>CM077080.1:193460284-193881807 GCA_039513925.1 Platanthera zijinensis | reverse complement strand
AACTGTTGGAGCCTAGAGAGGACGTCAGGAGGAAAATCTATTTTAGGGAGAGCAGAAGCTGGGGGGGGATTTCTGAAAAACATAAAACAGCTCCAGATTTATGAAAAGCACTTCATAAGGAGATGTCCCAAACACATATAAAGCAGCTCTGACGGATGGAAAAGAACTTTTCCAACGCCAGAGCTGCGCCAAACAGAGCCAATATTTGTGCAATACTTAGGAGAAACAAATAAAAGAATGTTTCTATATAGGAGGTCAAAAGAATCTAGAACTGAATTTAGTTCAACTGCTGGAGAAATGGAGCAGTCTCCAGAAAGAATGACCAAGGAATCAACTGCATCTGCAGAATCTGCATCCAAGAAATCTGTAAGCTCTGCATCTGGTATATCAGTATCAACAATCTTACTGCTGTGTTGTTGTTGCTGGTGTTTCTGCTGGAACTGTTGAACTGCTGGAAGTGCTGGAGTGAGACTTCTTCATTGAACATCTCCCCCTGCCTGGTATCAGGGATGTCTGATGTCAGCCCCTAGATGAAGAAAGACCAGAAATAGAAGCAAGTTGAGTGGAGAGAGAGTTTGGATAGAGAGAATTAGAGATGCAATGACATCCTCTTAGAGAGATTTGATGGTTGGACTGAGAAGAGAGATGATGGAAGATGGATCAGACGTGGATGATGGGAGAGAAGTGGTGATACCACAAGAAGTACAGATATTTAATGAAGTTGATGGAGGTGAAGGTAGAATTGGAGGGATGATGGTAGATGTGGAGGGGATGACTGGGGAGTGAGTGGAAGGGATGTCAGATGTGATATCCATAGGGTGTCATCAGTGAGTGGAGATTGTGAAGGATTATGTATTGGTGATTGTACTGGTGATGGGGATGATGTTGGTGATGTAAGGAGATTGAAGGTAGGAGACATTTGTGTAGATACAGAAGTGGTAAATGGAATGTCTGTAGGTAGTAGGTGAGGTAGAGGAGATTGGGGTGGAGATGGAGTGGAAATGACTATGGAGATAACAGGTTAGAAGGTTGTTGATGGGTTGGTGATGGAGGTAGTTGGAGGAAGGTGGAGGAGGAATTTTTGGTGCCTCTTCATCAGAGCAGGTGGGGATTGACTCTTGGAGTCCTAGTGTCCTAGAAGGTCTAGAGGAAGAGGAAGCTTGGAGGGTTTACTGATTGTCCTCTCCCACTTCCCAAAGAGGACTGGGGTCAGCTTCCTTGGAAGCATAATGAAGATTGTTGGAGAGACCAACAGTTCGGGACATTTCTCCTGGAGGAAGATGCCCAAAGTCCCTCCCAAAACACACTTCTTTTTGTTATTTTTCTTCGTGATTAAATCAAATAGGATAGTGCTCCAATTACTGATTTCTTATTTACCAGCGCACTCATCAACAAGAACTGGTGCCTGGTTATGTGGTCGTGAGCGGTGTGCTTCCGAGCAGCACTTTACCGACCCATCAGCAAGAAACTTGTACGCCACTGACAAGTTCTTTTTCAGCAACTTACTAGGGTTTTCCTCGGAGTGAACCCATCCTTGTAAGCATTTCAGAAAACTCAGTTGAGTCCATCTCAAAATCATCGTTACCATTAACAAATCCAAAGATTTCAGATAAATATCAGGAGTCAGAATAACCTCCTGTCCAGATATTGTGCCGACTAAGGTTTGTGCATCTAGAGATGACGAAGTAAAAACCCATTCATTATCTCTGCAACTGGAAGCTTCATCCGTGTAGTCATAAACTTTTGAAGTTGCGGCTCATTGAACAAGAGCAGTATGTCCTGAAAGATTTGATCGGAGTGCTTGAAAGAATCCATATCTATATCAAAGCCAGCATCGAACTTCATCCCAGTGAGTTGCCGCCGAAATCGCCATTGAAATCGCCTGCACAGAGAAACAAAGATCAAGTGCAAAGGAAATTGAAAGGCGGGATGGATTTTGTCTATACTTAGATTATAAGGTCTTTGGTAGACGAAAAGATGATCTCAGTCCAACGAAAAAGAAAAGATCTTCGATTTGAGTCCGACGAAGTATTTTAATAGAAAATGAGTTCGTCGATCTCAGTTGAAGAAGATGAATAAATCGTCGATCTCCGTTCGACGATAAATTCACTGAAGCAGGAATCGTCGATCTTGTACGACGAAAACTGTCACTAATAAGTGGTAGTCGAACTCCGTTCGACGAACTCTTCACGAGGAGTTCACAGATCGTCGATCTCCGTTCGACGAATGTCATACAAATCGTCGACCACAGACAAAATTTTAATTATCTCATCTCCATTAATCATTCCTAATGATTTAAGAAAAACAGATGTTTATTCTCATCCAATGGCTTTGGTGAAGATGTCTGCTCTTTGTAAATCAGTGGAATTAAAGACAAGACTAATTTTTTTTTTGTCTACACAAAATCTCTAATGAAATGATGTTTTATTTCTATATGCATGATCTTACTATGATGCACTGGATTTTGTGTTATGGACATAGTACTGATACTATCACAATATATAGTTGAATTATTTAAATTGTATCCATATCCAGTAGTTGGTTTTATGTATCCATAAACATGTGAAGCAACTGTCTGCAGCTATGTATTCTGCTTTTGCAGTTGATGTGGACACAGAGGTTTGCTTTTTACAGAACCAGGACACTAGCCTATCACCAAGGAACTGGCATCTTCCTGATGTGTTTTTTCTGTCCACTCTGCATCCAGCAAAATCAGCATCTCGAAATCCAGTTAATTCAATTTTGATTCAGTTGGATAATAGAGTCCTAGATTTGGGCAACCTTTATATATCTTAAAATTCTTTTTAGCAAAAATATAGTGGGATTCTTTAGGGTTCACCTGGAAACCTAGCACAAATACATGTAGCAAACATAATGTCTGACCTACTTGCTGTGAGATATAATAGGGCCCAACAATGGCCCTATACTACTTCTGATCAACAGATTTTCCATGCTCATCAGAATCTATCACAGCATTTGCAGTCATGGGTGTCTTCATTGCTGAGACATCACACATCCAAACTTTTTTACAAGCTCTTTAGCATATTAGATTGGGAGATGAAGATACCATCAGAAGATTGTTTCACTTGGAGACCAAGGAAATATGAAAGTTCATATGCTGCTCATCTCAAACTTTGAATGCATGAGGTCAGAAAACTTTTTGCATAGTTTGGGATCAGTTGAGCAAATATAATATCATCTACATAATTTGTACTAATAAATTTTTATCTTTATGATGCTTAATAAAAAGAGTTCTACCTACAATGCCTCTAGAAAATTTATGCTCTAACAAGAAACTAGCTAAGGTTCATACCAAGTTCTTGGAGTTTGCTTTAAACCATAGAAAGCTTTATGCAATCTAAAGACATAAGAGGGATAGGTTGGAGAGATAAAACCTTATGGTTGCTCCACATCTACTTCTTCTTTGAGTTCTTCATTGAGAAATGCACTCTTGACATCCATTGGTAGACCTTGAACTTTTTGTAGGTAGCATAAGCTAAGAAAATCCTTATAGCCTCAAGTCTTGCCACAGGAGCAAAGGTTTGATCATAATTTATTCCTCTCCAATGAATAGTCTTGTGCTACAGTCTTGTCTTGTTCCTTATGATGTTGCCTTCAGCATCCAATTTGTTCTGAAGACCATTTTGTTCAATGACTGGGTAGTCTTTGGGTCTAAGAACCAATTCTCAACTCTACATCTCTCAAATTGATTGAGCTCCTCTTGCATTGCAGTGATCTATGGGGATCTTGCTCAGCATCTTAATGGATTGGGGCTCAAGTGAGAGAGGAAACAAGCAAACATCAAGTCAGGGTTGAGTTGATGTCTTGTTTGCACACAACTGAAATGTCTCCAAATCATTGAGATCTAGGATGATCTCTAAGTGTGACAAAAATACGTGGGAGGAGCTGGTTGGGCATCAGCTTGGGGAATAAATTCCTCTTGTGGAATTTCATTAGCTGTTGGATAGGGTTCAGCCACCTCTAAGCTTTCTTCTTCACTTTCTTCTACAACTTGTGGAGAGGGATGTGTTGAACCTCTTGGGTGAGATTTAGATCATCCAATCTCTCACACAAGTGAGGTACCTGCAATGTGCTATTGGTAGAAATTTTTTTCTCCTTATAAGACATGTTAGCTTCATCAAAAGTTACATGAACAGATTCCTCAATTTTCAAAGTGAATTTATTAAATACCCTATAAGCTTTATTGACTTGGGAATATCCTAAAAAAATCCCTCTGTAGGCTTAGCTTCAAATTTTCTAATATAATTCTTGTCATTGTTATGAATATAGCATATACAACCAAATATTTTAAAATAGATGATTTTAGGTTTCTTCCCTTTAAGCAATTCATAGGGAGTCTTATTCTTAAGTTTATGTATTAAACTCCTGTTCAGTACATAATTTGTTGTGCTCACAGCCTCTGCCCAAAAGGATAGGGGCATATAAGCATCTGCAAGTAATATCCCTGCAACTTCAATTAGGGTTCTATTTTTCCTTTCAGCTACCCCATTTTGTTGAGAAGTTCTAGGAGCTGAGAAGCAGTGTCTGATACCTTCATTCTCACAGAACTCTTGCATAAGAAGAGACTCAAACTCAGTATCATGATCACTTCTGATCAATGCAACTGGAGTAGAGTACTCAATCTGTATGGACTTGAGAAAATCTGTAAGAACCTTGAATGTATCTGACTTAGATCTCAGAAAGAACACCAAGTGAACTTTGAGAAGTCATCTACAAACTACTAGAGTATAAGATTTCTCTCCTAGGCTTTGTACAGCAATAGGGCCAAAAGGTACATGTGTAGCAAGCACTTTTGTAGATATCGGCCGACATGTCCGATATGTCGGCCGACATAAAGATTTTGGGGGTAAATCGCAACGAAATCGTTATGTTTGAGCAAAAATAACGGTTTTGTAAATATCGATATATATCTGCGATATATCGGATATATCGGCTAATGGCGATATATCGGCCGACCTGTTTTTTTTTGGTTTAATTATAAAAAAACAAGGTTTTTAAAATGGATTTTCAACGGGTCGGTCGAGCATCGCATTTCAGCCCTAACCCTTCTCTCTTCTCGCGGTGATGTTTAATACTTCATTATAATCATATTGTTACATGTAATGCAAAGTGTATAACCATATATTGTCTGTACATTTTTACTTATTTGCAAAAAAGTGTTTAAACATTGTTATCTTTATTTAAATATTAAATTCCGATATTGTAAAATATCCCCGATATATCCCCCGCAATCCGACATACGACATTTCAAACCCAAACCGACATGAACCCGATATCCGATATCTACAACCTTGGTAGCAAGTACAAGATCCTAGGTGAATCACTCTTATTAACTGATTTAAAGCTAGATTTAGTTTGCTTGCCTAATTGACAGGTCCTGCAGAGGTCTTTCTTCTTGTAGGGACCAGAAGGCAATCCTCTAACAAGGTTGTCTTTAGATAACCTAGCAATGTTTTTCAGATTAATATGACCTAATCTTTTATGTCATCATTCATCTGATTGCTAACAAGATTAAATAAACAAATATCTGATGTTGCAGATAGAAAATTAACTACATATATGTTGTCTTGTCTATTTTCAATTAAAACAGTTTGGTTTTCTTTAGTAGAAATAATACAAGAGCTTGAGTTAAAAGACACCTGATAACCTTCATCACATAGTTGACTTATGAAGATGAGGTTATGTTTCACTCCACTTACATATGCAACCTTTTTGAAAGTAACTGCTCCTACCTTAACTTCTCTAAAGCCTTCAGTCTGGCCACAATTTGAGTCACCAAAGATAACCTTTGTCCCAGCTTGGACTTGTAATTATTTAGGTTGTCCTTGCTGCCAGTCATATGCTTGGAGCATCTACTGTCCAGATACCATTGTTGATTAAAAGCTGGACAGCTCTTTACCTGCAAAGGCAAAAATTAGTTGTTCTTGACCCAGATTACCTTGGGCCCTTTATTTTCCTGATAGGAAAAGCTTAATATAACAAAAAATTTAGGTTGAGATTTATATCCTAAAGGATGGTATCTCCTAGGTGGAATTTCCCAATTAGCAAATGGATTAACAGGTTTTCTAGTTTGATTAAAATTTCTGTTAAAGTTATGATTTTTGTTATGTCTGACTTGGTTCGACGAAGTGTTGTAAGTTCGTCGATCGGAGTTCGACGATATGGGATGAGATCGTCGATCTCTGCTCAGAGAATGAATACATTCATTTTCTGTACCCCAAGTTCGTCGATCTCTGCTCGAAGAACCATACAAGATTCGTCGATCGCAGTAAGACGAATTATTATGGCTAATCTTGGCGTTCATAGATCGTCGATCGAAGTTCGACGAACTAGCCACATTTCGTCGATCTGAGTTCGACGAAATCTGTTGAACATTGTTTTTATTTAGATTTTTCTTGTTTCTATTCTTTTGATTTTTAGATTTTTGAGAGACTTCTGTGGTTTGATTATTATATATTACTTCTTTTCCTTTATCTGATACAAATTTTATAGGAGTAGAAAGAATATTTTTCTTGAGAATGGGGGGCAACCTTGATGAAGCACCTAAGCTCAGCTTGTCATTTAGCTGGCATTTACTGTGCTTGTGATGTCCATCAGCTTAAGGCTTCTCCCATTGAGAGATTCCTCAAGTTGCTTAGCCTCACATAATTCTGTTTTCAGAGAAATGATTTGTTCATTTACTAAAATTAAATCATCTTTGATCTTAGCGTTTTCAGCACATAGATTATCAAATTCAACTAGCCTGTCTCTAAGAGTTTTAATTTCTTTTTTTGAGTTGATTAAATCATTACACAGTGATTTGAATTCAATCTTAAAATCAGCAGAATTAAAATCAAAGGAAGATATTACCTGGACTTCTTCTGATTCTGATTCCTCATCAGATTCTTCATTTTCTGACTTGCTGCAAGAAGCATTGATTGTCATAAGGCACACTTCCCTTGCCTTGGCTTCTTCCTCATCTTCACTGGAGCTGGAAGATGAAGTCTCCTCTTCTGTTTCACTCCAGGTTTCAACAATGAAACATTTCTCCTTTCTTTTATGCTTGTTGGAGGAATGTTTGTTGGAGTGTTTACTGGAATGCTTCTTGTTCTCTTTTTCCTTTCTTCTGTCTTTTTTCTGTGCCTCTGGTTTTTTGCATCCAAAGCAGACAATCTCATTGGTAGGAGTTCTGTCATGCTTAGGTTTATCATCACTTCTTGATGATTTCCTTCTGAAGTCCTTCTTGGCCAACTTATAAAATCTCTTGGCCATAAAGCTCATCAGCTCTTCATTGGCAGGAAGGGTTTCTGATTCTTCTGTTGCTTTGAAAGCAACATTGTGCTCCTTCCTTGAAGAGGTTGAGGCCTTCAGTTCAGCAGCCTCTCTGGTCTTGATTAACTACTCATAGGATTTTAGCTTTCCAAGGAGAGATTCAGTGGATATCTCATTCAAACTTCTGGCTTCCTTGATTGGCAAGATCCTGGAATCCCACATACTGAGGAAGCACATTAGGATCTTGTCATTAATCTCAGTTAAGGAGATATCTTTATCCAGGGTCTCTAGTTCATTGATGATAACATTAATCATGTTATACATCTCAGCCACTGTTTCAGATTCCTCCTTTTTGAAGTTCTCATATTGAGATATTAGGAGGGATCTTCCGTCCTTTCTCTCATCTGCTGAGCCTGCCACCATCTGGTTTAAAGAGTCCCAGATTTGTTTTGCTGAAGTGCATTCAGCCACTTTTTGAAATATGTCATCTAACATAGTTTGAGCCAGGATATTCATAGCTTTTGCATCAGCTATTTTGGCTTTCTTCTGAGCATCAGTCCACTCAAGAGGTGGAACTGCAGGAGTGTCAGATGTTGCAATCACTGTTGTAGGTTGAGGGGGTCCTGTCAAAATTGAATTGAAAATATCTTCATCAATAGAATTCATGTAAAGCTTGACTCTTGCCTTTCAGAGTGCAAATTTGTTCAAGTTGCAGACTAGAGGTCTGGTGCTAGCATAATCTTTATTCTATGTCATTGTTGTAACAACATCCTAGAAAGAGATAGATCTAACAAGGATCTTGGTTCAGAAGTGAATCTGTGAAACCAAAGAAACACAACCTCTGATACCAATTGAAGGATGGTATGAAAGATACCACCTGAGGGGTTAGATCTATTTAACTCTAAAGGGAGGGTGAATAGAGTATTTTAAAATTTTATTAGATTTTTATTGCGGAATTAAAATAGTAATACTTATATGTGTAAACAGTTAGTGCAGAAAATAAACCTAAACTATTCAGCAAGCACCACAGAATAAAAATAAGAGAGCATCACAGACGACACAAGAATTTTATAGTGGTTCCCCTAAACTTGGGTACATCCACTCTTCTACCACCCTGGTAGAAATCCACTCAGGTTTTTGATCAGGTGCCCTGCCACCAATCAGGTTTTTGATCAGGTGCCATGTCACCACAATATTTATTTGCAGGGAGATATTGCAACACTTCAGGTTTTTGATCAGGTGCCCAAAAACTAAATCAAGTCTTTTGATAAGGAGACTTGCAACCAAATGTTTAACTTTTGAAGGGAGTTAGAAACTCTTTGTACAGTGGGGTGAAGAAAATAAAAACTATATGTTGTCTTCTCTTTTCTAAAACAACTGAGAAGATTTGTGGATCCTTGATGGTGTCAAAGCTCCCCCTGAGATGAAGTTTTGTCCAGGAAGATTGAGAGCTTTACAGGGTGAGTAGGTCTTCTTGAAAAAGTTCTCCAGAAAACTGTAGACAGATGAAGTTGATTGTCTCTTGTAAGCTTGCTGAAAGAAGAACACTAGATGAAGACCGTGCAGAACTTTTTCTCTTGAATGATTTCTTATTGTTCTGAGATTTCAAAAACTTCACTATATCATCTGCAGCAAATTGGTCTTTTAAATTCGATTGCCTTGATTTACTGTTGAAATCTTGGAACTTGGACAACGGCTAGAAGAGCAATAAAGAAATTTCTTAACTGTCCTAAGGATTAGCAGTATATTAACTCTGTGAAAACAAGTAATTAATGTTGTCATATGAACGACTATATTCAGAGAATATAAGCATTAATTACTCAGAGTAAAATAAGCAATAAAATAATCCTTAGTCAATCTGAAATATGTGCAGAGAAGTAGAAACTGAACTGACAGAAAACGTCGATCTGAGATCCAAGATCGTCAAACTCAAATCTCACATTCGTCGAGCTAGGCCTTGAGAACTCTGAACTGAAATACAGCTTTCCATACTGGGCTCCAAGATCGTCGAACTGAGATAGAAGAACGTCGAACTCATTCCTGATAGAAGACAAGAGATCGTCGAGCTCAGTTTATCTTTCGTCAATCTCAGTTCAGAGAAGAGATTCTGAGATCGTCGAACTGAGAACGAAGATCGTCGAGCTCACTTCAGAGTTCGTCGAACGCCTTCTTAAAATAGATAAATCTTTGTCTTGTTCTGGTTTCTTCAGTCTTCTTCTGAGGGTTTGGTCTGATCAATATGACTTGTTGACCTACCCTATGATCTAATGAAAACCTATGACCCTAGACTATATAAGGAGGGTCATACTTAACCTAATTTAGTGAACCTAGCCTAAATTCAACTAGGGATCCAACACAGTCTTTATAAACAAGACTTACACTCAGATTTATTAAGATCCTACAGAAGAAAAGAGTTTGTTGTTGTTAATTAGACACCAGAGATTATTTCTCTGTGTCTACCTTCCTGTACTTAGGTAACAACCCTAACTTTCTTCACAGCAACAGAAATAATATCTTCAGTAAGAAGCTGCATGTGCTGAAGAAACTCAGAAACTTGTTTCTGAACATGCCGAAGAAGACTGAAGATTTGACAGTTCTTCTGTTCTTCAAACAGCTAACCTGGATCTGCAGAAATCTGAAAGCTCTGCTTCTTCTTTATCAGATCCTTATTTGAACTTGTTGTAGCAGAAGAAATTAGCTACAGTAACTTGAAAGAACTTTTAAAGCAGCTGATTTAACTTCAAGCTTCAAGCTCGGCAACAATGGCGAGGAAGAAGATGTTCAGCCACAACTTTTCGAAATGAGAAAACCCTAAAAGTTAAAGTTCCTTCAGTCCACCTTGTCCCTTTTATCTTCCGCCGATTAACGTCTCCAAGAAACAGTGGGGACCACTTGTGGTTGGTAGCTGCACCTTGCTTTAACGGAAGAAGACGTACAGTAGACCTCTGGCGCTATTTGTCGTGTTCTGTAGCTTTCCCGCAACTAATTTGAACTTTGTTGACTTTGGCTGACGTCAGCATTTGTGGACTTGGCCAAATTCTCAGATTCAACTTCATGCGTTGAGTGAATGACCTTCACTCAACGAATCTGGACTTAGTCAAATTCTCTACACCATCAGGCGTTGAGTGAACTGGATTCACTCAACGCTTCTAGACTTGGCCAAATTCTTCTGTACTGTCAGGCGTTGAGTACGTTGAGTGAATCTTCATCACTCAACGCCCCTGGACTTAGCTGCAACTTTCTTTATCTGCTAGGCGTTGAGAGCGTTGAGTGAGCCTTCATCATTCAACGTTTTTGTACTTAGCCGCTTCTCTGAAGTCTACGAGCTTGCTGAGGCGTTGAGTGCGTTGAGTGATTTGTCATCACTCAATGCTTCTGCACTTAGACAGAATTTTCTGTCTATCTCTTCTTGAGCTTTAACATCACACGACGCTTTCTTTTCTAGCGTTGAGTGAGTTGTATTCACTTGACGATTCTGGACTTAGCCAGATTTCTGGACAGAATCTTCAACTGCTTAAACTTGACTCAATGCTTTCATCAGGCGATGAGTGGGCTGTCATCACTCAATGATTCTGGACTTAGTCTATTTTTTAGCTTGCCAGTATTGAGGCTTTGATAAACTCAGCTATACTCGACGCCTTTTGATATATGGCGTTGAGCAAACTGCCTTCACTCAACGCCTGTGGACTTAGCCGTAGAATTGCTTCGCAGACTGCTGGATTTTGACTGTCCACACCTTACTCAGCGCTTTTTGGCATCTGGCGTTGAGTGAACATGTTTCACTCAACGCCTGTGGACTTATGCAATTTTCAGACATTCCAGGATCCTTCTTTGACTTCTGGCGTTGAGTGAACTGGCTTCACTCAACGCCTGTGGACGTAGACAGATTTTTGTCTCTCCACTTCTCTACCTTGTGACCACCTGTCACAACCACTTAGACAACCTGTCTAAACTTATTCCATGGAACATCTTGCACATGATGAGCTTGAACAACATTAAATACAACTATGCTCTTAGTACTGATTGTGATGTCTCTTCAAATCTATGGAACATTGAGGGCAATATTCCCAACATTTTTTGCTGAAGGAACTTGAGAATAGGCCACTGTCTTATCCTTGAGAGTGGGAGCTGGAGCATCAAACACAAATGATCCATAATGAGCCATTTGGATTTCCTCGTGAGGAGCCTTCAGTGCACTCAATCACATGTCATTTCTCCTTCCATTGTAAGATACACTTGTATCCATACAAGAAGAGTTTTCATTTTTCCAGTGACCATACATGTTGTCCTGGTCATACCTGTTAGAAAGGAAGATTACCTTCTGAAATGTGTCTGAGGCACAATTGGAGTCTTGTCTTTCCCTTTAGAATAGGCAATTTTATTATTCCACTTGAACCCTAAGTCCCTCTTATCCTTTTGAGAGCTGAAGGAGTCAATCAGTGGCATAACTGTTTTGGGCTTGGAAAATTCAGCCAGAAGCTTCTTCTCCTTGAGAAGCCTCTCTTCAAGATTCATGATGATCTTGTTCTTTGGTTAATGGTGTCAATTTGGATAATTGAGATTGTCTTCAGCTGGCTGACTTCTCTCCTCATCTAAGCTAGCAAAGGTACTGACTCAGGTTGCAGGGAAGCAGCTTGCTGAAGAGAGGCAATCTCCTCAGTTTGTCTCTTGACAAGCCTTTTGCTCTTCTTCAGAGCTTCCAGAATTGCATCATACTTATCAATCAATTGATTGACATCATCTTCAGATTCTGATCCAACATCCATACTGTAGACAGTGGATGCTTCAGAGTCTGAGCCAGACTCATAGACAGAGGGAGAGTTAGGAATATAGTGTATCTCATCGGGAACAGAATTGTCCTGATTATCTTCACTTAGGTCCATGAGACTGAACTCATCATCCTCTTCAAAGTCACTGTCAACAGAAGACAGTGGGGCCCTTATGCCAGATGGGGCAGCTGGATGATCAGCATCTACTTCAATGGACATGAGAACAAGGTGAGTTCTCCATCTGACAGCTCATTGCTTGAGGAGCATGGATCTGAGCTCTCTGACTCTGCAGCTTTCCTTGGTGGGGAAGGAGTCTTTTCCCTGCTCCTTGTGGCTTCAGCTTTGAAGGTCACTGTCTTCTCTTTGTTGAGATTTCTGGCAGCATTTTCTTCTGCCCTTCTGGAGTTCAGCTGCATCTCATAAGACAGCAGCTTCCCAAACAAATTTTGAGGCAATGTGTTGGCCAAGTTGTCAACCTCTCTAATGGCACAGATCTTGATATCTCATTCCTTGTTTAGGGATCTCAAGAACTTGTCATTCAGCTCGTAGTTTGTGAATTGTCTGTCATAGGTGATCAGGCTGTTCACTATCATGAAGAACTTTTCATAGGATTCAGCTATGGAATCTCTCTTGTCTTGCTTGAAGGCCTCATATTGCTGATTCAGGAGGGGGATTTCCTGTCATCCCTCACCTCTTCTGTCTCTTCCATGTTACTATAAGGAAATCACACATCTCTTTAGTAGTTTTGCAGTGGACCAGGTTCTGGAAAGTGGAGTCATCTATGACACTGACAATGATGTTTTGAGCCCTTTTATCCATGCTTGCCAGAATGACTTCATCTTTGGTCATCTCAGTGTACTTCTTTAGAGTCTGCACATTGGCATCTATAGCAGAGACCTTCATGGGGATGAAGGGTCCCTCTTGAACTTTTATGAATATCCTTGGGTCTGAGGCTTCCATAAATAGCCTCACCATTTCCTTCCAGATCTCAAAGTTCTCTTTCTTACATACACGAAGCTTCATTGAGCTCAACTCCTTGTGGTTCTCACCTGAACCCACTGGGATAATCTTCTGCTACTCTTGAAGATCTATTCAGACTGTTAAGTCCTTTTTGAACAACCTCCCTCTGATACCACTTGAAAGTTATTAGAGTAGTAGACTAAACCATCTAGAGGGAGGTGAATAGGTTGATTGTCACTTTCTTATATTTCTTAATTGTTCTAGGTTTAACTACACAAATACAGAGAGCACACTGATATTTAAAATGGTTCTCCAAGGTATGAGTACATCCACTCTCCCTCCCACCTTTCTAACAGTGTGTTAGACAAGACAATCTTCTTCAAACTCGGCTCAAAGAGCTTACAATACAGATCTCTCAGAATCTCTCAGGTTTTCTCCAAGCCCTACCTCAGGCTACAGCCCTACACACTCAGAGTAATCTTTACTCCTACTCCAGATCACCTACCTTAAGCTTATCAAGAAGCCCTACAACTCAGGCTAGAACGATAACCCTACACTCAGAGATAAAAAATCTCATACCTCAAATCTAACCAAGATCCTATCTCAAGCATATATGCCCTACCTCAGATTCTCAACAGGATCCTACAACTCAGCCTTTATAATTTAGGCTTACAACTCTGATCATTGATGATCCTACAGAAGGAGTGAATGATTGATGATGATTGACTCCAGAGAGAATGTTCTCTGAGTCTTCTATTTCCTGAACTGAGAAAGCTCAGTCATTATTTCTTCACAGCAGCAAGATTGTTGATCTTCAAATTTATTCTGCTTGGGCTGAGAAGTCAACTATAGAGTTCTGTTTCTCGGTTTCTCCAAGCCTTAGATGCAACAGTGTTGAGTGTGGTTCCCTTGAAGATGAACATCAACTAGAGTTTGCTCTGCTTCTTCTTACACAGAAAAATGAGTTCTCTGTTCTTGTTGTAGAAGAATTAGATGATTCTCAGTTCTTGAATTATCTTCAAACACCCAGCTTGAATCTGTATGTTATAGATCTTCTGTTAATCACAGTCTCAAGGATTTTCAACTGATGGATAGGATGACTAAGTAGAGAAAAAGCTTCTTTTAATTTCGCTGTAAAGTCCTATTTATGCCCCGCCGTCCAACGGCTCTTTTCTCTGTATGGGCAAGCCTAACTTGGTAACTGCAAAGTAACTTTATCTTTAATTGATGTACTAAAGGCATACGGCGCTTTTTGTCATCTAGCGCGCAAGTCCCGTAACATTTGAATTTTGGATAACGTCACCATGACCCAACGCTTAGGGACTTAGCAATTTTCATTCAATCTGCATAGGAGTTGAGTGAGGCCATGTGACTCAACGCATAAATACTTAGCAGAAAATCTATATCTTGAGCCGTTGAGTGAACCTTCAACACTCAACACATTTGACTTGTATAGCCTAACTGATAAGCTGTTCAGTGAGCCTTCATCAATCAACGTTTTTGACTTAGTAGAATTTTTCTGTGTGAAGGCGTTGAGTGAAGCTTCTACACTCAACACTTTTGGACTTTGCTGACTTCTTGATGAGGCGTTGAGTGATCTGTCTTCACTCAACGCTTCTGTACTTAACCAGAAATCTTTTTGAGTAGGCGTTGAGTGAACTATCTTCACTCAACGCTTTTGTCCTTAGACATATTTCAAGTCAGCAACACTGAGGCTTTGACAGTTGGATCTCCTGTCAACGCTTTCAGACACCTGGCGTTGAGTGAAGTGAGTTCACTCAACGCTTCTGGACTTAGCCTATTTTCTGTTTATTCAGCATCATGTCTTGAGTCCCACTATCATTGTGACCCATACAACCTGTCTAATTAATGTAACAGTATACAACCTTCATACAATGAACTTTGAACATATATCAGATACAATCATGTGTATATCATTGACCTGTGGGCCTTCTACAAATCTAGGACATTGTGATCAATGGACCCAACAGCTCGCAAAGATGCAGCTCGCGTGAATCACACAGGGAGAACTCACTGGGAAAGGAAGAACTTGTTAGGTGCTGGCGTGAACTAAGTGGGTTCAGTTCAAGTGTTAGCAGTAGAGCTCGTTTCAGGAAGACACACAGCGAGGATGACTTCTACGCATGGTGGTCGAACCGGAGTAGATCCTATAAATATCTAAAGAACAGAGCGCATATCACGATCAGCTTGCAGGACAAGAATGGTGAGCTCGAGAAGCTTTGTATGGGCGAGGACGGTGAGCTCGACAAGAAGGACCTCCGTTGAGAATGTCGAGTTCACTGGATATAGTATCATGTGAGACCGAGAGTTTTCATACGAGATCGGGAGGGTTTCATGCGTGGCAAGAAGTATTCACGCGAGAGGAGAGCAGCGAGAGATTTCGTCTTGCTCTAATACCATGTGAAAGTTCAAAATATAAATAATTATTATTCCAAACAAATAAATATTATTACATAGGAGTTCTATTTATATAGAGTAAAGGAGAAAGAATTTACATTTGGAGTTGTGAGACTAAATACAAGAAAGAGAAGAAATGTAAAATGGACCCCTTGTGGGCTTTTAGTCTTGGCTTTAACAATTAAGACATATAGTATTATTGACATATTGGAAAGTGAATACTTGGGGGAAAAAGGTCGATGTAAAACATAACACACACATCCCACGTGAAATTTTTGCACACTTTTGTGGTCAGTATCACAAAGGAGAATTCTATGGGAATTGGATACTTAAACAGGAGCTCCTCCAGTCCTCCAGATGCTTCTCATTTATCAATGAAAGAGTCCTTGAAGGAAGAATCACATAAGAATTGCAGACATCAACCTCAGAAAGGAATTAGTATTTTCAACATAGTTCCTTCTGAATAGGGTATGAAACTTCCGATTTCTCGCTAGAATTATAAACATCACAAAGGAAAACACCGATTTCTCACTAGAATGACACATAATAATGTCTGCTTCCAACAATTGTTTGAGGTCATCAAACCAATTCATCAACTACTCGGATTGTAGCTTCACCGCGTCAACCCTTTACTAGCTTAGCAGATTGGCACAGTGCCCCTTTACTCAAGTGCATCGGCATACTAACGCCTCATTGCAACAAACCACTTTTGTATCTCTTCAAAGCAGTCCTCAACTGTCCTCTCTATTGATTCAGTCGTGCTTTAAAAATCTCTTGACCCAGTGAAAAGAAAGCGGGGTCAATTCAGGTCACTACATGAGAAAAATAACAATGATAAAAAGAAATGGACACTGAGCAAGAAAAGATAAGCATAGCAAAAAACAATAGTATGAGTAGAAGAAAGCATTTGGACCAAAGGGACTTGCGAATGAGAGGAAGATTTAGCCTTGGTATTTACCCAGTAGTTTGTAATGACCCCTATATCTCCCACAACAACGGCAAGCTTCAACCTATCCTCAGAGGGAAGTCAAGAAAATTTAACCACACTGCCAGATATGGGGTGACAATATCATGTGTAGCAGAGGATCCTAGGAAGAGCACAACTCAAATGACCATAAATTAAAGAACAAAATAACTTATGGCTAAAAACTTACCCCTCTCAAGGAACTTCAAGGTCACGAGTCCCCTTAGTAGATTCATGCAAAAGTTTGAGAGGTCTAACCCCCTTAAGGAAATCTTCATTTTCTTCGGGTTGAACTTTGTAGAATATAGATCGAGCATCCGCATATGATCTCTAGATTACAAGAACAACTGAAAATTATGATTGCCAAAGGAGAAAACAAAGTGAAGAGCACAAAAGGAAGACCCAAAGAAAATTGCAGTGCTAAGGGAAGACCGAGAAGGTATAAAGGGATATTAAAGCACAAAAGGAAGACCCAAAGAAAGATTGGAAACTTCGATTTCACAAAATATTTTTTATGAGTATTATGGCCCTGTCAGCTAATGTAACTCCAATACGGGAAGTTCAAACTGCAGGGACCTAATCGCAGGATCACAATCTACGAGATTGAACTAGTAAACCAACACGCAGAATCAATCCTGAGTCAAACTGGCGTAAGCAACCCGAGAGTTGGACATTAAATGTGGAACAATTCCTAAGGAAGATGATCTCACTACTCGACAAGGCATTCAAGTCTGGGCTAGCCTCCCTAGCAGTTAAAATAGTCCCCGTAAGTCTTTATTATTACTGTATTAATCATCTTGTCTGAAACAAGGAATGCTAGCATCTTTATAAATAGTTGTGAAGATGAAGGAAGAAGGCATTCAAGGCTGGGCTAGACTCCTTAGCAGTTAAAGTAGTCACCATAAGTCTTTATTATTACAGTATTAATCATCTTGTCTGAAACAAGGAATTCTATAATCTTAATAAATAGTTGTGAAGATGAAGGAAGAAGGATCCGGACACTCACACTCTGATCCTTCAATCAGAAGTCAATATAATTTTTGTATGCTCTAGAGCCTTGGTCAATTGGTAATAAATAGGATTGGAGCAAGTAATTCACGGATAAATAAAGATCCAACATATTACATTAATGAAAAATGAAGGTGGTGATACGAACAGGACGGATCCAGTCGAGGGACGATGCTTCGCGCACATTTACACCAGGCGCGCGAGGGGCAAGGAAACCGCATGAGCCGGATTTGAAACGATTCCCTTTATCGCATATTTCCTTTTTCGTGTATTTCCTTTTAGTATGTTTCCTTTTTGTGGTGTTTCCTTTTATTTAGTATTTCCTTGTACGGCCGTTGGCTTAGTGTCCCCCCCCCCCCTATATAAGGGAGAACATATGAACCCTATTGTATGCTTGGTTTTATTTTGGATTTGAATTGGAATAGGAGAACCGGACCCAGCCGTCTTCTCCTGTTTGCCCTAGACGAATATCCTGTGTGCATCCATCCCTGCTCCGGTCGTTCGCCGCCGGGCCGGCCGGCGAACCCTCAACTCCACCGCAACACCCTCCTAACAGGTGGAGAAAAGTTTAACACCTATAAATATCGATGGTTGGTTGGTAGACTGATTTACATATTGCATACATGTTTAGATATCACTCAGAGAGTGGGTACAGAGTAGATAAATGCACACCCATCAGGTCAGACATCAAGATGCTACTTACTATATCCTTTTATATTTTAAAAAAAAGGCTCCCAACAGGAGGAATCATGTTCTCACGAAAAAACTATTTAGGATCAGGTCTTCACCATTCTAAAAGTGCTTTCTGTATCTGTGAGTGTAAACCTTTGGAGTATCAACTATTATTATTAATAAGGCAAGTCGGCACACATTTATTTCATCAGACATGCTCAATTAATCTTATTTTCTAATTCTATAATAAATTTAAAAAAAACTAAATATTGTAAACTAAAATAAACTAAATATAATAACATAAAATAAAATAATATGATATAAAAGGAGAGAAAAATAAAATAAATAGAAAATAAAATAAATAGAAAATAAAATAAAGTAAAATAAATTAGACAAATATGAATGAGACAATTAAATTATTCCACAAACAATTAAACATATTGTTGCCGCAGACAATGCGCACAGAAAAAATCTAAGGTGACCAAAATATTGAATTCATTGACTGGATATTATGCACGGGGGATCTCGTGCCCGTTATGCTAGTTTGCATAAATGTGAACATTTCGACTCAACTGGTCAATTGAGTAATCAGCGAACTTCCTCATACAATAGAGTGTTAGCTATGGAGATAAATTCTAAGAATAAAAAAAGGCAGCCCGGTGCACAAAGCATCCCTGCGCAGCGAGGGTCCGGGAAATGGTCCCACCACAGGATGAAATGTAGGTAAACCTTTGATACGATCTCCCGACCGAGATCGTGTGACCGGGCCTTCGAAGGAAAAATCCGCACAGGCGGATGAGTTCCGATCGGGTTCTATGGTTGTCGAGTGGAGAGGTGCGAGAGAGACGCACGCGGAAGAGGTAAGGGGGGAAGGTAGGGCTTGCCGGAGTGGGGGGGAAGCGGCGGTACTGGCGCCGAGCGGGAACGACGACCGGAGCTTCGTCGTGCGGAAGCTTCGTCGGGCGGCTAGGGCTACAGCTCGCGGAAACCGAGAGGGTAGAGAGAGAGAGAGGGAAATAGAGAGAGAGAGGGAGAAAACTTCTAATTGCTTGACTGCCCAAACCATGAGTCTTCACCGGTTAATAAGCCCGGTTCTAAAACATGAAAAAGGCCCCCCACTTGGGCTTAGACATGTGGGAAACAAAATACGTTCGCATAGAAACGAAAAACTGAAAAAGATAAAATCATGAATGTTCTTCCGCCCTTGCGGTTGGGCGCCGCTGATACGTTTGGCCCCAACGTCCATCGTGCTCGGTAAGTGCCGTAACATCATCCTCCTCGTCCAAAGACAGCGTGTCCACAGGCTGGGGTGGAAGTGCGACCAAAGGTGTAGCCGGCGGTGGTCCCACGAACAACTTCAGCTGCGAGACGTGGAAGACGTCATGTATGCGGGCTTCCGGAGGAAGCGCAAGCCGGTATGCCACCTCGCCAATGCGGGCGGTAATTTGATAGGGCCCAAAAAATTTCGGTCCAAGCTTGTTGGAAGTTGTACGGATCGCGGTCACTTGACGATAAGGGCGGCGGCGCAACCACACCCAATCTCCCACCGCGAGAGTGAGCTCACGATGCCCCCGGTTGTAAGCCGTTTCCATCCGTAATTGAGCTTGGAGGAGCCGATTCCGGGCAATGAGAAGAAATTCGTCGCGGTCTTGGAGTTGCGCGTCCACAGCGGCCATGTTGGCCGAACCACCGGTATAAGAGAGGAGTCGGGGAGGGTCGCGGCCATATGTAAGGCGAAAAGGGGTGGTCTGCAAAGCCGAATGATACGCCGTGTTATAGTAATATTCCGTCCAAGGAAGCTGTGTGTGCTGCCCGTATCCAACAGAGCAAGCAGTGCGTGACCCCCGATAGTAATATAAAGCTGGATGGTAGAGCCCTCCTGTGGTCCCGCCAAAGCGTGGAGAGACAACTGTGGATTTCCCAAATCCTCGCCGTCCGGTTCCTCATCGTCCGGAGAATCATCAAACTCCAACCAGAATAGATGCTTGCATCGATGGGTCGGGGTAAACTGCTCCTCGCAATTGAAACAGAGGCCCTTTGCACGGCGCGCGTCCATCTCCGGTCGGGAGAGGTGACGGCGGTAAGGTGTGCGGCCCGGGGCGGCAGTGCTCGAGGGAGGCGAAGGAAAAGCGCTAGGTGGGCGGGGGGCCGAAAATTCCCGGCGAGGAGGTGGTGGTGGACGGTCGATAGATGAGCGGTAGTCGAAAGCACGAGCCAAGCTCATGGCATGAAGGAGATCGTCCGGTTTTTGGAATTCAACATCCCAGCGGAGGCGGTCGGGAAGACCCGCCGTAAAGAGGGGCACCTGTTGTGATGGTAAAACCGTGGAAGCACGTGACAGAAGTAACTGAAATTGCTCCAAATAAGTGTCCATCGAGCCTGTATGCTTGAGGGCGATGAGATCTCCAAGGGGGTTGCCCGGCATGGCCGGTCCAAAGCGAAGCGTGCAGGAATCGCGAAACGTCGCCCATGTGGCGTCTGGTTGCTCGCGAAGGAGTTGGGTAACCCATAGTTGGGCGGCTCCCAAGAGATGGAAAGAGGCCAAGCCCACCTTATCCTCGTCGGAAACTTGTTGATTAGTGAAATAAAATTCGCAACGCTGCAGCCATGGTAAAGGGTCTTCCCGGCCTTCGTAAATAGGGAAATCCATGCGGAGGGAGCGGTGAAATTGAGTGGAATCGGTGCGGGTGGTTGGTGGAGCTTGTTGACTTGCGGTGGAGGAGTCGGGGGGGGGGGGGGGGCGGCGGTGGCGGAGTACCCGGAGTACCTTGGATCGAATCCAGACGGGCCGTGATGGCATCCATTTTGTCGGCGAGTAGTTGTTGAAAGAGTTCCATGATTTGTGTGAGGGAAGGAGTACTATCACCCATAATCGGAGGAGGAGCCGGAAGACGGGTAGCAGGAGCGGGCGGCGGCAAGAGGCCGGCAGCAGAGCTTGGCGGCGGCGGTGGTGCAGGAGGGCGCGACGGCCGGACTAGGGCGGCGCGGTACGAGCCGGAGTGGAGAGAGCCGGCGAGTCCCTCTGATACCAAGTTGATACGATCTCCCGACCGAGATCGTGTGACCGGGCCTTCGAAGGAAAAATCCGCACAGGCGGATGAGTTCCGATCGGGTTCTATGGTTGTCGAGTGGAGAGGTGCGAGAGAGACGCACGCGGAAGAGGTAAGGGGGGAAGGTAGGGCTTGCCGGAGTGGGGGGGAAGCGGCGGTACTGGCGCCGAGCGGGAACGACGACCGGAGCTTCGTCGTGCGGAAGCTTCGTCGGGCGGCTAGGGCTACAGCTCGCGGAAACCGAGAGGGTAGAGAGAGAGAGAGGGAAATAGAGAGAGAGAGGGAGAAAACTTCTAATTGCTTGACTGCCCAAACCATGAGTCTTCACCGGTTAATAAGCCCGGTTCTAAAACATGAAAAAGGCCCCCCACTTGGGCTTAGACATGTGGGAAACAAAATACGTTCGCATAGAAACGAAAAACTGAAAAAGATAAAATCATGAATGTTCTTCCGCCCTTGCGGTTGGGCGCCGCTGATACGTTTGGCCCCAACGTCCATCGTGCTCGGTAAGTGCCGTAACAACCTTACCCTGCATTTTTGCAAGAGGCTGCTTCCAAGACTCGAACCCGCGACCTCAAGGTCACACGACGACACCTTAACTAGTGTGGCAAGGCTCCCCTTTTGAGATAAATTCTAAGAGTACATAAGGAAAATATTAAAAAGAACTAATTACCCAAAAACAATTGGTGAAAAAGAGAAATTATAAATATTTACAAGTTGACTGCTTAATAAGGTAAATTAAAGTACTTTTATCTCTCGTATAGTCAAATCTGAGGTAGAATAAGATTAGTTTTATTAAGAAGACTGCATAGAATTTTTTGTAAAATAGAGAAATAGATTATTTATTCATACCAGAGGGAATGAGAAGGTGTGAAAATTTATCAAGGAAAAAATATATAATTTTAATAATATCATTAACAGAGTTATAGCTCTTCAAACAATGCTGTAGTCCACGATCGTATTCTCATATTTGATTGCTAGGTCATCGACAATTGCTTCTCATTCATAATAGACAATATCCACCTCTCCTCTGGACATCGCCAGCCTTGAAAGAAGTGTCTTGCAACATAGTCATCGACCACCAATTCATCATCTCCGCCATGCACAACTGTCGTCTCAGCCCCTTGATCTCCCCACCAACCTTTGCATGCTGATGGCATCGACCTCCGTACATCCCCTTGGCCAATTTTCCCTCATTAACAGTGTCGGTTCAGCTCTAGACTATGATAACACAACTAATGAAAGTGTCATCATATATTTTAAGTAGTCTTCCCTCTACCACTAATCATGCTTGATGCTGGTGATTCTCATATAAACAGCTGCTCATTAATGTTTGAATCAAGTTCTATAGTTGTCCAATTGATTTGAAAGTCCAGACTATTTGAACCAAGTTTTATTAATAACTTCTTCGCTCTTTTTTGCATCATTTTCTCAATTTTGCCCTTCTTTATTATTGAGTTTTCCAATCACATTTAGAAGATTGAACTCCGCTTCTCAGGATGTTGTTGATGAGGCTTGACTTCTTATTTGATTTTCACATCTCAATATCTATCTTATTTTTGTAGTAAAGAGTTGTTATTGTAGCTCATTCTTCTTGGTACTTGAGCAACCGCCTTCAGTCCCTTCACAAACTACTTTGAAGACTCTCAGAAGTCTGAAGCTGTTAGCCCTAAAACTCCGAGACTTGGTGGTAAAAAATATTTCTGTGAGAAGCTGTAGAAGAGCAAGAAACTCTAGAAGAAGATTACTTCAATCTTCTAGTCAGAATCCGTACTACACTCATTATAAAAGGACTTCTCTGTAAAACTCCTTACAATGTGGAAAAGTGGATCATTCTCTCCGCAAAGGGTTCTTGAGCCCACTTCAAAAGAATCTAGTGTGGTTGTTGAGTCTCCAGAGTAAAAGAGTCTTTGGGTTCATGATTCTCCGGTGGAAAAGACATTCTGCCTAGATTAATAATGGATTTACACAGGAATGCGGAAGAGTGGATGTACCTTGGTTATAGGGAAACTAATGCGATGGTAGGTTGATTCAGAGTGTACTAACTAAATGCAAGCCTATATGTAATGAAGTATGGAAAATGCAAGAGATAGTCCATTTTAAAATTGCAATTGTAATTAATTATATAAAATTAGCAGAGGCGCAGGAGAATACAAACAATGATTAAGGAAAACGAGTTTCAATTCATTAGAAGACAAAGGCGCAATTATTTTTAAGCATACCGAATGAACTAATAGCAAATAAGATTAAGATCCACACCAGATCGGGTGTCAAAATAAACGACAATAGAAAACAAAAACCTTATGCCACAATTCACACGTACAGGAGGCGGTAATGACGGTTGGAGAGCATTCATGGTCGCTGCAACGTCGGGGTGCTAAGAGAGGGGTCGGAAAGGTTAATGAAGGGGAGAAGGGGTGGGATTAGGCTGGCTGTAGGTAGTCGGGTTTGGATAGGATGGGGAAGGAGGTGGGGGCTGTAGGGGGGTCACAGTGGAGAGGGTTTGATGTTGGCAGCAGTGGAGAACAGGGAGGTTGTCTGGTCAGGGCTGGAGAAGTGAAGAGGGGAGGCGGCAGGGCCGGTAGAGGGGCTGACGGGGATGGGGAAGAAAAGGAAGGGCGGCGGTAGGGATGGACATTGCCATAGAATGGATGGGAAAGGGTTTCCTGGAAGGAAATTGGCGGGCTGGATGCGTCGGCTTGGCTGGATAGAACGTCGGGAAGAAGGAACACCAGAAGAGGAAGAAGAGTTGCGGCTGAGGGAGGACGTAGGTTGGCCGGGGAAGAAGAGGGAGACGGAGGGGACTTACCCTGTAGTCGCACCAGGAACGGGAGGCGGTTTCTTCCCAGCATCGCACTGGAAGAAAGCTGACCGACGGGTTGCAATTGCAATCCAACCTTTGATCCCTGCAATGAACAGTTGACTTCCTATTTAAAGCAAGGTTGTCAGGATCGAGATCCTAAATGAGATCATTTTGAGGTAGGATCGGATCAGATAGTAGGTTCGGATCGAGGATCGCTTTACAAAATCAGGATCGATTTACAACATTTGGATCGTTGGATCGTAAGATCCTATGATCCGAATCGCGATCCTGACAACCTTGATTTAAAGCCCTAATAATAATTGTTTGTAACCGTAAGACCCACATAAATACCCGAATCGGACGGTTCATACTGTTTGGCCGATCAGGCGTTAATTACAACCCAAAACATAAAAAGTAAAATATGAAATCGACTCGGATCGACCATTCGGACACAACCACGAGCTCGGATTGTACGACTTGGTAGCAGATCACCGCCTTCTGCGGAAATACACCTGTGTCGGACGGTGCGTGTCATCAACTCCCCCCGGCTTGAAAGCACTCATATCTGAATAGTGTAGACGATCGTACTCTGTGTAGCCGTGGGGCGAGTCTCTCGAGCTCCTCTGAAGAAATCCATATAGAATCGTGTAGAGGACGACAGCTCCAACGGACAAGATAACGTACAATATCTCGCCCGCCCGTGGTGCAGAAGTTGTGATTAACGATTTGAAGTATGTCGAATGTAGGAGTAAATGGCTCTGGTTGTAATGTATCTCCGTCTGATTACTAGATCGGTGGAACCGTTGATGGTGTCATGCGATCCTCATGGAGCAACTCCTCAGGTGGCAACGGGGAGGTAGTGGTAGGGTTGTAGGGATAATATGGAGTGAAGGCTCAGGTAAGGATGTGGAGAAAGGGTCCACATACACGCGCTCCTTCTAGCAAGGAGACAGATCCTCTAAGTTGAATACTCGATTAATGCACATACCATGAGGGATGTCAATCTCATATGCATTTGTACCAATCCGCCGCACGACTGTATAGGGACCCATCTTGCGAGCGCTTAATTTCTTTGTTGGTCCTTGTGGGGCCCTCTTAGGTCAAATGTGAATCAACGCTTGCTCTCCCGCCTCAAAGATTTGTTCCTGCATGTACTGGTTTGCTTGATCTTTGTAGTAATCATTACTAGATGCAATTTTCTTACGGACTGACTCATGAAGTGCATGCACGTGCTGGATGAAAGACTCTACTTACTCACTAGATCTGGACTCGAGAGGAATCTCCATCAAGTCAATAGGTTTTCTAGGCTCATACCCTAACATGATATGGAATGGACTCAAACCTGTGGTCCTATTAACGGAACTATTATATGCAAATTCGTCTATGGGCAGAACAGAATCTCAGGTGGATGGACTATCCCTAACAAGACAACGTAGTAGTGTCCCAAGACTACGGTTAACAACCTCTATTTTCCCATCCATTTGCAGGTGGTAGGCAGAGGAGAACTTCAGGGTTGTACCAGTCTTCTTCCAGATTGTCTTCCAAAAATAGCTCATGAAACGCACATCGCGGTCAGAGACTATGGAAAAGGGAAGTCCATGATACTTAAATACCTCCCTAAAGAATAACATAGCCACGTGTGAGGCGTCAACGGTCTTTCGACAAGTGATAAAATGGGTCATTTTAGAAAAACGGTCCACCACAACGAAGATCGAATCGAGCTTCCTCAAAGTGCGAGGGAGCCTGAGAATATAGTCCATACTAATATCGTTCCAGGGCCTCTGAGGGACGGGTAGTGGGGTGTAAAGCCCAATGAGCTGGCGGGACCGCTTCGCGGTCTGGCAAACTCGACAATGCCTGACAACCCTAGTCATTGTTTTAAATGTCCTCTGACATGTCCGACATGTCTCTCAACATGTCATTTTTTAGGGAAAAACGATATGTTTTTCTAAAAAAAATAGATTATGTCCTTTTGTAAAATATAGGCAGACATGTCCGATTTTTTCTGATATATCGGGCAACACTGCATTTAAATATATCACCCACTATTTTATTTTATGTTATATTTCCAGACAAACATCATATGTTTAAATCACCTAAGAATATTATATTATAAATGTTTAAATTGATTGGACTTATTGTTTCAATTTTTTAACGTTTTATTACTACAACTAATTTTGTATAACTATTTCACAATTTTTTAATTTCATATCACAAAAAAATGAAAATATTTAATGCAAGGGGATTGTTTGCATGTTTTAATATAAATTTATAAGTTTGAAAAGACTTATAATAAATCAAGTATTTTTAACTTTTAAATCTTCTTTATTTACAATAAATTTATTATTATCAAAATAAAATTATTGTATAGTATTAAATATATTTTACAACGTATCATTTTGTATTTGTTAATAATATTTTTTCTTAGATACTATTCGAATTTATTTCGTAATATAAATGACTCATTTTTTATCTATTTGTTATATTATTTATTTATTTTTATAATATATAATTATAGTTAGTAACATAAAATAAATTAAAAAATTATAAGATATGAAAATCCGATATTTTAAAATAGCCCCGACATGTAACTGACTTCCGACATCCGATATTTAAAAACTCAATCTGATATGTCGCCGACATCCGATATTTAAAACATTGGCCCTAGTAACGTCCTTCTTCAGGCCAGGCCAGAAGAATCAATCCTCGACTAACGCAATCGTCTTGTCTCGACCGAAGTGTCTCGCTGCTCCGCCTGTGTGTAGCTCCCAGATAAGAAAATCACGGAGGGAAGACTGAGGAACGCAGAGGGGCGATCCCAAGAATAAATACTCGTCTGAAATCGAATAACCCTCACAAAGATCAGGAGGCTCCCTCGATAGTGCAGTGTAAATATCACTGAAATCTGGGCACCCTGAATAATCGTAAGCTAGTGTCTCAAAGCCCACTACTCGAGTGTTCATGGTATAGAGAATGCTGACTCGGCGACTCAAGGTGTCAGCCAGTTTGTTCTCAATACCTGCTCGGTATTTGAGAACATAATGAAACTCCTGCATATAATCCACCCATTTTGGATTACGGTGACCCAATTTCTTCTGTGAGTCGAGGTAGCTCAGCGTCTGATGGTCAGAATACAGAAAGAACTCCTTGTGCAGAAGATAATGACGCAAGTATCGCAATGCCTGTACAATAGTATAGAACTCCCAATCATAGTTCGAATGCTTCTGTCGGGCATCATTCAGCTTCTCGCTGAAGTAGGCAACAGGATGACCCTCCTGTCTAAATACTGCGTCAATGCCAACTCCTGACGCATCACAGGCTACTTTGAATGCCTTGGAGAAATTAGGTAAGCGCATCGTCTCTCCTTAATTTACTCAAAGGCTCGAGTGGCAGCTTTCGTCCAAACGAAATCACCCTTGTTGAAGGCACAGACAAACCTCCTATAGAAGGTGGCAAGTCCATGAAAACTACGGGCCTCATGAATGTTCGTCGGGATGGGCCACTCACGAATCACCCTGACCTTGTCAGGGTCAATGGATATACCAGATGCTGAAACCATATAACCTAAAAAGTGTACGAATGTGGACAGGAACGAGTACTTTTTCAAGTTGATGTAAAGATGCTCATTCTGTAAGAGCTCGAACACTAGACGAATATGACGGAAGTGCTCGGTGCGGCCCAGGTTGTATATCAAAATATACAATCAAGAATTTGCCCATGTGGGGCCGCAGAACTTGTGTCATCACTCTCATGAACGTGTTGGGCACGTTCGAAAGTCTGAACAACATAACTAGCCACTCATACAAGCCGTCCTTTGCCTTGAAGGTCGTCTTTCACTCATCCCCCTCTCTAACTCTAATATAATGATACCTACTATGAAGGTCGATCTTCGAGAAGATATGGGCACCGGCCATCGGGTCCAGGAGATCATCGAGGCGGGGAATCAGAAAACGATACTTCACCGTGATCTTATTTATAGCACGGCTATCAATGCGCATACGCCAACTCCCATCCTTCGTCGGAGTAAGAAGGGATGGTACGGCACAGGGGCTCAGACTCTCTCGTATAAACTTCTTCCGCATAAGATCATCAACTTGCCGTTTTAGCTCGGCATGCTCAGAGCCTCAGACGGATTCAGGCGATAATGTGGGAGATTAGGCAAAGATGCCCCGGGATCAGATCAATGGCATGTTAGATGCCCCTCAGTGGGGGAAGCTCATCAGGAAGCTCCTCGGGCATAATGTGTATGAAATCATCCATCAGCTGACGAACATCTGGATCAATAATCTCAGTCTATGTTGCACCGACAGGCGACACGACACGTGACTTGTCAATTCTCAAAAAATACCTTATTCTAACACGATGGGGCACATATATTAAATATTTATTTTTTATAATTATGAAAATTCTAAAATATTTAACAAAAAATAAAACAATTAACAATTAACAAATATTCAAATAAACTACGTCATGTTTAAATATTATTCATCAAATATTCAAATGTAAAACTTAACAAAATGTTAAAAAATTATAAAACATTAACATATTACCATTATATATCATCAATAAAAATAATGGATTCTCAAGCAAACTTTTTCCCCCACTTTCAATCTTCCTTTTTCTAGAGAAAATATTTACCCCACTAGTAGATCCATCTTCACTACTTGAAATGCTAGAAGGGGCAAAGACACTTTTTTAGAAACAAGACTCGTTATTCTAGCATTCACATCTTCTTTTAGTTTTTTCATCTCAAATAGATTACTCTTTGAAACTTTTACACACTTTCCAATTCTTTTTTCACCAATCATTAACAAATGTGTTCTCACTCTTGTATATGAACTTATAAAACATTTTTCACAAAAAATTGCACTTCTAAGACAAATTGTCTCCCGCCTCACCATGAGTAGCTAGCTTAGGGACACGATTGTCCAAATGAGCTGTCCCGCATGAGCCGACGTGTCGGGCTTCTGACACGTGTGTCAGAGATTGTCGGAGAGTCACCCGGCCAATCACTAAACGCCATCGAAGGAGGGAGCGTCAATGTGGATTTGTCGGGTGATGTCATCCTCCTCTGGAGTCATCTCACGGCGTTGCTCACGGTAGTCACTGTACTCATCATGAAAGTCATAGTCGTACCGTGTAGGTGGGATTCGATCTTTATGCCCAGGTGAGGTTGGTTGACGTGATACATCAGGAGTTCGGTGATTCCTCCCAGGTTCCTTCAGATACTCGTAACTACGATAAAAATTCCCTCTCTCAGGAGGCGGGGGATCTCGGTGAGGGATGTCTCTACCACATCTCGCAGGAGAGGTGTAGCATCTCGGGGATCCTCGAGAGGCTCCTCGTCCGGGGGAGGAATCGCTCGACCTCTGGAGATCTCTAACTGGTCAACTCTGGTGTTAACCCTGGCGATATCGCCCTTAAGGGTTTCGAATTGGGCTCCCATCCGATCAAATCGATCGAGAACAAGTCTTTGAAACTCAACAGACATCATGTCCGACTGTGAACTTGGTGGTCCTTTCGTCGGTGTGATTGTGACTCGACATGGACTGACAATAATCCCTACCACTACGTAAAATACAAGTAGCCCTAACTTAAGGCTATGATCCAATTGATGCAGTGGTAGGTTGACTCAGAGTGGACTCACAAAATGCAAGCCTATATGTGATGAAGTATGGAAAATGTGAGAGGTGGTTTGTTTTAAAATTGCAACTATATTTAATTATATAAAATTAGTAGAGACGCAAGCGAATACAAATAATGATTAAGGAAAACAAGTTTCAATTCATTAGACGACAGAGACAATTATTTTTAAGCACACACAGAATAAGTCCTGCAAACCGCACAACGAATGAACTAGCAAATAAAATTAACATCCACAACAGATCGGGTGCCAAAATAAAGGACAATAGAGAACAAAAACCTTATACCACAATTCACACGTGCAAGCGGCGACAATGATGGTTGTTGGAGGGCATTCAAAGTCGCTGCAACGTCGGGGTGTTGAAAGAGGGGTCGAAAAGGCTGATGAAGGGGAGAAGAGGTGGGATCGGGTCGGCTGTAGGTAGTCGGGTTTGGATAGGACGAAGAAGGAGGTGGGGTTGTATGGGGTTCACAGTGGAGGGGATTTGATGTTGGAAGCAGTGGAGAACATGGAGGGTGTCGGATCAGGGTTGGGAAAGTGAAGAGGGGAGGCGGTAGGGCCGGTAGAGGGGCTGACGGGGATGGGGAAGAAAAGAGAGGGCGGTGGTAGGGTTGGACGTTGCCATAGAATGGATGAGAAAGGGTTTCCTAGAAGGAAATTAACGAGCTAAAAGCGTCGAATTGGCTGGAGAGAACGACGGGAAGAAGGAACGCCAGGAGAGGAAGAAGAGTTGTGGCTAAGAGAGGAGGTGGGTTGGCCAGGGAAGAAGAGGGAGGCGGAGGGGACTTAACCTGGAGTCGCACCAGGAGCGGGAGGCGGTTTCTTCCCAGCATCACACTGGAAGAAAGCTGACCGACGGGTTGCAACTACAATCCCACCATTGATCCCTGCAATGAACCGTTGCCTGCCTATTTAAAACCCTAATAATAACTATTTTTGTTTGTAATCGTAAGACCCACATAAATATCCTAATCGGACGGTTCATACTGTTTGGGCCGATCGGGAGTAAATTACAACTCAATACATTAAAAGTAAAATATGATATCGACTCAGATCGACCATCCGGATATAACCACGGGTGCGGATCATTCGACTGAATAGAGGATCACCGACTCCTGCGGGAATACATCTGTGTAGGACGGTGCGCGCCATCAGAAACCACTTTATGTCTCCTACTTTATAGCCTTTATTTTACATATGCTTTATATCTTATATTTGGTTTATCCTTTATCTGGTATTACGATCCTGTGGATTTGAGGGAAAGGTTTTAATTCTCTAACCCCACCCCCACCCCTCCAGAGAGATATCCAGTATTATTTTCCACACTTTCGTTTACGAGCTGATTTTTGCATTAAATTTCAAGCTTGATCAATCACATAATACAATTGTTACACTCACATTAATGGGAGACGTATGCATTTATGACTCCATGAGTGTATATAAATATAGGTTTTAAGCATGTTTTCAAAAATAGAGGTTGTGTTACGTATTTGCATTGAAACCCATGTCGATAACTTAGAAGTTCCTTTAAATGATAGCATCAAAGATATATATTACAGAGGGTGTGTTGTTGATATAGAATCAAGCATAACGATATAAAAGTAAGAGATAAAAGCTAAATAAATATGTTACAAGCTAATCTGTAACGAGTCGATAGCATTGTCGGAATAGGCGGGAGGTGGACAAGACAGAGGAGGGGGATACTATGTAGTTGGAACCATGTCTGCCTAAGCAGGTGTGCTCGGGAGAGAGAGGGATATCACAATTTCATACAAAGATAAGGGGAATGGACTGAATTCTTCGAAGCATGCATTTCTACCTTACATGCCTTTAAATAGATCATATATTGCTCCACACTTAATGACTCCTAACAAAAAATTACATCTAATAAAAGACAACCTCGGATGACTCAAAAATAGTTAAAAGACGATTAACAAAAACAACTCGATATCCAGGCGCGAAGCTACCTAGGCCTAAAGCCCATAACAACACTCCCGCCTTTCAAAATGAGCTAGCTCTCAAGCTCAAAGGAAGATCAAAGTTGGCATCACCTTCACCCAATTCCCTCGTCGTCAGAGTCGTCCACGTCCATAGCAAAGCCTTTCATTGCTAGTATAGTGCTCATTGCAGTTATAACATAACTCTTTTGCATGTTGTTTAGCATTTTTGCGTGAGACGAACGATAGATTTGTGGGGATTGGTCACCCTCAGTTCTTTCGTCGTGAGTCCATGCACTTGTAGTTATATAAACACCTCTATCTGATTAAGACAACATTCACACAGTCTGGCTAAACTCATAGCGGTTACTAAATCCCGTGGACACCCATACTCGACATCGAGTCGCATTCGCTCATGAAGTACGTCCATAAAGATGGCGGACTGATGGTCAGGTAGCATTGACGTAACATGAGCTAGGAAGACCCGAAATAATTTAAGATAAGTGTCCAAAGAACCAATTTGTTGTAATGTTGTTGCAAAGAGGATTGTTGTTGTTGAGGGGTAAATCACATGTGGCATAACTTTTTAAATTCTTCCCACATCATGCATGATTTTCAATATGCGGGCAATTAAACCAAATTTGAGCCAAACTTAGAAGGTGGAAGGACGTCAAACTAATCTATTATGCGATTGGCATCTGATGATGGTAAAAATTTTGCTCACACCTTGGTAGCCATCTCAATGAATCTCATTATGGGTTGAGAATTTCCACTGGATGTAGAGCGGTAAGGTATTAGCTTCAGGTCGAGGGTCGGGGGATCAGTGCATATAAGTCGCGATGGCGGTGGATTACTGCTACTAGCTTAGTCATGTGTTAGGACAATAATGACTGGAATGGCAGGTATGAGAACATTGAGCCTGTTGGAGAGTGCAGGAATGGATTCTTGTTGTCGCGCCTCAACTAACTTCTTGGTGTTATATCTTAGTAGTCTGAGTTGCCATGAAAATTTGCATCAAGGATGAAGGCCATAAGCATATTCAATTGGTCCAAATAATCCCTCAAGTTAGTAATAATCGTCAAAAGTGAGGCGGTAGGAGCACGAGAGGATGAGCGGGTTATGGGGCTGGCTTGACTCCCCAAAATGGACAAGGTATTTGAAGTATCACGTTACCAGTAACACTTTCTTATGATGACGCCAAAATAAGAATACAAAGAATTAAAATAATTATGTCTCCCTTTTTTAATAAATTAATTACTCAAAGGAGTAATTAATTTAACAAGTGAGTAATGGGATCCAAGAGACTGGACAAAAACCAGTGGAATGCTTGAGTCTTCCCAAAAAGAGATCACATGTATGATGGTGTGCGCCTCGAAGTGAAAGGGCGTAATTGTCGGCTTCTGCGAGGGACGGGAGGTTGGGGGGCTCGATAGAGGCGAGGATCGAGCTTAGGAGTGTGCACTGCATAAGGAGAAGAGAATACATGAAGGATGTAGGGCTCGAACGATGGGTTGGAGGCCGACATAATCCATGCACTGTCGATGCAGTAGGCTTTTTGGTAAGTAAGCAGAGGTATGTGTTGATTTACCAAGGTCTCGTTGGTGTGGAGCGATAAGAGGAGTGGATCAGCTGGCAACTTTGGTGTTGATGACGATAATCTAGGTCTACATTAAAGCCAAAGCTCTGTGTCAACGATTAGCAGCTAGGCTTCATTAGTTGTGGCTAAACGTGGAATTGAAGCTTTGTGAGAAGGATGTCGGCTTGAGGTTGGGTAGCTAAAGATGGCTTGGGTTGGATGCAAGCTTGAGTTCACTAGCTCGCAGGAGCCCATTTCTTTGAAATTAGAAAAGAAATGGAAATATCGTCGGAAGTGGTTACAGAGAACGTGAATAAAAGGATAGGCTCTAATACAAAGCTGTTACAGGCTTACCTGTAATGAGTCAATAGTGTCGCAGAAGGAGTGGCCGGAGGTGGAGATGACAGAGGCGGATACTATGGACCCGAAATCATGGTTGTCTAGGGGGGGTGTCAGGAGAGAGAGAGAGAGAGCTACCACAATCTCATACAAGGATAAGGTAAATGGATTAAATTTTTTGATGCCTTCATTCTAGTCGTACATGCCTTTAAATAGGTCTTAGATGGCTTCACTCATAATGACTCCTAACAACCAACTACATCTAATAAAAGACAATTAGATAAAAGACAACATAGAATGAATTGAAAATAATTAAAAAACAATTAATAAAGGGAATTGTTAAAGGCACGGCAAATTTGGCTAATGGCACCGCATAATGTTAAATTTAGGGAATAAATTCAATCCTAAAAACAAAATCTAATGGCACCCGGTAAATCGCACCTCTCAAATCCGATGCCGCTCCCGATCCGATGCTAACCCTAGGCGCCACTCCCTCCCGTCGCACGCTCACCCGCTCGCCGTTCCAGCCGAAGCCCCTCCCCGGCCCTCAACATCTCCTCTCCAGTCGCCGCTCCATCACCTTCAACCCTCAAAGTATCCGCTCCAAGCACCGGTCCTTCCCTACCCTGAAGTTCGCCGCTCCTCGCCCCTTTCCGTCTTGTAAAAATCCCTCCACTGATTTTGTTTTTTTTTCTTTTTTCACCAACCCCCGTAGTCTTTTGATATCATTCATCTGAGATCATATTCTTAAACATTTATATCATCCAGAACTCAATTTTTACCGGGTGAGAATCAATATCTGCTTGTAACCAACGAGACCATCGACCAAGTAACGAAATGTTAACTTCTTAGGAAAACATTTAGAGCACAACATCTCTTCAAAAAGAGCAGCAGCGCTCACAATTTCCCTCATTTAACAAAATCCACTAATGAGAATGTTGTATGTTACAACATTAGGAACAAGACCATGTGACTGCATCTCCCTAAAGAGATGTAGCACCATCAAGATCACCACTTTTACAAAATTCATTAATTAATGCAGAGTAAACAACTATATTAGGATTGCATTTATGCTTAGCCATGTCACTGAACATCTTTAAAGCTCTATCCATATCGCATTGTCTCACATAACCATCAATTGTCATGGAATAAGTGAATGCATCTGGCAAATATCCTTCCTTCTTCATTCTACTGATACAATTTACAGCTTTCCAAATCCTTGTTCCTTGAAAAACCAACTCCACCGACAACAAACCAAAAAAGCTTTAATTGTTATCAAGTAGTTGAATCTCTATGTTTTATATAAGGCAATTAACAAATTTTCATTTGCAGTGCCTTCAAAAAAATGCGGTGCAATTAACATTTTAGGGTGCCTTTAGCCATGTGCGGTGTATTTAACAAAATGATGTCAATAGCCAAAACTGTGGTGCCTATAACAATTCCCTTAATAAAACAACTTGATAACCAGGTGTGAAGCACATAACAACAACTAGGCCTGAAACCCATAACAACAACTAGGCCCGAAACCCATAACAACAACTAGGCCCGAAGCCCATAACAAACTATAATAAATAACTATAACAGTGGAGATAAATATGCAGACTGCAAAACAAATAGAGTGCAAGAGATGTAACTTACATGGTAAAAATAAGCAAATAAACACAAGAAATCTTACTTGAGAAGAACCGTAAGAAACACTTGAAATCTTTGGAGATGTCCATTTTGGTACAGAACCATCGAATATGTAAGAGCATTCAGTATATGCAGTTCCAATCCCAACTCCAGCACCAAAAGCAACAGATGCCCATCGAGTTATTGGGCTCCCTGTGTAGATAAAGAAGGCATTGAAAGAAGAATTTAAGAATTGTGCTTATTTAAGCCATTAAATTAATCTGATAAAAAGTAACCATTCCAGTGGAAGGACATTTTGTTCAGTTATTTGTTTAGTTATTTTAGCATTGTGCACAATTTAGCTTTCAGGCGTGAAATTTACTCAGTATCATCTCTCATAATAATAATATCATCCATATATATAATAAGTATAGATACTTTATTTTCTTCCCTTTAAACAAAGAGAGTGCAATCAAAATGTCATTGATTTGTAACCCAACAGTCATTGCTTTGTGAAGTCAACCAAACCAAGCTACAGGGATTGCCTCTTATGATGGCAAACTTTACCCGTTAACCCATCTTGTAATAAATTGGTGAAAGCTTCATGTATACCTCCTCTTCTAAGTAACCATAAAGAAATACATGTTTCCATTTAATTGTTGTAGGTTCCAGCAAAGACAGGATGTGTGATGAACCTTGCATGCGCACCTGATTATGTGTAACACCCAAAAAACCATAAGTACCAAAATGGGGTCAGACTGGGTGACACGGCCTGGGACACGGGCGTGTCCCAGGGCGTGTCCAGTGCACACGGCCTGGGACACGGGCGTGTCCCAGGGCGTGTCCTTTACGGTGGGTGTCGAGTCGAGTTCTCGAGAGAGCACGGTCGATGATCGTCGAGAGGCAACACGGCCTGGGACATGGGCGTGTCCCAGGCCATGTCCTGCTCGGGTGAATACCGGGCGGCGTTGAGTGGCGTTGAGTGTGGAACACGGCCTGTGACACGGGCGTGTCACAGGCGCGTGTTGGGCACACGGCCAAGGACACGGGCGTGTGCCTTAGCCGTGTTCTTCTCGGGTGATTTGGTCCTGTGTTGAAAGGGTGACACGGCCAGTCACACGGCCGTGTCAAAGTTGACACGGGCGTGTCTACCCTGTGACACGGGCGTGTTGGAGCCCGTGTTCTGGTTTGGTTTGAGTCGGTTCGTGCACCGCTTGGAGTACACGGCCTGGGACACGGGCGTGTCACAGGTCGTGTCAAGTCAAATTTGGACTTTTGGGAAGATCTTGGCCATCCAATTATTTCTATTTGGATCCAATGTCCCAGGTGCTTTCCTGCAGTGATAAGGCTGAGGGTTGTCCTCTTCTCTCATTCATACCAAGAGAGAAAAAGGGAGAGCTTGGAGGAAGGAGAAGGAGGAGTAGGGCAAGCCATTGGTGGAGCTCCCGCGGTCCGATTCGAGATCCGAGGCTAGTTCTGTGGAGGAAAAGTTGCTGCGGTGCTTTCCAACCGGTCAGATTTTCGATGGCTCCCAAGAGATCGTCAAGGGTAACGATCTTCCTTCTTGGACATGTGAAGTCCTCCTTTATGCATGAGTAAGGAATCCTCTTGGTGGAAAAAGTGAGTGATTCCAGTGGGTGATAGTTGTTATCCCAAGCTTGAGTCTGCATCTAGACCCGGAAATGTGTAGTACAGGATAGGCATGTTGTGTGAAGCCCATCTGGACAGGTTGGTCTGCATTGGTGATGTTGCATTTACGCACCGGAGAAGACTCCGCGTAGACTCGTGTAGTTAGTGGGGTCGATGGGTTGTGCCTGTGAAGGAGAGTAGCAGGAAGTACTGGAATGAGGAATTCCAGGAAAACACCCTTGTAATGCTTGTGTTGAAAAGACCAGTTTTCTGGCACTGCATGAATTGCAGGGTTTGGGTTGAGTTTGGGTGCAGATAGAGTGTTCTGCTGAACCCGCCAAACGACCGCGAAGGACACTGGCATTGACTCCCCTTTTGGATTGTGAAGCCAGTCCTTGGTGGACATTATGACTAGTGTGAGCTGCGAGCTCTTAAAAGGCTTCTTGCCGAACAGGAAAGGTGAAGTCGACCCGCGCCTTTAATTGTAGCCGCAAGTACGATGTGTTTGGTGATGGCAAGGCGATTTGAGCAACGGGGGGTGGTGGATCTGTATCTGCGTTATGTTGGTTGTACAAGGAAGTGCCAAGGCATTGGGCTTTAGTCTTAGGCATGCGCGCCATCAAGACTAAATGCTCAATGGTGTTGATCCCGGTTCGCCGGTGTACCCAAAAGTGTGCCTGAGAGCACAGGTCGTCGGGCCGGGTGGCCGACGGTTGTGATGGATTGCTTGTGCGTGAGAGCACAATATGTATGATATCTGTCTATTGATGTATTGCTCTGCAGGGAAGGAATGTCACTGCCCCGGGAAAGGGGTAGGATTGTTATAAATTGGTCAGCTGAATGCTGACCGTTGCCTTGTTTGCCACCTTCTGGGTGGATTGTCCCTGTGCAGGTGCTGGAGAGCCGAGCGGGAAGTGAAGGGCTGATACCCCTACTGCTGCTGTTGCTGCTGTTGCTGCTGTTGCTGTTGTTGCCGCACTTGTCGTTGCTGTTGCTGCTAGCCCTCGAAGGCTAGCTAAATATGTTTTCTTTTATTCATGTATGGTCGGCCTGCGCGCCGATGTCTGTAATCCATACTGTACAAAGAGAAACTGTAAGGCCTTAAAGCCAAACTATGGTATTTGTTATCCCCTCGTTTGATTGGTTGTATATATAACCTCGGTAATATATATATATAGTGGATATTCCTGGTATGAGTTCAGTCTACTGCTTATTATTCCGCTAGCATGCTCTGAATTAGGATGCGTTGGTGGTATTAACCTGTAACCACACCGTCTGTTTGTGGCATATAGTGTGGGGCCCCGGCCGGACCTTCTATTATATGTTGTTTAACGGGTGGATTCGTTACATTATGTTCGTTGGAATAGGCATTGATCTTGGGTAGATATGTATGTATTGCCGTCAGGATGGTTGTGCGTCCGTATATACATACTTTTGTTTCATTGATTGAGACTGATGAAAGAGTGTCCGTTATGGTTCTATATATATTGCCACTAAGATGGCTATGGGGTTTTTTTTGACGCCGCACTTTATTATAATTGTTAAAAAGGGGGTACCGGTTGTGGGTCTTTATAGGTAAACGGCCTCCAAATTCAGGCTAGGTTCTATATATGTATATTGTCGCCGTTCCCGACGATGGTTGTGGAACCCTGTCATGTACATGTTGATGTAATATGCGTTGTATGATTGTGAATTGATAATGTGTTAGATTCATACACGATTTTCTAGGTGTCGTGGTGGGTCTGACAGTGATACCCGGTTGCATTCAGATTTGCATTATAGACCCCCCCCCCCTCCCCTTTTCTTGATGCTACACATAGAGACGTGTTTGATGTTTGTGCCGCCTAGCTAGCTCTTTTTAAGCATTGTTATTATTGATTTATTTCTTTTAAATATGAGGTTCTGACCTGCAGTGATGTGTCATATGGTTCCCCGGGTCCGCTGGGATGGCCGGGAGGAGTGGGCTTGTTACGCTGTTTGTGATCAGCTCATAGCTGACTCTCATTTTTCCTCTCATGTGTATTTTGTTGCAGGACGTGGATCGAAAGCGGATGTGCACTAGACTACTAAAGCTACAAGAGAAATAAGTATCATGAAGAACTTTTGTTTCTCCTTTCCTGTACTTTCTTTTGTTGTTATTTCATCCTGCATGTCGAGGTTGCTTGATGTTTGTATTTACTTTGTACATATGATGCAAGTCCACAAGGTCGTGGACTTGGAAGACTTCTGTAGTATTGTAGACACTCTTTTCTTAGTATTTTTCAGCAGCGATATAATATTTGTGATGAAATGATGGTTTGTAGTCATTTATACCTTGTTTTAATACCTAGCTTGACACGGTTGTCTGGTGTGGAGTCTGACCGGACCCACAATATAAGATTATTGCATGTAGGTTGTTATAATTTGGTATCAGATGTTGGGTTTTACTATACGACACAACACTTGTGCGCAGCGGAAATGGAATAAGAAATCCAAAAAAAATTCGAATCTAGCGATGAATATTAATCAAGAAGTGACATTGCTATAAAATAAATTATACCTTTGAGGGATTGAGTCAATACTCAAACAAGGTGCACCGATGAAGTCCAACGAACGGCAACGGCCGGAGTTCCGAGCGTAGAATAGTGTCCACGCCTCTACGGATATCCACACGAGCACGGAGAACCCATAGACTCTTGTCACACAAGATCTAGGTTGGAAGAAGGTTTGCCCTCAACGTCTCCACGGTATGCTAGAACAATTAAAGGAGAGGCAGAAACGACGGTGAAGAAGCCTTAGGAAACACTTTCCGGCGGCTACTGAAGATCGGCGAACGGTCGGCGGCAGAAATCGGCTATCGCGACCTAGACGGAACTGTTCCGTCGGGAAGAAGACCGATGTTCCCGGTAACGCACGATTAGGTCAAAAAGAAACAGTAAGTCTTTCGGTTTACTGTACATATCGTGTATATATATATAGTACCAAACCAACCGATACCCGCAGACCACGTCGAACCGGACTTAAAGGAATTAAACCAGAGGAAACAGAATTCGTCGAGTATATACGTCGATACTCGACGAATCAAAAACTATTCGTCGAAATAACACGTGTATACTCGACGAATCGAGATAGAGCAAACCGTCGAAGTATTAAGGAGATATTCGGCGAATCGACGATACTCGGCGAATCGACGATACTCGGCGAATCAACGACATTCAACGAATAAGACTAATTCGTCGAAACTATCATTGTTATACTCGACGAACCGAAGACAGATTCGTTGAGTCTATCATGACGATACTCGATGAATTCCAACTCATTCGTTGAAACCTTAAGCAATACTCGACGAATTTCCTTTAGAGTCTTTCGACCACTTACCTGATGACTCATATTCACAATATAGGTCATGGAATGAAAATATTTCATATACAGAACGTCATAGGCTTGGTCCTTCACTCATATCACATATGAGCAAGGTTAACACAAACCTTTCCAACTTCTGCAATGCTCTTTTGTGCGACCTCATAGGCTCATATTGCATTGGCAGTGAGACTACATATTTGATCACTTCCAGATCACCATGGTAACACCAACATCAGAGTCGGGTTCAAGGGTTCAGACTGTTAGGACGAGTTGTCCACATAGGATTGTTTGTTGGAACCTTGTGTTCATATGTTTGATGCTTGATTTTATTTATGATATGACATGTATTCTTATGTGTTAGAGAGCTAGTGGCGAAGCGGTGCCCTTGAGGGCCCAAGAGGAACCCACAAGCACTTGCAACATTGCCCTGGGCCTTCCGAACATGAACATGTCTCTCGTGGACTTTTGTAGAATGCTAGCAAATGTGGTGGTGGCGGCTCAAAACACAAAAGCAGTAGCCGGTAGGACACCCGTCACACCAGAGGGTATGGTAAAGAGAGTGGTGGCGGGGAAGCTAGCAGTGGAACAGGCAGTTGATTAGAGATACCATAAACTAAAATACTTTTTGGGCTTCCATCCTCCGACATTGAAGGACGTCGACACTCCAACTAACGTAGAGTGATGGTTAGCAAGGATCAAGGAACCATTGGAGGTTGTTGAAACCACTGAGGCGGGGGAAGTGCGTATTACCACTTTCATGCTTAAGGGGGATGACAAGATGTGGTGATTACGGAAGCGTGATAGGCGCTTTGTCGGACTCCTTGCTCAGATTTCGATGGGAGAATTTGAGATTGTTTTTCTAAGACTAGCCCCACAACAACGAGACTAGCCCTTCATGGGAAATTCCTGAGATTGTTGAAATGGGATGAGTGTGGATGCTTCCCATTAAGAGTTCACTTGTTTTAGTCGATATGCCTGAAATATAATAGTTAATGATGAAGAGAAGATGCGATGTTTCTACGAATGGTTGCGGGGTAACTTGCGGCAGCCGTTGATTGCCTTAAAGGCGGTGGGCTTCAGAACTTTGGCGAAGGCCGCTTGGACTCTAAAAATGGACAGAGAAGACGCAGCGTCGCAAAGGATTTGCGGCCAAGAAGGGGGAGGGTAACACCTCCCAAGCTCAGGGAAAATCAGATTGCGGCAGGAACCGAAGAGATTCTGCCCCCGGCAGTCTAGTGATGGGAGCGGGTTGACATAGTGGGGCACCATCGAGGGGAACCCTTTGCATGTTTAAGATGTGGCAAAGTAGGGCACATAGCTCGTAAATGTCACGAGAATGTACCCAATGAAAAGCGGAGGAAGGAAGCCATTGCACTGGCGGGGCCTAGCTATGAGGAGAAAGGCAAGGCGGCGGAGTCTAACGCATCACGTTTTGGACCAGTGCAACCAAGGGTCTATAGCCTCGAGCAGAGTGAGGTTTTTGTGTGGTGACAGACATCGTCTTACTGTTCAACATACCTGCAAAGGTCTTATTCGACACTGGTTGTCACTTTATTCCTTGGGTAGCTTTATCCGAGGTATTTGTGTGGGGCCGTTTTATGCGGGAGTGGAGGTAAGTGTGCAAATGTTGAGTGAGTCTTTTATGAGCATAAGTAGAAGAGGTCGCATTATCCTGAGGATAGAGGATCATGACTACAACTGTAAGTTGAAGGTGGTGACTTTGAGAAATGGGGGACAAGATGAAGTCCAGTTCCAAGGGCCGGTGTTGCATCTTCCCTAATTTTTGTCATACATGTGATGTGTGCAGTGAATCAAGGAGGCATAGCATTTATAAACTTGTCGGTGGCCCACTCCCCGAAGGTAGCCTTCATGACGTACACGTGGTGGCGAAGTTTAAAAATGTGTTCCCTAATGAGCTTCCTGGAACACAACCCCAGAGGTAGATCTTCAAGATAAACTTGTTGTCAGATGCGAGGCCAGTATCGTGTGCTCCGTATCAGATGGCGCCAAGGGAATTGGTTGAGACTGAAGATACAACTGCAAGATTTGTTGGAGGAGGGATACATCCGACTGAGCTCCTCGCCATGGAGTGCCCCGGTGTTATTCGTGAAAAATAAGGATGGTAGCATATGCTTTGCATTGACTACCGTAAACTAAACAAGTTAACAGCGAAGAACAAGTACATGATTCCATATATTGACGACCTCTTTAAACAATTGATTGTGTCGGTGTACTCCAAGTTGGACTTGAAGTCTTGGTACTATCAGTTACGGATGCAGGAGGAGGACATCCCAAAGACTGTCTTTGGTACATTGTATGGGCATTTTGAGTCCTCAACTATGTCGTTTGGGTTGACGAATGTGTCGTTGGTATTCATGGATCCTATGAACTGCATGCTCCAGAGATTTTTTGGATATGCTCGTAGTGGTTTTCCTTGATGGTATTCTGGTTTACTAGGTCGGGCATGAAGACCACTTGAGACTAGTGATACAAATGCTTAGAGCGAACCGGTTGTATGTCAAGTTCACGAAATGGGAGTCTTGGATTAGAGAAGTTGCTTTTTTGGCCATATAATTAGTGGAAATTAGGTGGCAATAGATCCGGCGAAAACCGAAGCAATTTGTGATTGGCATGTACCGAAAAATATGGAGGGATCAAGAGTTCCCATGGACTAGTCGATACTACAAGAGGTTTTTGGAAAATTTCTCGTGGATTGCATCCTTACCTCTCTTACTCGCCCGCCACCCCGGGATTAGGAGTCCACCTTCCTAGGGGTCCTACCGGGAGTCATCCCGATAGGCCTTATCAGGGTCAAGGACCGTAAACCCCAACCCATCCCCGGTCCCACCACAAGGCCGATAGGTTGTTGAGGCCAGGGCTCGATCCCCCGACCACCTTGATAAACGTCCTTCAATTGGTGATATTCCTTTCGCCGAAGGACGTTTATAAAGGAGATCGGGAGATAGGGCCCCAACCTCAACTTATCGGCCCTGTGGTGGGACCGGGGATGGGTTGGGGTGTACGGGTCGCGACCCTGAGAAGGCCTATCGGGTGGACTCCCAGTGGGCCCCAGACAGGTGGATTTTTATGATGCAAGGCCAGTATTCCACCTGCCTGCCACCTCGGGACCAAGAGTCCACCTGCCCAGGGGTCCCACCGGGAGTCCACCCGATAGGCATTATCAGGTTCGCGGATCGTACACCCCAACCATCCCCGACTCCACCACGGAGCCGAAAAGTTGTTGAGAAAGGGCTCGATCCCCCGAGCACCTTGATAAGAGGCCGTCAGCAACAGTCTTATCACCAACTGAGCAGCACTTTAATGATGCAGTGGCAGGAGTCCACCTGCCTGCCACCCCGGTACAAAAAGTCCACCTACCCAGGGGACTCACCAGGAGTCTATTGGTGTTACCATAGTGATCTAGAAGTGTTCAACAGGTAGTCTCACTGCCAACGCGATATGATTATATAGGGTCGCACATAAGAGCGTTTGGAGAAGTTGGAGGAATGGATTGTGTTGGTCATCTCATTTGTTCGTTGAGTCATCTCTGTTAATGATTCGTCGAGTTAATTCCATTGGTTCTGGATCTGCGGATAGTGACGGTTCAAGCCTGCTTATACTCATGGGAATATATATCAGTTGTTTTAGGTTTTTTCATGGCGTGATAAGGGCGAGAAACCGATACTGACGGAAAGGTTTTCCCGAAGTGTCGATCCCGTCGCTCCTATAAGCCCCGATTTCGGCGCCCGCCGCCGCCGCCTCTCCTGGTGCAAACCTAGAAGTCTGTGGAGACGCGGAGGGCTTTCTATTCTCCATCCTGGATCTTATTTGACAAGGTGTCGGTGTTCTCCCCGTTCATGTGGATTCCTGTAGAGCTGCAAATCCTTTTTTTGCGTGAACTCACCTGCCGGCCAATAACTGTTCTGGAGCATCTTGATTGAGTGTCGGCTCAATCCCACTCAGGTATACTCATATTCTATGTTATGCAAACTTCTTGATCAATGTTCATCGCAGGATCCAAGTTTCTCTTTAGGATTTTCTTGAACTTTATTCCGCTGCGCACATTTGATGAGCTATTAAGGAAAACCCTACACATACAACCACACAATTACACAAAAACAAATACAATATGCGAGAACAAGAAAGCGGGGAGACGGACTCGCAGGAATCGCCAAGTCCGACCTAATGAGATAGAATTGGACAGGAAGAAAAACAAAATTTTATTAATTCTCATGAAATTACAAAGAATTCCAATTCCTACCACCATTTTTGGATGCCAAGTGATGGAATTTGAATTTGGGGTCTAATTCCAATTCCTTTCCCCCAATTTCTCCCAAACGAACTGGGCCTAATGGAACATCATGAGTCTAATCAACAACACTTCTCTTCTCCCTGGCAAGGACAAAAACATGAATCCCTTTCACGAAACATGACATCCAAGCTACAAGAAAAAATGACGGGAAGGAGAGTGATGAAAATGATAACCCTTGGTAACAAAAGAGTACCCAATAAAGACAATTTTTGGGTTGGGCACATAATTTTTGCTATTTGGATGATGAATGTGAACAAAGCAGACAAACCCAAATATATGAGGAGAAATGTGAGATGTGTGAACAAAGCATATAGTGGACAACTGGGTAATAAGTGTAATGTACCGAAGGGCACAAGACAAAAGGCAATTAATGAGTTGATCGGCGATCAATAGAGCATCTTCTCAGTATTGGAAAGGTGCATGGTAACCATAAGACATCGGGCCACTTAAAGCAAAAGCTTAATTTCGGGTTCAGCAACCCCATTTTGAGTAGAGGTATGGACACATATAGTTTGGTGGATAATTCAATTATCAGCAAGATAAATCTCAAACACACTCGGTCATCATACCTAGCAGTATTATAATTATGGAGGGCCCACATAACTCCCCCAAAATGTGTCACAATCATATGATGAAAGGTTTTATAAGAATTGAGCACCTCACCTTTTTTCAAAAGATAAAGTCAAGTAGTACATGAAAAATTATCAATGGAAGTTATAAACCACAATAAGCAGATAAAGATAATATAGGGGAGGGCCCCCAAACATTAATGTGGATCACATCAAAAGACAATGACAAATATGTTTTGGATATTCACACGCATCACAAGAAAAATGTTTAAGCATAGTACTAAAAACAGGAAACAATTTTCTAAGCTAAGGTGGGGGCATCCAAGTCATTTATGTCATCGTCTACTGTCAAGAGGTGATAAAACAGCAGTGGAGAGTGCACTATTGGTCAGTTGCTGCTCCAGAATGAATACTCCTCCAACTTTATCACTGTCAATGATTTGCTTCGTAATCGGATCATGAAAAACACAAAATTCAGAAAGAAAAAAAGTTATTAAGCAATTTATATTTTGGTGATGACTAATTTAGGAAAGATTGCGAGAAAATGAAGGAATATGCAGCACAGATGAAAGAAATTGTGAGAGAAAAAAGTGTTCATTTGAGAATAATAAGGGAAAGAGTGTTGAATTTTCTCAAGTTGCTCAGCAAGGTAGTCCAAACACCAAATCAATATCTTCGGAGCTACCCAGATCACAACTTGAACTTACGGAAAGCAGGAAGCAACTCAGATAACCAAAAACACAGACAAAAGCAAGCAGATCAAAAATTCATTAATATTCTTTACAGGGCGAGGTATACATTGCGAGACATGATTTCGTCAGTACATGAAAAAATAGAAACACAAAACAACTCGGGCGGATAGACCACAGAAACCGCCGAGATCGTCGAGACCGCTGAGGTCGCCGAGACCGCCCGAGCCGAGCTGAAACCAAACAGAACACGGAGTCCGCCGAGACCGCAAGGTCGTGCGGACACGCCGTTATTCGCCGAACTGCTGCTGAACAGAGGAACAAGCCGCCTACCCGCCAAGACCGCGAGGTCGCGCGGACAGGTTATTGAACTTGAGAGAAGATGCTAAAACAGGTAACCGCTGGAAACAGTCCGCTAACTCCACTGAGGTCAGAACCAAACTCCTGGTTTCACAGTGTTAGCCGCGCCACCTGCACACAGCAACCAGTTAAGCAAGCAACCCGTGCGGATACAAAAAACCGAGTCCGCAGCTGAAACTCAAGCCCAACTTACTGTTCACTCTGTTGTAAATGACTTGCCGGGGGGTCCTATTTATAGGCCAGGTGAGGAGTGTGGTCACCACCCTATGAGATAAAGTCACCTCCCCTTGGTCGCAGCTAACAAAGCCAGTCCGCTAAGTCCGCCCGCACGGGGCAAACCAACCCGCCAAGTCCAGGCGAGATGGCGAACTGCACAAAGCAGTCCGCCCAGTCCGCAGAAACAAGGCTACCCATATTCGCCAAGTAACAGGCGAGATGACAGACTGCACAAGGCAGTCCGCCCAGTCCGCAGAAACAAGGCTACCCATATTCGCCAAGTAACAGGCGAGATGACAGACTGCACAAGGCAGTCCGCCCAATCCGCAGAAACAAGGCTACCCATATTCACCAAGTAACAGACGAGATGACAGACTGCACAAGGCAGTCCGCCCAGTCCGCAACAGCAACGCCGGACCAGTCATCCCGCAAGAGCGACCAGCTGAACACAAGGCCAGTCCGCACGCACTAGTCCACGACCACAGGCACAACATCGCCCGGTAACAGCGGACACTGCGGAAACCCTGAACTTCACAGAAGTGCAAGTCCAGAAAAGAAAGTGCGAGCTCGGCGGATACCAAGCCAGTCCGCCAGCTCCAAGGCCAGACCGCTGCTCACCGCAACTCCAAAGAAGAGGCGCGGACACCAAGCCCAGTCCGCACAGGCCGCACACACCACCTTGCAGAGCTCAGCTCACTGCCGGACTAAATCAGTCCGCGCAGTCCGCAAAACCTGACCGCAGCAAACTACGCAGGTCGCCAACCACCAGCCCGCCGGACTAACTACCAGTCCGCGCGGTCAGTCCGCCCAGGTCGCCCGGACTGCCCAACCACCCACTTCCACTTCACCAATTTCAACACTCCCCCTTGAAGTGAGAAGTGGTGATCAAGCCAAGAAGACCTCGTAGCCGCTGAAAAGGCTCCTTCGACAGCGGCTTAGTGAAGATGTCCGCAAGGTTATCTTCACTCCGAACATGACCGACCACAAGAGATCCTTCCAACACCTTCTCCCTTATGAAGTGGTGATCGATCTCAATATGCTTGGTCTTGGCATGACAAACTGGATTGTTTACCAGCTTGAGAGCACTTTCATTATCCCCTCGGAGCAAAGTTGGACCTTGCACTTCTTTATGAACGTCCTCTACAAGTCTCCTTAGCCAAACGGCTTCCCGAGCTGCCAAGGCCGAAGCCTTGTACTCAGCTTCCGTAGTAGAGACGGATATCGAGTCCTGCTTCTTACTACACCACGAAATGCCCGCTGATCCACAAGTGAACACATAACCAGAAGTTGACCTTCGGTCATCCGAGTCACCACCATAATCAGCATCCGTGTACCCTAGCAAAGAGAAACCCGCATCCCTTCTGTAAAGAAGTCCCATGTCAGAAGTTGCCTTGACATACTTCAGAATGTTCTTTGCCGCTACAAGATGAGACTTCCTTGGCTCTGCCATAAACCGACTTACTCGACCAACAGCATAAGTTATATCTGGTCTAGTAATCGTCAGGTAGATCAAGCTCCCAACAAGAGCTCTGAACACCAAAGGATCAGGAAGAACCCTTCCTTCATCTCGACGAAGCTTTAGTCCTTGATCCAGAGGAGTAGAGCAAGTCTTCCCTTCAATCAAGCCAAACCGGTTCACAATGCGTTCAGCATATCCCTTCTGGCAAATGAGTATCCCACTCTCCTTCCTCTCCACTTCGAGACCAAGAAAGTGATGAAGCTCTCCCAGGTCTTTCATCTCGAAGCGAATGGCTAGCTCAGCTCTGAGCCTAGTTACCTCCTCCTCAGAATTCCCTGTGATGATCATATCATCAACATACAGCAGGACCAAGACTCGAAGCTCCCCATTCTTCTTGATAAACAAGCTTGAGTCTGAGTTTGAAGCAAGGTATCCGCAGAATTGCAGATATTCTGCTATCTTCCCATACCAAACTCTAGGAGCTTGCTTCAACCCGTAGAGAGCCTTCCTAAGCTTGCAGACGTAGTCCGGATGAACTTCAGAAACGAATCCAAGTGGTTGATCCATAAAGATGTCCTTGTCAATCTCTCCGTAGAGAAAGGCGTTCTTTACATCAAGCTGTCACATCCTCCATCCTTGGCAAGCAGCCAAAGCAATCACTATCCGAACTGAAGTCATCTTTGCAACTGGACTAAACGACTCCTCATAGTCTTCTCCATACTGCTGAGAGAATCCCCGAGCAACCAGGCGAGCCTTGTATCTCTCAATGCTCCCATCAGCCTTCTTCTTCAACTTAAACACCCACTTACAAGTCACCGGAGTAATGTCATCAACTCTGGGTACAAGATCCCAAGTTCCATTCTTCTTGAGAGCATCTATCTCCTCTCTCATGGCATCTTCCCACTCCTTGACTCCAGTGGCCTCATTGAAGCTAGCAGGCTCCCGCTCATCAAGAGGACCTGCAAAGAAACATGAGACATAGCTCACAGTGTTTCCTTCGCAGTAGCGAGCTGGAGGCTTGATAACCCTCTTTGATCTCCGAAGAGGCTGCTCCTTGCTGACCACCTCCGCTACTTCTTCTGGTTCACCTCTGTTCTCCGGCAAGCTTGGAGCAAGCTCCTCCTGCTTCCTGACCCAGAAGCTTCTCTTCCAGAACTTGAAGCAACTGGAGCTACTGGTGACACAGCTAGCTCCTCTTGATCAACAACCTCAGCCACCTCCTGATCTTCATCAACCTTGCTCTCTGGTAGCTCAACCGAGCTTCCTTCATATGACGTCAGTTCGTCAAAGACAACATCTCTTGACACCACGAACTTCTTTGTCACCGGATCCATGCATCTTCATCCTTTCTTTCGCTCATCATAGCCAACAAAGACAAGCTTCTTTGCCTTTGCATCAAGCTTAGTCCTCAGAGCATCAGGAATATGCACATAGCAAGTTGATCCAAACACCCGAAGGTGTTCAACGCTCGGCTTCTCCTTCAGCAACATCTCGAAGGGAGACTTCATGTTGATCGGACTGAGAGGCATCTGATTGATGACATAAGTTGCACAAGATATTCCCTCCGCCCAGAAGGACCTTGGGATACTCTTGGCATGAAGCCAGCATTTGCAGGTCTCCGTCAGATGACGGATCTTCCGCTCCGCTACTCCGTTTTGTTGTGGAGTATGAGCACAAGTGAGCTCCCTCTGGATTCCATGCTTCCTGCAAAAATTAGAAAACTCGGAGGAGACAAATTCTCCGCCGTTGTCAGTTCTAAGCTTTTTGATCCTCAGGTTAAGCCGACCCTCCACCAGCTCCTTGAACTCCACAAACAATCCGAAGACTTCAGACTTCTCCTTCAAGAAATACACTCAAGTGTATCTAGAGTAGTCATCAATCAAGACTAGCATGTACCTGCTCCCTCCAAGGCTAGCAGTAACGGTTGGTCCCATCAGATCACCATGGATAACCTCCAGTGATACTTTGCTTCTCGTTTGCGACTTATCAAATGGAAGACGGTGAGACTTGTCATACTGACATCCAGCACAAACGTGACCATCACCGAAGAAAGATAGCTTAGGCAAGCCTCTCACCAGGCTCCTATTTGTCATAGCCTTCAGCTTATCCATCTCTACATGCTCCAATCTCTCATGCCACATAGCAGCGCTATCATTGGCCCGCATCCGATCAACATAGGAACTTGTTGATAAAACAAACAAGTCCTTCACTCTCCTTCCAACGTGAGCAACATCAGCCTTAACCGCTGATACGTTGCGAAAGAACTTCACTTCTGTTGGCCCAAACAGAACGTGATAGCCGGCGTCGACAGCATTGGTCACAGAGAAGAGGTTCTTCTTCATGCCCGGTACGTGATAAACACTCCTTAACGTGAGCGGCCCCTTATCACTACCCAACGTTACTATACCCTCCTTCTCTACTGCATGAACAGTATTATCAGCAGTTATAATAGCTTCGTTACCTGAGTATGCCTGCAACTTGGAGAACTTTGACATATCTCCAGTGAGGTGATGACCACACCCGGAGTCAACGATCCAATCGTCCTCCATGTCAACGGTGGACAAAGCTCGGACACAAGTGCCCGTCATGAATGCTCCACCCCAACCGACCTCCTCCTTGCTAGAGGAAGCTTCCTCCTTGCCTGCAGCATGCCCAGACTGCAGTTTGACCTTGCAGTCTCGCTTGAAGTGGTCTGGTTGATGACACCTGTAGAATTTCAGGTTCTTCTTTCAGTCCTTCTTAGAAGCAAAGCTCCCCTCCTACTGTTTAGAAGATGAAGGTTCATCTCCAACCGCAGTCTGCTTTTTCTTCTCTTCCCATCTCTTCTTCTTCTTCTCAGTGAAAAGAGCTTCACTAGCTCCTTCAGAGACAGTCATCCCAGCCATCTGCCTTGCCTGGCTCTCCTGCGAGGCAAGCAGATTTTCCAGCTCCAGAAGAGAGGGCTGAGTAGCCCAGCCTTGAACAGAAGTAACAAAGGCCACATACTCCTTCCGCAGACAGCGGATTATATGTCTCTTCAGCTTGGCCTCGGAGATCGGCTCATCAGGATCAAGTGTTGAAAGCTCGGCACACAAGCTTTTCATCTTCAAGAAGTATTTGGAGATAGAAAGGTCTCCCTGAGTTGCCTTAGCAAACTCATTTTCCAAGAACTGTAGCATTGCTACATTCTTCCTATTGAACAACCCATCAAGGGAAGTTCATATCTCAGCAGCAGATTCACATCCTATGATGTGATCAAAGAGCTCAGGTGACACCGCCCGCTTGAGAGCAAACTCAGCCTTGGCATTTGTCTTCCTCCACACTCTCACCTGCTCGGCTGTTCCAAACTCAGTAGTGATTTCTACTTGATCATCGCCACCGACGACCTCCCATAGCTCCTCGCCCAGAAGATAGTTCTTCATGCACGACTTCCACTTCTTGAAGTTAGTCGGCGTCAGAAGCTCAATTCCAAGACCTCTTGCAAACCCACCGTCCATTGCACTAACTTGGTTATCCTTTCAGAAGCACACAGAGCAACAACAAGGCTTGTTGATCACCGCTCAAGCAACTGAACCTCCCTCTGATACCATGTTGAATTTTCTCAAGTTGCTCAGCAAGGTAGTCCAAACACCAAATCAATATTTTCGGAGCTACCCAGATCACAACTTGAACTTGCGGAAAGCAGGAAGCAACTCAGATAACCAAAAACACAGACAAAAGCAAGCAGATCAAAAATTCATTAATCTTCTTTACAGGGCGAGGTATACATGGCGAGACATGATTTCGCCAGTACATGAAAAAATAGAAACACAAAACAACTCGGGCGGATAGACCACAGAAACCGCCGAGATCGCCGAGACCGCTGAGGTCGCCGAGACCGCCCGAGCCGAGCTGAAACCAAACAGAACACGGAGTCCGCCGAGACCGCAAGGTCGTGCGGACACGCCGTTATTCGCCGAACTGCTGCTGAACAGAGGAACAAGCCGCCTACCCGCCAAGACCGCGAGGTCGCGCGGACAGGTTATTGAACTTGAGAGAAGATGCTAAAACAGGTAACCGCTGGAAACAGTCCGCTAACTCCACTGAGGTCAGAACCAAACTCCTGATTTCACAGTGTTAGTCGCGCCACCTGCACACAGCAACCAGTTAAGCAAGCAACCCGTGCGGATACAAAAAACCGAGTCCGCAGCTGAAACTCAAGCCCAACTTACTGTTCACTCTATTATAAATGACTTGTCGGGGGGTCCTATTTATAGGCCAAGTGAGGAGTGTAGTCACCACCCTATGAGATAAAGTCACCGCCCCTTGGTCGCAGCTAACAAAGCCAGTCTGCTGAGTCCGCCCGCACGGGGCAAACCAACCCGCCAAGTCCTGGCGAGATGGCGAACTGCACAAAGCAGTCCGCCCAGTCCGCAGAAACAAGGCTACCCATATTCGCCAAGTAACAGGCGAGATGACAGACTGCACAAGGCAGTCCGCCCAGTCCGCAGAAACAAGGCTACCCATATTCGCCAAGTAACAGGCGAGATGACAGACTGCACAAGGCAGTCAGCCCAGTCCGCAGAAACAAGGCTACCCATATTCGCCAAGTAACAGGCAAGATGACAGACTGCACAAGGCAGTCCGCAACAGCAACGCCGGACCAGCCATCCCGCAAGAGCGACCAGCTAAACACAAGGCCAGTCCGCACGCACTAGTCCACGACCACAGGCACAACATCGCCCGGTCACAGCGGACACTGCGGAAACCTTGAACTTCACAGAAGTGCAAGTCCAGAAAAGAAAGTGCGAGCTCGGCGGATACCAAGCAAGTCCGCCAGCTCCAAGGCCAGACCGGTGCTCACCGCAACTCCAAAGAAGATGCGCGGACACCAAGCCCAGTCCGTACAGGCCGCGCACACCACCTTGCAGAGCTCAGCTCACTGCCGGACTGAACCAGTCCGCGCAGTCCGCAAAACCTGACCGCAGCAAACTACGCAGGTCGCCAACCACCAGCCCGTCGGACTAACTACCAATCCGCGCGGTCAGTCTGCCAAGGTCGCCCGGACTGCCCAACCACCCACTTCCACTTCACCAATTTCAACAAAGAGAACCATTAACCGCAATAAATTTAACACGACCAGGGAGGGGATTGTAAGAGGTAAACCTTGAAGAAGACCTGATCATATGGTCAGTGGCACCAGAGTTTATGATCCATTCAAATTGAGATGTAAAGGAGTGTGTGCACTCCAGATATATGAAATGGCAAAGGCAGCAGCAGAATTAGTGGCAGAAGAGTTAGAGTTGTTGATAAACTCAAATCAATTCACTGTAGGAATCGTGGAGTTAGTGGCTAGTAAGAAGTAGAATCATGTGCATGTGTGGGTCAGGGAGATAATGGGTCGTAATAGGAGGAAGCCTGCATAGAACGTGGCTATTTTCTATTTTTAGCTGCTTTTCTATTGTTTTATTTTAACTTGTTTTATTTCATCGGTTGAGTGTGTGAGTTTGGTGAGCCTTTAAATAGCAGTAATTGTTTGCTTAAAGTGTAGAAAATCAAGTAAAATAAAAGAGAAATAAATTATAGTTTTTCTTCTTCTTCATTGATACCAAAAATTATAGTACTTCAAATTCCTTCCATTACACATTGCAAATCGTGAGTGCGAGTTGCTCTTGCATTTCGTGAGTTTTTTTTAGAATTTATTTCATCCTCCACTAAAAGAGTGCTTTTTCGTTTGAAGTTAGAGATATCATATCCCAATTTTTTATAAATTGGTAACAGAGCCAGGTGACGAACCGCCGGTGGTCAGACCCGAATTAAAGTTGCAGTTGCAACTCGCAACCACTGAGAAGAAGCAGAGATGATGGCAAGTTCTAGAATTTAAGGATGGGATAAATACCACTAGCACGACTTACAAAGACAAACTATGACAACAAGAGCTTTCAGATGCGGGTATTCCTGGGCGCACAAGATGTGTGGGAAGTCGTTGAAACTAGCTTCACCGAGACAGCAGATACGGCGGACATGATGGCGAACTAACTTAAGGCATTGAGGGAGATGCAAGCGAAGGATGGAATTGCTCTCTACCTGCTATATATCAAGAAGTAGACAAGTCGGGCTCTGAGAAGATTATCGGTGCAACAATTTCAAAAGAACTGTGGAACACTTCAGAAAAAGTGTTCAAAGGAGGCAATCGAGTCAAGCAACAGCGCCTCTAAATTTTAAGAGGCAAATTGGAAGGAATGGAGATGAAGGAGACAAAAGGTGTACTTGATTACAACACATGCGTGCAAACCGTGATGAATCAACTCATGTGAAATGGTGAAACGTTGAATGATGAGTCATATAGAAGATACTACGATTAACAAATAATTATGAGAACGTTGTGTGCGCGATGGAAGAGTCAAAGGATCCCGATACACTAACTGTTAATGAACTCACTAGCTCTCTCGAGGCACACGAGCAGCGAAAGAAAAAGGAGGAGACGCTCGAAGAAGCTCTTCAATCCAAGGCAACAATTAAAGACATAAAGGTACAATATTCTATAAATTCTAGAGGAAAAGGGTGAGGAAGAAAAGGTCGTGGAAATGGTCGCGGTGGTGGAGGTCGTGGCAAGGAGGATACTACGAGGAGAATGGGCAATCAAACAAAAAAAAATTGGCAAGGTCGAGGACGAGGTCGTGGAAATTAGCAAGCATGGTCATTATGCAAAGGACTACAACTCCAACAAGTGTCACAACTATGGCAAGTTTGGGCATTACGCAAGAGACTGCTCTGCCGAGAAAATAGTCAAGGAAAACACTAATATAAACGCAGAAGAAGAGACGAAAGATGTGTTTCTTGTGATGGATCATCACGAGAAAGAACCAAGACAACCAAAAATGTAAAGTTTACGGGATCAGTATGACTTGACAAGCGAGGCACACCTCGTCTGTCTTTTGAAGAAGCGGTGATGAATGAGAAATGGCAAGCAGCCATAGATGAGGAGATCAAGTCGATTGAACAAAACAAGACATTGGAGCTCGCATAACTACCGAAAAGAAGTTGGCCCATTAGAGTAAAGTGGGTATTCAAGAAAAAAATCAATGCGCAAAGTGAGATAGAGCGATGCAAGACGCAACTTATTGTAAAGGGCTACAGAAAGTGGGCGGGGATCGACTATGACGAAGTCTTTGTGCCGGTTGCAAGAATGGAGGCAATTCAACTCCTCATCTCGCAGGCAGCACAATTCAAATGACCAATATATCAAATGGATGTCAAGTCGGCATTCTTGAATGGAGTGCTAGAAAAGAAAATCTATCTCGAACAATCACCTGGTTACATGGAAGTTGGAGAGAAACAAAAGGTGTTAAAACTGAAGAAGGCGCATAACGGGTTAAAGCAAACACCTAAAGCTAGGAATACTCGTATCGACATGTATTTCAAGGAAAAACATTCAATGCCCATATGAGCATGCATTGTATGCAAAGAAGAAAGAGGTAGTTATTTGTTGCGCTCTACGTCGATGACCTCATTTACATGGGGAATAGTGGCGGCGAAATGATTGAAAGTTCAAAGGCGAGAGGGAGCGAGAATTCGAGATGACATACTTGGGTTTGATGAAGTATTTTCTTGGTCTGGAGGTTTAGATAAGGAAAGTTGGGAATTTTTTGTGTCGCAAGAAGCATAATTAAAAAACATCCTGAAGAAGAACAAGATGGCAAATAGCAATCCAGTGTCAACATCAAAGGAATCAGGTGCGAAACTCTCTAGATTTGATGGTGGAGATCGATCCGATGCGAGAAAATATCAAAGTTTTGTGGGAAGCCTACGTTATCTCACATACACAAGGGCAGATATATCTTCAGCGTTGAAGTGGTAAGCCGATTCATGGAAGAGCCAACTTACATGCAGTGGAAAGCGTTGAAGAAAATTTTGCGATATATCGGAGGAACAGAGCCCCTTGGGCAATTTTATTCGAAGGCATCCACTGGTGTGGAGACAGAAGATCGAAAGAGTACATAGAGGTGTGTGTTCTTCGACATCCACTGGTGTGGAGACAGAAGATCGAAAGAGTACATAGTGGAGACATCCACTGGTGTGTGTACTTCGACATCCACTGGTGTGTGTACTTCGACATCCACTGGTGTGGAGACAGAAGATCGAAAGAGTACATAGAGGTGTGTGTTCTTCATGGATGACATGGCATTCACATGGCTATCGAAGAAACAACCGATTGTGACACTTTTGGCATGTGAAGTAGAAAACGTGGCGGCGTCATTGTATGTGTGCACGCAGTTTGGCTAAGGAATATGTTTCACGAAATGAATCTCCAACAGAAAGAGGCAACCAAGATTCGAGTTGATAACAAGACAATCTAGCTAGCAAAGAATTTGGTACATCATGAAAGAAGCAAGCATATTAATGTCAAGTTTCACTTCATCCGAGAACATGTGAAGGAAGGAAGCACGAGAATGAATCATGTTGAGAGTCATGATCAGGTAGCTGATATATTCACAAAGGCGTTACCCACAATATTGCTCGAAAAATACAAAGTGGCAATTGGATTGAAGGATGGAAGAGGTTTGAGCTGAAGGGAGAAATTTGTTGAAAAACTCAAATCAATTTAGTGTAGTAATCGAGGAGTTAAGTGGCCAGTAAGAAGTGGAATCTTGTGCATTGTAGAAAATAGGTTGTAATAGGAGGAAGAATGCATATGGATTTTTCTATTTTTAGTAGTTTTTTTGTTGTTCAATTGTTTTCTTTTAACTATTTTTATTTCATGGGTTAAGTGTGTGTATTTGGCGAGCCTTTAAATAGCTGTACTTGTTTGCATTCAAACTGTAGAAAATCAAGTACAAAAAAGAGAAAAAGAAATATAGTTTTTCTTCTTCTGCGTTGATACCAAAAATAATAGTTTTTCCTCCTTCTATAACACTTTGCAAATCGTGAGTGTGAGTTGCGCTTGCATTTCGTGAGTCTTTTTTATGAGATTTACTATCTTCCTCCACTAAAGAGTTTTTCTTGCCCGAAGTTAAAAAAATCATATCCCAATTTTCCATAAGAGTGAGCGTGGCATGCATCAAAAGGGCTCTACCTCTTCAGTAGAAAGACACACTGATAAAATAGTGTCCTCATGAAACTCGTTGGCATGAGGAGCATACTGCAACTGAAAAACAAATTGTTGTTGCCCCCTCGATAACAGCACTGACCATGGCCACCAATGCCCTACCAATGGAGCTAGATGAGGCTGCAGATGATACCAAGACTCTTAAGCATGGCCTTTTTTAGTGCAATGACCAAACGTCTAAAAAAGGAGCACCGAGCTTGGGTGACCCATGGACAATCCCAATGACAGCGGAGCGATCTGACATCCCAATGGAGCTTAAAGAGCAGCAAAGGACCTCATAACTCAAGATCATGTTGAAAGCTTTTCGAGGAGATGAAAGAGGCTCGTGATGTAGAAAAAGGACGCACACCATGTCGAATTACATATTGAGTCACATGAGGAAAAACATGCACCCGAAATGGCCTTTTTTCCTTTTGGAGTTTGATTGCATCAGCAATACATGATGGATTAAAGTTATTGAAGTATTCCAGCTCTTGATAGAGGCGTTCAAATTCAAAGAAGTAAGCAGAGACAAACAAATGATATTGCATCACCTTCAAAACATGTTCAGTCAACTCATAGGTGTGTATCAGCCTATCAGGCTACCAACCTGCGAGTATGTCTTGTAAGCATGAGTGCAGATCTCGTGAGCGTAGTCCATGAGGATATAATTGCGGTAGAAGAGATGGGGCATCAATTGGAGCAATCATGAGACCACCAATGAGTTATCTGAAACTCACTGCCTCTATGAGGGGTTGGTTTACGATGGCTCAATCATTGTCTCAGTAATATAAGCATGTATTGTTGGTGACTGTGGATCACATGTCGGGCCGCTCTTGACCATTTAGGTAATTGGGGTAACCCAACAGTACAACATGGATACTATAGAGGAACCCAACGATCCCTGTGAAAGTGGATATGCACTACAATATACTAGATTCGAAGAAAACTCTGTGGCATTACAAACACATCTTAAGACCCCTTAGATCAATATCCATCAGATGGGGTTGCATAGGATGCTTTCATGGACATCTTAAATGGCCGTCATGGAGAAACAAAATGTCAGAGACCTGAGCTCTGCTGCCAGAGAAGCAGTAGATTGATGGAAGCCCATTGAGAGGGAGCGAACCCTCGGAGAGGGGTTGGGCGGCGAGTCATCTAAAGGAGCAGCGAAAGACTAGTAAGCTGTGTTTTAAATATCCCCCAACTTGTCGTCCATATATGAGTATTGAGTGTAAATCAATATTTTTTCCTGAAAAATAGGTTGTCCTTATGAAAAATATAGGCTGACATACCCAATTTTTTCTAACATATCGGCCGACACGACCTTTGAAAATATTGTCGAATATTTTATTTTGGGTTATATTAGCAATAGAAATGCTTAAATTCACCTTCATGTATTGTATTATATATGTTTATTTTTATTAAAATCATTAGGCTTATTTTTTTGATCTCTTTCTTCGATGCTAATATTACCATCAAGTTTGTATAATCATATTACATTGACATTTGTTAGTTTATATTAAATAAAATAATAAAAAATTCTACAATCAAGTCTGTATAACCATTTTAGAATATACATTTTACACATTATTAGTTAATGTTTTTTATGTTGTTAATATAAATTTATTAAGCGCAAGAAGACTTATTATCAATCAAGAACATTTAGCTTTTAAACCCCCATTACTTACTATAGGGATCAGTATTATCTAAATTAATTTATTCTACAATAGTAAATATATTTCCAATTTATTTATTTGTACTTAGTTTTTTTATTTGTTATTAGTTTTCGTAATGTGTTACTAATATTTTGTTTTGTATACTCTTCTAATTTATTCTTTGGTACTCCTGCAAAATGCAGGGTAAGGTTTGCCTATATTTTACCCTTGTGGTGGGACCCTTTCCCGGACCCTCGTTGCGCGGGGATGCTTTGTGCACCGGACTGCCCTTTTTTAAAACATGATTCAATGTCTATTTACTTGTTCTTGTAGATTTTTTATTTTTAGAATTTATAAGTATACATTATTTATATATATTTAACTATTTAAATTTATGAGATATGGAGATCCAATATTTTAAAATGTCCGCAACATGTGACCGACATCCGACATTTTAAAATCCAATCCAACATGTCGCTGACATCCATTATTTACAACAATGCCAGTGACAGTGAGCCCCCAAAAGGATCAACAAGAGACAAACGAGCCTCAGCAAGCACGGTTGAAATAGATATCTACGCGATGAACAAGTGCCTAAATTTCTACAGGATCGGGCAAATGATACAAAGTTTAAAGTATTCCAATAAAAGGGCAGCGCGGTGCACACGGAATCCCCGCGTAGCGAGGGTCCGGGGAAGGGTCTCACCACAAGGGTGAAATGTAGGCAAACATTACCCTGCATTTTTGCAAGAGGCTACTTCTAGGACTCGAACCCGTGACCTCAAGGTCACACGACAACACCTTAACCGGTGCGCGAGGTTCCCCTTCTAAAGTATTCCAATAGAAATTAGGAAAATTTTCTTAGGTGTTCGTCCCATATATAGACAGGTCAAGTACATTAGTTGTTTGTTCCTCTCTGTTTCTCCCGACCTCTCTTCTTCTCCCTCACCTTCGGCCACCCCCGGCCTTCCTTCCTCTCCCTCAGCTCTGGCCACCTCTCCTCTTGGCCTTTCCCTATATCTCTGCTACTATAGATTTTGCATTTCTATATTTCTACGATCGGAAGATCGTTACATTTGGTGCTCTCGTTGAGAGAAACGCCGGCAAACCTCTCTGGTGATCAAGAACTGCCCTCCCACACCGGAACACCTCTCCTACTCCGGCAAGTTATTTTGCCTCTGTCGGAACAATCATCGGACCCAGATTTTGGATATTTTGCACCAGATTTTGGATACCAACAGTCATCGGCGATTCTACAATCTTGCTCCAGTTTTTGCTCCAGATTTTTGAATATTTGGACCCTATTTCAGCCCTATTTTTAGCCACCAAAAGCTCACGCTCATTCTGCCAAAACAAGATCTCGCCAGAACAATCATCGGACCCAGATTTTGGATATTTTGCACCAGATTTTGGATACCAACAGTCATCGGCAAAATATTGTCGAATATTTTATTTTGGGTTATATTAGCAATAGAAATGCTTAAATTCACCTTCATGTATTGTATTATATATGTTTATTTTTATTAAAATCATTAGGCTTATTTTTTTGATCTCTTTCTTCGATGCTAATATTACCATCAAGTTTGTATAATCATATTACATTGACATTTGTTAGTTTATATTAAATAAAATAATAAAAAATTCTACAATCAAGTCTGTATAACCATTTTAGAATATACATTTTACACATTATTAGTTAATGTTTTTTATGTTGTTAATATAAATTTATTAAGCGCAAGAAGACTTATTATCAATCAAGAACATTTAGCTTTTAAACCCCCATTACTTACTATAGGGATCAGTATTATCTAAATTAATTTATTCCACAATAGTAAATATATTTCCAATTTATTTATTTGTACTTAGTTTTTTTATTTGTTATTAGTTTTCGTAATGTGTTACTAATATTTTGTTTTGTATACTCTTCTAATTTATTCTTTGGTACTCTTGCAAAATGCAGGGTAAGGTTTGCCTATATTTTACCCTTGTGGTGGGACCCTTTCCCGGACCCTCGTTGCGCGGGGATGCTTTGTGCACCGGACTGCCCTTTTTTAAAACATGATTCAATGTCTATTTACTTGTTCTTGTAGATTTTTTATTTTTAGAATTTATAAGTATACATTATTTATATATATTTAACTATTTAAATTTATGAGATATGGAGATCCAATATTTTAAAATGTCCGCAACATGTGACCGACATCCGACATTTTAAAATCCAATCCAACATGTCGCTGACATCCATTATTTACAACAATGCCAGTAACAGTGAGCCCCCAAAAGGATCAACGAGAGACCAACGAGCCTCAGCAAGCACGGTTGAAATAGATATCTACGCGATGAACAAGTGCCTAAATTTCTACAGGATCGGGCAAATGATACAAAGTTTAAAGTATTTCAATAAAAGGGCAGCGCGGTGCACACGGAATCCCCGCGTAGCGAGGGTCCGGGGAAGGGTCTCACCACAAGGGTGAAATGTAGGCAAACATTACCCTGCATTTTTGCAAGAGGCTACTTCCAGGACTCGAACCCGTGACCTCAAGGTCACACGACAACACCTTAACCGGTGCGCAAGGTTCCCCTTCTAAAGTATTCCAATAGAAATTAGGAAAATTTTCTTAGGTGTTCGTCCCATATATAGACAGGTCAAGTACATTAGTTGTTTGTTCCTCTCTGTTTCTCCCGACCTCTCTTTTTCACCCTCACCTCCGGCCACCCCCGTCATTCCTTCCTCTCCCTCGGCTCTGGCCACCTCTCCTCTTGGCCTTTCCCTATAACTCTGCTACTATAGATTTTGCATTTCTATATTTCTACGATCGGAAGATCGTTACATTTGGTGCTCTCGTTGAGAGAAACGCCGGCAAACCTCTCTGGTGATCAAGAACTGCCCTCCCACACCGGAACACCTCTCCTACTCCGGCGAGTTATTCTGCCTCTGTCGGAACAATCATCGGACCCAGATTTTGGATATTTTGCACCAGATTTTGGATACCAACAGTCATCGGCGATTCTACAATCTTGCTCCAGTTTTTGCTCCAGATTTTTGAATATTTGGACCCTATTTCAGCCCTATTTTTAGCCACCAAAAGCTCACGCTCATTCTGCCAAAACAAGATCTCGCCGGGACAGCCATCGCTTACATATATTTTTGCATCAAGAGTTGTAGGAACGGCGGAGCGCCGATTCGAAAGATCCGTAATCGTCGACTGCTGCGTCACATCGAGCTTTCTTATTACTCGGGTCGGGTAATCTTCAAATCTCTGTCGTACCTGGAAGGAAATCGATCAGGATTACCCAAGCAACCCGAGAAACACCGACTCTATCACTGCGCCGCCTCCATCACTGCCGCCTCCGCCGCCACTTAGCCGCCTGTGTAGCTACAGCCGCTGCTGCGTCGCCACCTCCGCTGTGCTGACTCTGCCACTTCGCCGCCTCCGCAGCTGCCACCGCAAGCTCAAACTCGCTTTACTCTGCAACACGAAATCATCACCGTTGTTATCAGCATCTTCACCAACCTTAACATCATCGGAGGCAAGCATCTCCAGTAGTGGATCATTGACGCTGGTGGTACACCCATCGAAAGACAAGCAACAACCACGCCTAAGTTTTCAAGATCGGGGTCATCTCCCTCACCTCCGTAGATCCAGCCATGAAAAAAAAGGTCATGTTTAGTGTTTTCAACTTCATGAATTTTGGATTTCTGTCAGACCAGCTGCTGCAAGTCAAGTAAAGAAACAGAACAATTGAAAAGTCAGTTTTAAAAAAATTGTGGAAGTTTAACCTGCATCACTCAGAAGGCATGATCAAAATAAAATAATCAAGATTCTTGTCAGTTTCTCAATTTTCGACAATGGCAAATGATTTATACGTTGCTATTGAAGCCTTTGAGAAAAATATGATATGCAGCTTTGATTCTGTTCAACAGCGCATGGGCAATATTTTACAAGCAAAATATGATTCTTGTCCGCGTTTTTCTGATGGGAATCCCGTAGATTGGCTTTACAAATTACAGTTATATTTTTCGTACAACAACATTCGTCCAGCAGATTTCATGATCTATGCAGCTCTACACTTAGATAGACCAGCGTCTAGCTGGTATCGGGCTATATTAAGCGTTCATCCTGCTTTAACATTTTCGATGTTTGTTGATGTCCTTGTTGAGGAATACGGCTCTTCTACCCTCGAAAATTCAGTTGGGGAAATAAATCAATTTTAACAAACATCAACGATTAAAGCTACTCAAACGTTAATTGAGAAATTATAGACCTGTGAACCATGCATTTCTTTCCTGGACGGGCTTACCTCTTCTCCGGCAATCATCAAATCGTTGCCAACAACAATAGAAGATGTTCATGATATAGTTCTTAAACATGTCAATGTAACCCTTGAGCCTTTGAAGCAAGTGGAATATGATTTGATGTGTCCGTCTATCACATCCGCAATCAAGAACGATTATGAGGATCTGTCGGAAGAGCACTATGTTGTGAAACCTTTACCATGGATAACTCCAAAAGAATTGACGGAACTGTCATCATCCATGACAACACCGCCAACAATGAACGTGAAAATTGGGAGCAGTGACACAATTATTGTGGTTTCCATTACGAATTCATTGCCACTATTGTCAAGACAACCACATGAGCAAGAACCACTTGACGTAGGGGTGGTCAGACCAATACCAACTTCTTCGGTTATTCTCGTTTTTGATCCAAGAAGAAATTCTAGCTCCCATTGAGACGTCCAGGCATAACAACAATAATCCCCGTCTACGGTCCAGCATTAGTTAAATTTGAAGAACACAATATATAGTTTTTTTATATAACTGAACGACGAGGACGTCGTTTCAAAAGGGTAATGCAATGTAACGGCCATTAGGCCACGTGTTCAATTCATTATAATCATTGTTGTTGGTGGTGTAATAAATAGGGGTTAATTGTTGTAATAGAGATTATGAAAAGGATTAATAAAGTTGCCTGTTCCTCTATGTCTCTCTCGACCCCTCTTCTTCTCGCTCACCTACGGCCACCCCCGGCCTTCCTTCCTCTCCCTCACCTCCGGCCACCTCTCCTCTTGGCCTTTCCCTATATCTCTGCTACTATAGATTTTGCATTCCTATATTTCTACAATCGGAAGATCGTTACACATATACAAGCACTATTCAAGACAGACGATCAGCTACCAAGTGCCAAAGGTCTCACTCTAACAGCAAAACACCACTCGAGAGCGATTTCCTTACATATTTGATCCAAATCATTGCAATGTACAGCAAAAAGAATTTAAAATAGTAATACAAGAAGCTCTTCTCTAGCTCGTTATTATTTTGATACTACGGGGAAAAAACCCAATCAAAACCAAGGCCAAATAGCCAAATACAGAACAAAAGAAATTAGGGCATAAAATGTACAGCAAAGAAAAGGCACATGTTAGGCTTGTGTTCATCTTAAAATAAATCGATGTAATTAAGGATAAAAATGAGGCGAAACTAACGGAAGAGGAGGAGTCCGGTCAAAGTTCCGGCGAGGGAAGTGTAGGCGATGCGACGAATAGTCAGGTCGAGACAGGCGTCCCATTTGGCGTCCAGCGCATGCCGCGATTTCGTCTTCTCTTCCTCCGCCATGGATTCTGGTAATCCTAACCAGTGAAAGGCCAAAATGAACGATCCCCCAATCGAAGGTGTTTAGCTTTTTTTTCTCGGTCCTCTACCTCCTGGGTCGATTTAGCCCCGGTTGAGACCAAATTTTTTGGTCCAAGCAACAAGGAAATAGGGCAATGTTAATAGCACCCCTGAAGTCGCTATTAGCAGCCATTTCAATGTGTTATTTTGACTTTTTTGGGGTGTTATTAGTCAATAGAGGGGTGCTATTAACATTGCCCTTAAAATATGTATGCATCATAAAATTGGTTCACAATTAAGATATTATATTTTAATCTCAGATATTATAAAAATTAGTTGTGAGATTATATTTATATCTCAAATATTACAGAAAATATCTGAGAGACCGCATTGTTACCTCATGTATTACAAAAAATATTTGAGATAATTTTTTACCTTAATTGCATACATGATTTCACAATGATATTTTCATGAAATAATTTTATGATATAAACTTTATTTTTATGGTGTTACGATGTTCATGAAATCTTAAAATTTGAACCTATGGATGCATAATTTATTAAAGATCATCAAATTGAAAACAGAATCAAATTAGGCTATTTAGGCCTTAAGATGAAATTTTGAAACTATTGGAATGTGATGAACTAAACCCAAATAAATGCACAATCACACAATTAAATGATAAAATGTAATTTCTCAGATATTTTTTATGATATTTGTAATAAAAATATAATTTTTCAACTATTTTCTATAATATCTGAGGACTGAGCTTATTTTTGTATTAATTAAATGAGTATTATTTGAATTATTATATAGAATTTAAATGCAACTTATAATTTAAATAAAACTTATAATAACATGTATTTATTTATTTTAAGCACTGATATAGTTTATTTTATGTAATATTTAAGATTTATTTATTTATGTAATCATAATTTATTTATTTCTTATATTATTTGAGTTAAATATAAATTATCTTGGATTTTTTAGGTACTATCTGAGATAACAATATAACCTCTTAGTAATTTTCTATAATATTTGAGATAAAAAATACAATCTCTTAGCTATTTACATAAGTAATATCTATGCATACATATTTTAATAAATGGTATGAAGCGATTTTATCTATGCATATACTTATTTTAAAACAGCTGGCGTTAAAATTTCCCAAGGAAAAAATCAAAACAAGGGGAAAAAGGCTGTGAGATTGCATTTGTACCTCGAATATTACAGAAAATATCTTAGAGATTATATTGTTACCTCATAATCTCATATATTACATAAAATATCTGAGATTAAAATATAATATCTCAGCTGACGTGGTGCGATTTTATCTATGCATACATATTTTAAAACAGCTGGCAAAAATCTGTCGCGCATTAGAATCATGAAAGTCACAGTCAATGATCTTTGTCCAGGGCTCGGATCAAACACTTTTGCCCGTTTGAGAATTTTTTCCTTAGTTTTCGTTTTCTAGAAAACGGCATCATTCATAATATTGTGTTTGTTTTCTCTATCAGCGGAAAATACAGTTCATCCAAAAGAAGTTATTTTGTCTTTTTAAAAAGTCACTCGTCCCTAAAACAATCACAATTTTATGGACGGTGGCGTTTTCCAGAAAACTAAAGGGGAAAAAACCTCACAAACGGGCTTTTACTAGCTTAGGGGTATTCTTAATAGCAGCTCTGAATTAGCTATCTGCACCTCATTATTAATATTAATTTGAAAATTTGTCTGGAACTTAAGCAATTATAACCACACCTCATTTTTGCACGAAAGAGGGAGAAGGAGCAGAGGAGGAAGAGGACGTCATTTCTTGGCTGAGATCTGCTCCTTATGCCGATGGAATGGAGGAAGGCAGGGATGAGATTACACCACGAACTTTCTCCTTGGAGAATTCCTCTCTGCTTCCAGAAACGGGTGGTTGTTGCACTGCGCCAAAACTCCAATGTTATATTGGTAGGTAACTGCAGCTATTTACAACAAGAATTAGCATCAAGAAGGATGTTCACCGACTTGACATAGTGATGGATAGCCGACGGTTGGGTGAAATGGAGCACGTGGAGGGGTTTCACCGTCTGAAAAGTGAAATGCAATCGCCAAGCCCAACCAGATAGGTGTTGGTTGGAGTGGAGGAGATCACATAGTCAATGGCTAAGCCAGGAATAAAGTTTAAGGTGGGCAAACTTTGTATTATGAAATATTAAAAAATTAATCAAAGTATTAAAACCTAAAAACAATTAAAAATGCAAAACACAATGTAAAATTTTAGTGCTAAAAATCTAATTGCATACATAATAACTTTTAAAGTTAAACATTTACCCAAAATACTTCAACATCTGATGAAACATTTATAGTATTCATCGTCGAGACTTCATATTCTGAAACAAAGCATGATCTTCTCATCATCGATAGAATTAAATGCTTCTTTTTCTATATATGTGATCAAACAGTCTACCATAAACTGATCTGATATTCTGTTACGGAGTCGATTATTTATAATCTTCATTGCAGAAAACGCTCTTTCGGCTGTCGCTGTTGCAACTGGTAATATAAGTGCAAGAGCTATAAGAATATAGACATGAGAATATAATTTTTTTTTCTTCTCAACTAACTTCTCAGCAAGTTATCCAATAATTCTCAAATTTATAAAATCATCATTTGATCTCATATCTAGGATGTAAGTTTCTAGTTGGTTGTCAAGCTGAATAGTAGAATGTTGAACTGTTGGAAATTCCTTAGGATACAACAAAGCTAGTTGAATCAACATCTTTTTGTCAAAAGCAGCAAATGAATCCGTTGGACTTAAGCAAGATACACAAAGTAGCAATTCAGTATTGGTTTCATTTAATCGACTGTTGAGTTCTTGAAGTTGTAAATCTATTGCTGGATAGAATAAACCAACTCGAAAATGATGCAAAGTAGTTGTTGCCTCAACATTGCGACGTGATCGTCCCGGAATAACATAAGTAGCATACATGTTTAGAATCTCTATATTATGCTTCTTACAAAATGAAGAAACTTCTGCTATCAAAGAATCTCATCTATTATCTCTCATCAGTTGCAGTCGATATTTTGATATCTTAACTAATGCCATCGCATTGACGATATCTTGATCTCTCCTTTGTAATGTGTTGGAACCCTGTTTTGGATTTGTGCTAGGTTCACTCTTAGGATATTTTGACCCCCAATGTATAGCCAGGGTCTTGGTCTAGTCTAAGTTAGGTCCTTTTAGGTCAAGCTTGTGCAGACCATCATTGCAGTGGACTCAAACTTAGACTCAGAAAGTTTATGTGGATTTTCTATATCAGTTAGACGATAGTCGAACTCAGCTCAACGATCGTCGACCTCCTATCGACGATCTCATAGTCTTGTACTCTGAACTGAGCTCGATGATCTACGAGCTCAGGTCGACGATTTGATTCTCTCAACAGTAATCTCCATTCTACGATAGCTGTTCTCAGGTCGACGATCTCTTATCTCAGCTCGACGATCTCTGGACTAAGCTCTACAATTTCATGTTGCTTTCAGTTGTGTGTTTTTCAGATCAGTCAGAAGTATTCATTTTATTTATGATTAATTTTTTAGAAGGCATATATATTCCGATAATTGATGCTGTTATTTCCAAGGCTGATAGCCGTATTTCTTGAAGTATTAATTATGGTTTTCACAGAATATTTCATTAGCATATTTTATGAAGGCAGATATGGAAGTGCATTTATGTTGCCAGCGTTTCTAGCCGTTGGGCTCCCAAAGTATTGCAGAATATTATGCATTGTCCAGGGAATTCAAATTTATGCCTTTTCTTATTCTGACTGCATTTATAACTCAGAATATAATAGTGAAAAAAAAGATTTACCAGAGAACAATCAGACAGACAGTAAAAAGGATATATATATATAGAAAACTTTCTTTAGTAGCACTTACTGATCATTATTCTAACTCTCAAGGATTGTTGCTCTGCTGTAATAAGGAAGAAGGAGAACCTTTCAAAACTCTCTCTTGAGTCTTCTTCATTCTTCAGGCTTCAAGGATTCACAAAGAGCTCAAATCTTCTTCAATCTTCATATCTAAGAAAGCTCTACTACAGTTCTTTTTGAAGACCTACACCCAGGGCCAAGTTCCTTCTTCCTGAATCAATTCTGCATCTCAGGGGGAGCTTGGACATTATCTTCAATCCACATTGTCTTTGAAGGATCAAGCGCATACCCAACTACACCAAAAGCCCGGACTGTTGGAGAGGGCGCTACTTAATTTTTTATATAAGTAGCAGAGCGCCACGGGTCAAGTGAAGGAACGCCGGACCCAACAATCCCCCCCCGGCGTCCAGCACAACCCGTCGGCTCAGAGGTGGGGTTACCACATGGCCCACACGGCTCAGAGGTGGGGTTACCACATGTCCACGGTTGCCTGACCCACCGGACCCACACAGGTAGAAGGGAAAAATCAGGATTTAATAGCGCCCCCCCGGTCTTGAACCCGTGACCTCCTCTAATACCAATTGAAGGATCAAGCGCATACCCAACTGCACCAAAAGCCCGGACTGTTGGAGAGGGCGCTACTTAATTTTTTGTATAAGTAGCAGAGCGCCACGGGTCAAGTGAAGGAACGCCAGACCCAACAGTCTTCTCACTTGATTGAAACAAAGAAGATTTCTTTTAATTTCTTTTTTTAACTCCATCTGTACAGGGTTATCTCTCCCTTTAAAAGTGAACTCTTGGTGATAGGGCACCTAATCAAAAACCTATTGGATTTTGGGCTCCTGATCAAAAGCTCAAAGGGTCTCTAGATCTACCTGTAGCAGATCTTGTGGTGGCAGGGCACCTGAACAAAAACCTGTAGTGGATTCCTACCTGGGTGGTAGAAGAGTGGATGTACCCAGAGTTGGGGAACCACTATAAAATTTCTTGTGTCGTCTGGATGCTTTGTGTTTTCTTTTTGGGTTGTGATGTGTTGTGACTGTTTGTTATTTCTCTTCTAATATATTAGTATCATTAACTTAATTCTGCACTAAATCTAAACAAAAAATTTTAATACTCTATTCACCCCCCCCTCTAGAGTAAAGTCTATTTATTCCTCTCCATCATAATGCTTGAGATAATTCATATGTGATCCCTAATATTTTGATCATCAAATGAAGTGGAAATATAAACTCAAAAGTTTGTATTGACTTTAGAAGAGTGTACACTTCCAATCTTTGATCTGATCTTAAATTATTATCATTGACAATAATGTCAAGAACATCGATAATTTCAGAGAACATATTTGTCAAGCTGATCAAAGTATTATAATGTGAACTCCAACGTATATCTCCAGCTCGTTTTAAAGAAGTTGATTGATTTAAGCCTTACCACTAGTAAGTTCGTTATTCTGAAGCGCTTCCTTGATCTTTTTGTACTGTTGTTCTTGCAAAATATCATGACGTTTACATGATCCGCCCACCAGATTCATTACATCAGTAACCAATTCAAAAACAGATGATATATTCATGTTTTTCTTTGCTACAACGATAAGTGCTAACTGAAGTTGATGTGCAAAACAATGAACATAATATGTATGTTGATTCTCTTTTAAAATTAGTGCTTTAATACCATTAAACTCTCCTTGCATATTACTAGCTCCATCATAACCTTGACCACGGATTCTTGACAAACTCAAATTATGTTTCATTAAAAGTGCTTCAACTTCTGATAATAGAGATTTTGATGGTGTATCAGCAACATGAGTAATTCCCAATAGATGTTCAACCACTTGACCATGTCTGCTAACATAACGTATAGCAACTGCCATCTACTCTTTTATAGATACATCACGAGCTTCATCGACCAGAATAGAAAACAAACCATCTCCAAGATCTTTAATTATCAAATTGGTAGTCTCAATTGCACAAGCAGACACAATATCTTTTTGAATATCCAATGAAATTAACTTTAGATTACTGGGACTATTGTCTAAACAAACTCTTTTCATTTCTTCATTTAAGCTTGTCATCAGCTTCAAAGTTTCTAAAAAACTACCTTGAGTATGTGAATCAAAAGATTCATCATGTCCCCAAAATGCCAGTCCTTACCGTAATAGAAATTGTGCATCAATTATTGAAGCTTTCAATCGCAGTTTGTAGTCACTACGATCTTGATCAGTATGTGTATTCATTATTATCTCAATATGTTGATCCTGTTTCATCAAATTTTCACAACTCTTCCATGCATTATTATGAATGCTATAAGGTCCCCCAACATGTAATTGAGGTTTATCTTCTCTTTTCCAATTTCTAAATCCTTCTATTACAAAAGCATCACTACTTCCAACATGCTCTTTGTGTTCATATTTAAAGAGATAACAACATAGGCAATAAGCATCATCTTTTTCTATGTTATACTCTAACCAAGTTGGATGATCGTGAAACCATTTTGGATTAAATCGCCTCAATGATTCTCCTTGCATAACTTAAGGAAATTGATGCTTAGTTAGTTGGCAAGGACCTCTTAATAAGTACATTCTTCGAACTTTCTCTCTATCCTTAAGTTGATAGTCAATGATCGGCCTTCGCAACCCAGGATCTGCAGGTGGATTTTCAAGATCAAGTTCTAAGCAAACTCATTTACAACTTGATTCTCCTTTTTCGATTTGAGTCACAGGTGGATTTGTGGAAATTGTTGATGATTTTCTGAAATAATGCTCCATAGCTAGTTTCAGAAGCTGCAATCAACAAGTATTATATATTTACTGAATTACTGCTCTCGCCGCAACAATTACGAACAACAGCCTTCAGTCATTAACTAGACGTACAGTAAATAAAACATAAGAGAAGCATGACTCAATGAAGTCAAAGTTCAGAAACTTATTTCTAGACAACAAATAAAACATTGCTCAAGAAAAAACTTGATCTAGTATCCAAGCCCCAAGAATGCTGAAAGATTCAAGTAAATCCGATCCACGGAGAAGCATGACTTTAATTGAATCTGCACGACAAAAGAATGGCAAGTGTACTGCTCATTGCTCAATCCCCATCTTATTCAAATGAAAAACATATAACAGAGTAACTGAGTAAAATCTACAATGCTCTGTTTGTTTGGCAAGTTTTCAGAGGGAATTGTTCTTATCCAAAACAAAAAATTCATGGGTTTTTGAATTGGTCCAAATCTACAATTTTGCTCCAATACCAATTCCGACCAAATAATGACACAAACAAAAAAACAATAAGAAAAATGAATGGTACTTGTTAGCACAAGAAAACCAAATTAAGAAAAATGATTATTAGCACAAGAAAACCCTAAAATAAAAGCGTTGCAGATTCCTGATCTACATCCATAACTAGATTATATATGAAAAAACTGATGTCCAGTTTAGCGTCATCAAACTGAAAGGCCTGCTCCTTTGGATCTAGCTTAGCGTCATCAAACTGAAAGACTCATGTCTTACCTCTTACGCATATAGCATGTAGTCGATGATGGAAACCCTAAAACCCTCCTTGAGAAGCTGCAGCACCGGCCACCGGCACGGCGACACCATGTGAGTTTCGACTTCCGATGAACCCCGACGGCCCGACGAGGCGAGTAGGCGACAACGGCGAGGATTTCCCTCATTTCCCTCCTTTCCAAGCGATGATGAGGCGAGTAGGCGATGGCCCGATGAGGCGAGTAGGCGAGGCGACGATGAGGATTTTCCTTTTCCGCTTTGCTCCTCAAGCCTCACTCCGTATGGCGTAAGTCACGAGATTTTTTTTGTTTAACCTAGCGACAACAGCGGCCCACCTTATCATTTTGAATTTTGCATCTGCCCGATTTTTTTGCAAACTAATAACTAATAAGGCGGGTTTTTGCAAACTAATAAGGTGGGCATTTGCCCACCTTATAAATAATATAGTTTCTCCCCTGCACATAGTTTACCATTTGGCATGAACTCGACTACAAGATGGCGTTCCTTGCCACCAGGAGCCAGGAGGGGTGTAGTTGATGAGGTTCACACGACATGGGTTTTGTATGTGGGAAAGGATCTCCATCTCATTCTCGACTTCAAGAGTCACTGTCGGAATCGGTTGGCATGAGGTGCGCTTGACAGATCGATTGGAGCATGGGACTGTCGTATACACAATAGGGGTGTGCAAGAAAAACCGAAAACCGCCCGAACCGCCCAAACTGTCCGAACAAAACCGAATTTCAAATTGAGCCGTTCGGTTTGGTTTATGGTGGTTTTTCATTTTGGATAACCGCCCCCTTTTGATTTGGTGCGGTTTTCAATTTTAATAAACCGAGAAAATCGAACCGAACTGAGAAGTCCTGCTATTACGATTCGGTTATGAAAATGAAGTTAGGGATATCAAAATATGCACGAGCTGGTGTTAGAAAAAAATAAGTTATGCTCTAAATACAATCTTTGTATGCACTTATTTGATTATGCTTATTAATTTATTATCAAGCTATTTAATATCAAACTAACTTTAAAACGAGTCTACTGCTATTATAGCAGAATAAGGATAAACTTGGAAGAGGATAGAAATAGCAGATAATAACGTATTGGAGGAAATATTTGTTAGAAAAACAATATTTCAGTCTTATTACAATATAAAAAGTAATTGACTTATTTGAAATAAAAACTAAACTATTAGTTTTAAGAAACTAAACATTGACCGCTTGAAGATGTTTAGTAACCGGTGGCCTTGTGATCGCAAAACTCGTTTTTTTATACTTACATGACTAACACAAATAAAAGAAATACTAGTTTTGAGAAGCAATGTTGTTATTACTATTTTGATCTTTGCACTACTATTTTATATTATATAATTAAATAAAAACTTTTCTAAAATAATCGTAATAAAAAAATAATGATATTAACCTGTCCTATAAATTTTTATGATAAAATAGAAAATTGCCTCCAAAAAACCGCTCCGATTAGTGAACCCAATCGATCAGTTTAGTTTGGTTCGGTTTGTAGAAAAAACAATCGATCCTTTTCGGTTTGGTTTCAGTTTTGGCTCAAACTGAACTGCTTGCACAAGACTACCTTGCCCGAGAAGAGCAGAGACAGAGAAGTTCTGAATTGCAGATTCCAACTTCGGGTAAGGAAAGTGACGATAAAAAAGGCGTGATGGGAATGAAACTCCACTAATGGTTTTGACGTTGTCTCTTTCTTTATTGCATTTTGCACTTTCAGGCTCAAGATTGTGGGTGCCCTTCGACAAACTCTGGCGTGATTGGGTAGAGGAGGTGAAAATTGAGCGGAAGGTACCAATCGAGGATTCTGCTCGGCATGAATGATAACCCATTGAATCATGTCTCTCATGCAATCTAGGGGAAGAAAATCTTCAATTTGAGAGATAGAGGGCTTCTAGACATTTGAGCAGGAGAGAGTGAGAGAGAAATCATTCCACTCTTTTTTTATATGAGCATGGGAGAGGATTCATAGTTTAACGACAAGGATGAGAAATACATGGTCGGAGAGGAAACACGATCAGGATTGTTAGAGGAGACGGAAATGTGTTTTTGAAATTCTGAAGTGTGGATAGTCAAAGACGGTTTGCAGTTAGCAATCGCCAAATAATATATATATATATATATGTATATATATATATATGTACATATACATATATACATATACATATATATATGTATATGTATATATATATATGTATATGTATATATATATATATATATATATATATATATATATATATATATATATATATATATACATACATACATATATATATATGTATATGTATATATATATATATATATATATATATATATATATATATATATATATATATATATATATATATATATATATATATATATATATATATATATATATATATACACATATATATATATATATGACTAGCTAAACTAGCTAAATAAGACATTCAGTACATCACAATCGTTCATCTTGCCTCCTCCATCATCATCTGCGATCTCGTTTCCTCTTTATTTTGACCACTTTCGGTCGCTCTATCGCTTGCAAACCCAAAAAATCCCGCTGCATGCCCTCTATCCCGCGAAAAAGCCTATCCCTCGTTGCGAACAGTCGAATCTCTCACGACAAACCCTCCCTCCTGTAGCGATTATTCCACCCTTCCTCCGCTGGATCTCAATCACTCCGCCACCATCCTTCTCTTCAGCTACCATAGGCGGACCCAGCAGGATTTTTCAGTGGGGGCGTGCATACATAATACACTCTCAAAAACCTACTCATGTTGAATCTTTTGTACATCATGTTATATTTTTTATCAGTTACTTTTTATTGGACTAGGAAGAAGGTAAGTAAAAGGCAGTGCACTTCAAAATCAAAGAAAAAATGCCCATTCGGGAGTTCGACACTTCGAAATCCCCATTCAAAATCAAAATCCCACTAACTATAGAAAAAAGAAAGAATGGATGATGAGGAGGAGATGGGGCGGAATGTCTGTAGAAATAAGGAAGAATGGAAGATGAAGAGGAAAACAAGGAGGAATAAAGAGGCCAGAAAACCGACCGGTGGTGGTGGCGAAGACGGAAGACTCCTGTCGTGATCAGCGCGGCGAGAAAAGGAGTAGTATCATGTGAGTGCTTCCGTCAAACCTAGAGTCGGCCAGTCGGATACGAATGGGGAATGCGATTTTTTATTATTTTTCAGAAGTATTTGCCAAGGTTTTTAACCATGACAAATACTATTATAGTATTTTCCACGGCTTAAAACCGTGGCAAGTACTACTTGCAAAAAAAAATGTCTCAGTGTAGGCAGCCGTCCACGCTGGGCCAATGATAGGTCCGCCCATGTGACAGCTACACACCTCCCTCTGCACTCCCTTAAATAACCTTCGTCTACCCTTTTTGATTGCTTCCAGGTGAGACAACTCTGAATTACACCATCGATCCCTCCTACAGCGAAAAATTTTAGCCCTCCTGCTGACCCTTGTAGCCCTCATGATCTTTGTGCAAAGTTAAATTATCATAAACTATGGAAAAATAATTTAATTTATATAGTTTTCTGAATATTAATCAACTTAGTCTCAAATTTTATTTGCGAGTTGTACCTAGGAAGTTCCTATAAAATTTTTGAAATTTTCACTACACCATATCATGCATATGGTATCGCTTAATTTATAGCGGTTAAGTAAACGCAACCAAAAGATATATATGGTAGCGCTTAAAACCGCAATTGTAGATAGATAACCGCTACTATAACCTACCATACCTACAGTATCAGTTATTTTGTCGCGGTTATAAAAACACTACCAATAGCAATTTATGGTCGCGTTTACAACCGCTACTATATATTATAAATACTACCAGACCCTAATTTTTTCCCAAAATTTTCTTCCACATTTTCCCCATTTAGATTTCCTAAGTATATTATAAAAAGATATACACAATCATATAATCGTTTTAGTGATGTCATGCAAGACGTAGTTGAAACTTGGCCTTTCTCATGATTCATTGCGTTACATTTTTGACGATGCGATTAGTAACAGCTAGCGGGCAAAATGAATAACAATGTAATGTTATTTTCTAAAATTTGAGTAAATAAATGATTTTACTGTTAATAAAATATTCATAAAAAGCTGTTTTAAATTTTAAATGAGTATAATAAATAAGGAATATGTAATTTTGACCGAGTATGAAACATGTATGCAGAGTCTAAATATATAGAGTTGGTGACTTTTTAATGTTCTTATCTATGAATTTATATGTATATATCTATACTATATTAAAAGATTTATAGTTGTCTGCAAATAACGTGTCCACAAAAATCACTAAAAAACATGTCATTGGATATCCCTACATAAAACAACAACCATCAGATTCTCCAAACAAAACATGTTCAAAAAACCGATCCCCTTGCCAAACCTACCCGATCATTCATCCGCGATTTCTCCCCCTCGCCAGTAAAAAATCTATGTCCGCAACGACGCTCCCAAACCCTCGTGGCTTCCACCCGTCCTCTGTCGCGCAAGTCATCTAACCGCCACCGCCGACCTCCACGGCTCGCCTTGCCGACGTCGCCGACCTCCACAACCTTTCTTCTGCTTTCAAAACATTGTCGATCTAGAAAAAGACTTACAATAAGCCTGTGTGACTACCTTCTCCTTCTCTCCCTCGATCTCTTATGTATTCTTTATCGATTTCTACTTAATTCAACAGATCTAGGTTAAACCATCTTAGATTTCATTTTTTGATATAGATTTAGGGTTCTCCGATTTAAAATTGTTTATGGTTTTGTCCTAAATTTCCCGATTTAAAATACATTTTCCATTTCATTATTGTCATTGATTTCCCGTCTCTCATTCCGATTTGGATTTCATTTGAAACTTTCCGATTTGGATTTCGTTTTCGATCTCCTCTTCCTGTCTCAGATTTCAGTTTGGTTTTCAATATATCCTGCCGTTTAAAATTCATTTTCAGATTACATCTATGGTTACACATTTCTCAAGTTGTTTTCATTATCAACACATTTCTCAAATCGTTCCAGAATTCAATTTTACTCTTTCTCTATATTCCCCATTTTTCATTAAGTTCCCCTATTTATGTTTTATTTCAACGTAAGTATTCTTCCTTTGATGCAATTTTATTGTCCATTCTTACTGCAAAACTTATTTGGCATGCACATATAACCAGCAGTTTGCCTGTACAAACTACACTTACTGCAGTTTGGAAGATCGAATTGCATCCATGTGTTATCTCGGGCCTTAATTTATCCATGGTTATAGCTTCTAATTGTTGGAATTGAACTTAAAGCGATTTCAAGATTGTCTAATGTCCTTGAGAATCTCCGGCCACAAACTGTGGAAAATTTGACCGAGGAGTAGCAAATTTCTTATTTTGTTGATTCTGTTACCAATTTGAGTGTTCGAGATGTATGGGTTGAGGAGGAAAGTTTAAATTTTTTGTCATCTAGTTGATGATATATATAGCTAATTAGATTATTTTTCATTTGAAATTTTACCTCTTGACTTGAGAATGACATTTGAGTTTTTGAGATGTAATTGACTTTTGGCTTGGGAATGACATTGATAATCACATTTGTAATCACATTAGAAATTTTAACTCTTGGGTGTGAAATCACGTTTGTAATTGAATTTTGGGTCCACTCTTGCCTCCAAATTTAATATTATTGAATTTGGGTTCATTCTCGGATTGCTTGTATTGAACATGTTAATCGTTGTCATTGAGAATACAACCGTTGTTATATATAAGGATAACTGCTACCATAGAAAATCATAAATGTTATCAAATACAAGCATAAACGCTACTATAAAGTATCGTAACCGTTGTTGTAAATGGAATAATTGTTACCACTGAAAACTATAACCACTACAATAGATACCTATAATAACGGTTGCAAGGATGCCGCAATACATTGGGTAACCGCTACCATACCCTACAACCACGACAGCGGATGCAACACACACGTAACCGCTACCGTAGCCCTACAGTAGGGGTTTTTTCAAATATAATAGCGTTTTTTAGCACTACCATATGCATATATGGTGTAGTGTTTATAGATGTTTTACCCTATGTTTTTATAATTAATTAGCCTTGTTACATTGATTAAATAAATGAAGTAAAGTGGGTCCCCATTGATTATTATGAATCTCTTTTTTGGTGGTTGCTTATGTCTATTATGAGGTCCATTTGACCAAAATTTGGTGTTATTTCGACAATTTATTCTCTGATTATCATATAACCAAATTTTAGCATTATTCGTCACACCAAATTTTTGTATAAATGTATTTTCTATATCTTTTTCAAATTATGAGGACTTTAAATGTGAAATTTTTAAAGAGCAAATGTTAACATGTAGTCTTCATGTGATTAAAGTTTGAGTTCATTTGGATGAAGCATTTACTAGAGTATATTATTGAACTCCTTTGTGAACTATGTATCACACCTATCTTAGGGAAACTATATTATGTGAATGTTTCTCATATCACGAGGTTTTAAATTCTGATATTTGGTACGAGTGTTCTCTGGATTTCAGTAAATTATCATCAAGATTTTGAGATTAACTTAGGCTCTGTTTGGCACGATGGTGGCGGTCGTAAATGCATGCGTTAAATCTTCATTTGTTAAGGATCACCTAACAAACATCATCTGTTTGAACACAAAAGTGAATGAAGTTTCTTATGTGTGGGCGTTAATGAATGACAATTTAACCATCATGTTTAATGACCGCCATCACTATGCCAAGCGGAGCCTTAGTAGATTTGAACCTAAGTGTTAAGCACAAAGTATTTCACGTAATAATATTGTTTATGCAATATTTTGGATATCACGAAGTATCTTGAACTAGAATTTTGATAGCTATTTCATCATCACATGATAGACTTGTGATTAAAATTTAATGTTGTTTATAAAGAGGAAATATACATCTTGATTTGCTATCATTCATGTCAAATATTGTTTTAAAAGGTGCTATGTCTTTTCACAGAAATTGTAGCGCTCTTCCCTCATGTTTCTATGATGTAGTATTTCACTTACTTGCATTTAGTAAAATCATCATTTGCACTCTAAGTATTGTTTAGAGATGTTAATTTTGGTGATAGCTTAAGAAGGTTAATTGGGCTTATAGTTGGCCTTGGTGGTATTTAGTATGGTTTAGACTAGTATTTTGAATTAAGAAGTTTTATCCTCATTCATCATGCACAGTCAGTGTCATAAGTATAATGGATGTGTTTTTGTGGCGAGTCTATCTGAATCTCCCAAATAGAGCACATTGACGGGGAGTTTGTGATTTGACTCATTAAGGGTGGACTGGTGGAGGGTCTTGATGAATACCCTAGCTTGATTTCATAGGGTGGTGTACCTCGATAGGCCCTACTTTTCATATTACCATTTAGGAGTCTTTCACATTGTGTGCACATGACTTAGTTATGTACTCCAAACTAGTGTAGACAATAGCCCTGCATTAGTGCCTAATATATATTGTGTTACTTTCCTATAAACAGAGGTGACTGTACCGTTGTTTTTGTTCTGCCACATTGGCGCGGTCCATTGGATTGCTACCTACTTAATTAGGTCAACTATGTCGGCATATGGATATCTGGAGTTAGCATTGCATTGCGTAGTTAGGCATATTTAGCATTACATGTCATGATACATTGGATCCTTATCTAAAAATTTATATGGGCACTTTATAAGATAAGTTACATTTCTACTTTTGTAATAATGTAACTCTTGGACCATTATCTTATAAGCTTATATGAGCATCTTTATAAGATAAGTTATGTAATGTTTATGTAATAACATGGAACCTCACTTTATAAATCTGTATGATCATTCTTATGTGATTAGTTATATTTTCTTTGATATTCTTAGTATCTCTCTAGACTTGCACATGATGAATTTTATTTCAGTTATATTGTGTTAACCCTTTTCATGTTGACTATTGATCTTGCCTATCTAATTCCTTAGGGGAACTGAGGGAGTGAGGATGTTGCTTAGTATTTATGATTAATGATTCAATGTTCACTATATCAAGAGCAGGAATAGGTGGATCCCCGTTGGGAGGAACCACAACAGTTCCACCCAAACCGAGGTAGAAGAAGAGCTATTAGATCAGCTTCTGCACTACCTCTTATCATAGAATAATCTACTAGTTATTTGGAGGACTGGAGAGATGTGAGAGTCTTGTAAGTTATCTTTTTAGACGGGTTTGCATATCGTTCTTATAGGCGCGTATTAGCCCGTTTACCTGTTCAACATTTACTTTACAACTATTTGTATTCTTGCTGTAACATTATTATACTAGCAATTTTTTATTATTTGCTCCTGCCATATTTGTATACTATGAATTGAGATATGATGATGTATCATCGGTGGGGTAAGGGTCATATAGTAAGGGAGTATGTTCTCCCACATTTTTCAAGAGGGGTGTCTTACAATTGGCATCAAACATAATCGACTTATATATACAAAGTTACTAGGCTTATTAACATTCCATTGGTTTGAGGGCAAACCTATAAGAATTTTGTTTGTCAGCCTATAGCTCACATGCCAACGATATATTTTGACCAAAAAATATTGCAAAATTTTATTTCTACCAAAAGGTGTATCTGAGTTCTAATCTTTCCCTTTTGTCCTTAGATTCACAAAGATGTTGGTCTAGAGAATCCTGCTCCACCCCCTATAGTAGAACTTGGAGTACCTCTGACTCCAGTAGTCCTTTGAGTACCTCCAAATCATGTGCATAATAGTTGTGCTATTTCAGTTCACCAGTCAGAGTCAGGACATACTTTGTCAGCTATCTTAGACATGTTTAGTGAATCTTTAAACCAAAGACAAACACCGCTACTAGTTCCCCGATCAAATTGGTTGTGTATTTTCATAGGTCTGCCCCTCCTATTTATAAAGGTACTGAGACTGTAATACAGATGGAGGAATGACTAGATAGAGTTTAACAGATACTTATTGGCATGTATTGCCCGATGTATATGGATGTTTTCTTGAACATCACCCTCCTGGAGGATTTTGCCCAATAGTGTGGAGATCTACTCTTTCTACCAACTTTGTGAGATAATTGTTTTGAAATATTGACTAGGAAGAGTTCTTAGATACCTTTTTGGAACATTTCATTCCCTCCACGTGTAGAGAAGAAATTCAGGAGTGTTTCCATCATTTCAAGTAGGTAAACCACTATGTTCTGGAATATCAAAGGGAATTCAATCATCATAATGGTTTTAAGGGTAATTACTATTTAAGCAAGTGCAATGCTTCAAAGCATTTGTTCCGAGGTTTACGAGACTCCCTAAGATAGCCTCTTATTACGGTAGCTCATTTGGGTTTCTCTTAAAATGTGGAATTGTCAAAGAATTTGGATGAAGACCATATATAACTCGGTCTAGAATAGGAAGAAGAGGTTCATAGAAGTTCTAGCTAATCAGATATTGGAACACAATTCTGATCATAAGGAGAAAGCAACTCATGATAGAGGTAAATTTTGTAGTGATCAAAGGAATTATGGGTAGGGTGGATCCCAACAGAAGTAGGTTTAAAAAACATAACCATTTGCACCTACTTATCATGTTCAGGCTCCCCCTTAGCATGGATGAACTCCATTTTGAGTAAATTACAACCATTGCTTCCAGCTCAGACATCTAAGGTCCCATTGCCCATAGCGTAAGGCTTCTCAAGAAACCCTCACACCTAAGTGAGGTAGAGATCAAGTCTGCGTAGGTGGTCAAGTTGGGAGATAGAATTGTTGAGAAGAGAAGGAGAGAAGTGAAGGAGAGAAGAGAAGTAGAGAAAATATATTTTCCTTGAGTGAAAAAGATTATACATCAAGTGGTATTTACGTATGATATATTTAGAGAGAGAGAATATTATTCTGTAATAAATTTAATTAATGCATGAATCCGTGTGCTTCTTCTCTGATGGCTGAGATACGTTCACATTGAATGACAGAGATTGTAATCCTAATGGGCTTGGCAAAATGGGCCTTTAACATGATGTGATAAATACAAGATATTAACACCCCCTCTCAAACTTATAGTGGCATAGTTATAAGTTTGAAGAACACCATTCGTCAAGAAAGATTTGTGGATCAACCAATGAGAGTTGTCAAATAAGAAACTCATGTCTCTGAACAGTATGAGCCTTGGTGAAGAAATATACAACCTGAGAGGTGGATGATATGTGAGGTAGAGAAACAACCATGTTGAGGAACTGTTGACAGTCAACTCCAATGTGCTTCGTACATTCATGAAATACAGGATTAGAAGCAATCTTTATGACACTGATGTTGTCACAGAAAAGTATTGTAGCACCTGAGACAACAATCTAGAGATATTTTAAGAGGCGGCGAAGCAAAGTTACTTCGCTAGCGGTGGTCACCATGGCACGATATTCAGCTTTAGTGCTGGATCAGGATATCCCATCATACTTCTTAGATTTCTAAGAGATTAGAGAGTCTCTAAGAAATATGTAATATCCGGTGGTGGATTTGTGATCAAATACATCACCAGCCCAGCCAGCATCGGAATATGCATGAAGATCACATGATGAATTTGATGAAAAAATAGAGATCTGGTACTCGTGTCACGAATATAACACAAAATGCGAACGAGAACAACATAGTGAGTGCTCTGTGGTTGTGAAACAAACTATCTAAGAATGTGAACGATATGAGAGATGTCTGGGCGACTGATTGTGAGATATACTAGCATTCCAACCAATTGTTTGTACATGGATGGATCAGATAGAGCCTCTCCATCTTGAGAGTGAAGTTTAAAGTTTTGTTCTAGAGTAGTTAAAATAGTGCATGTTTTTGTTAAAGCAGCTTTATCAAGAATCTCGTTGATGAACTTTTGTTGAGATAAAATGTACCCTATTGAGGATTGATCTACTTCTAGACCAAGAAAATATCAAAGCGGTCCAAGGTCCTTCATTTTGAACTAGATTTGAGATGACCTTTTACCAGTTGGATTTGCTTTGTGTTTCCACCTATGATAATCTTGTCATCAACATAAGAGTAAGAGAGTGCCCAAAGTATGAGTAAATAGTGTCAGATCTGAGGGACTGGTAGTAAATCCAATTACCAGAATGGTAGTAGTAAACTTGGAGAACCAAGCACGAGGAGATGGTTAAGTCCATACAGTGCCTTGCGAAGGTGACAGACCTCTCCTATTGAGTGTTGAACCCCTAGGGGTGGTGTCATGTAGACATCTTCAAAGATTTCGCCATGAAGAAACACATTTTTGACATCAAGCTGAAAGATAGCCCATGAGTGAATGGAGGCAATGACAAGGATAGTGCGGATGGTGGTCACTTTTGCAATTGGAGTGAAAGTCTTCTCATAGTCAATACATTGCTACTATTGGAAGCCACGTGCAACTAAGCGGGCCATGTATCTATCGATGGTGCCATCTGCGAGTGTATTGATTTTATAAACCCATTTATAGATGATGGGTTTTGTCCCCTTGGGTGGAAACACCGGATTTTAGGTTTTGGTTTTCTCTAGGGCCTATAGTTCTTCATCCATTGTATGTGTCAGACAGGTATACAAATTGCATCTTGATATGTCTGGGGCTCCTGATAACTCGAGATAGTGGAAATAGAGGCATGAATAGCAGAAATGTGAGAGAGGGGAACAAACTGAGGTGGTTAGGAGGTTTGTGGATGCGAGTAGAGAGACGAAGAGAAATAATAGATGAAGATGGCCCATTAGTATCAGGTTGTTGATCAACTGTGTTGGGTAGATCAGAGGTGTAAGAACTTGTAGTCACAACAAAACTATTGAGAGAATCTGAGACAGGAACTTGAGTTGTGGAAGGTTTAAGAAAATCAAGAAATATGATATCTTCAGGAGTGGATAGTGGTAAGGAGATAGGTGGATTGGGAAGAGCGTAGTAGGGAAGATGTTCAATAAAAACCACATATTGAGAGATGCGCATTCATTTGACAACATGATCATAGAATCTATAACACTTATGTTGAGCACTATAGCTGAGGAAAACACATGCTACAGAACGAGGTGACAGTTTGTCACGCTCAATTGCAGGAAGTTTTACGAAGCAAGTACACCCAAATACTTTTAAGAATGAGTAAGATGGGGCCTTCTTATAAAGGCCTTCATATGGGGATATGTTTTGGAGGTTTGGAGTGGGTATTTTATATATCATAAATACGCTGATGAGCACGACCTCAACCCATAATTGAACTGGGACTGATGAGGTGAGAAGAAGAGATCGAGCCACTTCCAATATATGTCTATGTATTCGCTATGCAACTCCATTTTATTGAGGAGTGTGAGGGCATGAGTACTATGCAAGGGTTCCTTAAGATTGAAGGAACTATTGAAAATCATGAGAGAGACATCCCACCCAGAGTCAGAGCATAATGTTTTGATTTTGTAGGAAAATAGAGTGGCTACCATGGTTATAAATTCAACATACTTAGAGAACACATTTGATTTAGTATTGAGCAAGTATAACCAAGTAAAGCAAGAGAAATCATCAACAAAAATAACATAATATTTATTTCCTTCTTTTAAAAAGTGAGGGGAAGGACCCCATACATCAGCGTAAACTAAATCAAAAGGATAAACAGTAACAAAGGTACTAGAAGGAAAAGAAAAAGCGATTTGACGACCGCGAATACAGTGAGTACATGGAGTAAGCATCTTGGTAGGGATGTTCCTAAGGGGACCAGAGGAGGCGAGTAGTTGAAGCCATGATAGTGATATATATGCAAGACGATGATGCCAGAGATCACACAAGGAGATAGTTATTGAGACAGAAGTAGCTGCTGCAGTAGATGACGAAGGAAGTGAAAGATGTGAGTTATTAATGTAGTAGAGACCATTGTGGCGGTGGCCATTACCTACAACCCTCTCCATTTAGGAATCTTATATTAGATATGTCGAAGCATTAAAAGAAACATAATAATTTTGGTCAGTGATTTGAGAAATAGAGAGAAGATTCATGGCTAGATGGGGAACATGATAAACATGAGGGACAATGAACAAGGAGTTATCTTGAAGATGTCCACGACCCATGATTGGGAGTAAGGTGTCATCGGCTATGCGGATTGATGAGGAGGATGGTAGAGGAAGGAGAGCGGAGATGTTGTGACCATCATTGGTCATATGATAAGAAGCACCCGAGTCCAATATCAAAAAGCCAGAAGAGATACCTACAACAACAACATAAGAAGACCCAGTTTAAGACAGAGAGTGATTGACCTGCATCATGGCCATAAGTTGCTACATCTGGTCTATGGTGAAGGTGGAAGGTTGATCTGCAAGAGTGGCTTGTGGAGCAGGGCGACCTGCGAAGCGGTGGCCAATAGCTTCTTATGACTTGTTGTTGGGAGAGCATGGCACTCCTGAGTATTATGATTGCCATGATATTTGTGTAAATTACACCATTTTTTCAGAAGAAGCTGGCATAGGTATGGATAGATAATGTCCCGAAGAGGAGAACTTTGAAGGTTGGCGAGTAGTTGCTGCCAAAGGGAGAGTGTTGTTAGTAGGGGAGGTAACCATAATAAAAGGTTCCATGGTGGAGCCAGTCTCCAAAGCAAGGCGACGGTTTTCCTCGGCGGTAAGTTAATTTACAACAATGTCTAGGGAGGGAGTTGGAGAACGTTGAAGAACAATGCCAGCAAATGTCTGAAATTTTGGTCGGAGGTGCATGAGAAACTGCAATAGGGGTCGATGATTATAGAGAGCGAGATACTGCGGATAAAAGGGATTGGTATCCCCTGGAAGAGGTGTAGGCTCCATAACAATAAGTTGATTCTAAAGATCAAACATTGTAGTATGATACTGGTGGATAGAGAGATTCCCTTGGCGAGTAGATTGTATGGTTTGCAGATGCTAGAATTCATGAGCACTATCAATTAACATAAAATAAGTGCGAAGATGATTCCACATAGTTGCCGCTGTGTTATAAAGCTCGAGTTGTGGCATGAAAGAAGGAGAGACTGATTAAAGGATGACGTCAATTGATCGATGCTCATCATAATTCCAGTATCAAGGAGAGTTAGAAAGGTCTTATCAGACATTGTAGTAGGTATGAGAGCGCTTCTATCGATATGCCCCCATAGGCAACGAATTCAAAGATGGATTTTGACAGCTAAGGACCGGGTTCTGTAGTTTGTGCCATCAAGGATGATACAGAAACATGACTTAGATGTCAAGGTAGAGTTGTCCATGGAGAGTTCAGCAAGGTCGGGCGATAAGGTTGATGGACAGCTCGCCGTGGAACTAGGACAGGAAAAGAAAGTTGAGCGGAAAATTTTGAGCGAAAAGTCTGGGTTAAAAAATTTGAGTGGAAAAAGAAAAATTTCCAGCAAAATTATTCAACAGAAGATTTCTCTTGAATTTTGTTAGAACCTCGCTCTGATATCATATTGAGAAGAGAAGAAGAGAAGAGAAGTAGAGAAAATATATTTTCCTTGAGTGAAAAACATTGTATATTAAGTGGTATTTATATATGATACAATGGGAGGGAGAGAAAATATTATTCTATAATAAATGTAATTAATGTATGAATGTGTGTGCTGTTGGAGTTACCATGGTGATGTAGAAGTGGTCAAACATGTAATCTCACTGCCAACGCGATATGAGCCTGCACGGTCGCACATAAGAGTATGTGGAGAAGTTGGAAGATTGACTGTATTGGTAAGGGTTACCAATCACCATATAGAATGGGGGTCAGGCAAACGTTGCCAAGGAGATTCGTCGAGAATCGTCGAGTATGACTCACCGACTCTCGACGAGTTCGTCGAGAATGATTCGTCAGGAATCGTCGAGTATGACTTGCCGACTCTCGACGAGTTCGTCGAGAATCATTCGTCGTGAATGATTCGTCGAGAATCGTCGAGTATGACTCGCTGACTCTCGACGAATTCGTTGAGAATCGAATTGTTTGATTCCCAGCGATTGGTGATACTCGACGATTCCTTCCTCGATTCTCGACGATTCTGCAGATGATTCTCGTCGATTCTGTCTGCTGATTCTCTCCGAATCTGGATCTCATTCTCGCCGAACCTGGAGCTCATTCTCAGCGAATGATTCTGGATACCTATGCTGTGTGGTCTGCGGATAGCGATACTCTTAAATCTATTTATACCTTTGGTATAAATAAGGACTTAGGGTTTTGGGGAAAAGAGATCGGTGGATTGCTCGACACTGACGGAAGAGTCTCGCCATTCTCTCAGTCCGCCGCATCCCATAACCCGCCTGACGGAAGAGTTCCGCCGCATCGTTCGCTCCGCCGACCACCTACTCTCCGACGATAGTCGCCTGTGTTGCTATTCCTGGCGCGGACCTAGCAGTCCGTGGAAGTGCAAGGTGCGGTTGATCTCCTTCCCGACCCTTCGTGCGACGAAGCTCGGTGTTCTCCTGCTCGTGTGGATTTCTGCAGAGACGTAGACGTTATTCTACGTAGAACTCTCCACCGACAAGGACTCAAAGCTTGGAGCATCTCTATTGAGTTTTGACTCAACACCGGAAAGGTAACTTTGACCTAGTTATTTCTTTACTTCTTGATTCAACATTCATGGCCCGATCCCAAATCTCTTTTGGGTTGTTCTTTATTTTATTACTTCCGCTGCGTGCACAAGTGTTGTGCCATCCTCATAGAGAAACCCAACAGTGGTATCAGAGGGAGGTTTCGGCCATGATTGTTGTATTGGAAGTTAGGTTATTCCAGTACGTGTAAACCTAGAGATTTAGAAGTGTTCTAAATGTCTAGATTTAATCCTGGAACATCAATTGTTGATGACTTTCTAAGGGAAATCCGTGGGCTCATAACCCACAGGTTAGGGGCTCTACCCCTTGGAACCCCGCCAGGAATGTCTGGGATTTCGTGGTAATTTCTAATTGTTAGAAATTGTTGTCTCCTTAGCAGTAACCGTCCCTCGAGTGGTTAATGAACCCGTGTATTGTTTTGGATTTTGAATCCAACAATGAGAGACGAGCTTGTCTACTGCTTTAAGTTGAGTTGCCTTTGCCTTTGTCCAATGCATGTAAATCTGAAGATTTGGAAGAGTCCGGATGTTCAGATTTAGCCCTTCCTTCTATCAAATGTTGATAGTGCCATGTTGTGCACATAAGGGATGCATGTGGATTTTTGAAAAGTGTTTTTCTTTGGATGTGCACATTGATCAAATGTTGATCATGGTTAATTTTTAACCTATAATCAAAAATTCCCTTCATCAAATATTAAGTGTTCGGATGCCTTCCGATGGATGAAACTCTTCCTGCCTCGATCAATGAAGTGTGGGCTTGCCAAAGCAAGGTGCATTAATCTATCTTGGTAAGGGTGCGAGCAGATAATTGTGATATCCCACTGTCGACATCGGGTCCAACTTAACTAGGTGACCTCAAAGGTTGAGTGCCTAGAGGCATAGGGTTGGCATGCACCATATGATGGATGCGAATAAGGAGTTATTCACCAACCATACAAGAATTGCATGAGGATGCAATTGGTAAGCGTTGCCTACCTAAATAACCACATCGTGAGAGAAAAGCCAAAGCTGACTCATTGTGTTGGTGAAATACGGATCTTGTCCACTAAGAGAGTAGCTCGCATGAACTCTCTGAATTGATAGTGAGGGACATCATTTCGAATAAAATAGTGGGAGTTTTAATTGAAGTCCAAATTAAAAATAAATTGTATTTTGAAATTTTGGTACTGATATTATTCTGCATGAATTCTTGTAGAATTCCATGGCAAGTGGTTCACACTCCACTCTGTCTCTGAGAGCCATCCTTGAGAAGGATAAGCTCAGTGGGACCAACTACATGGACTAGTACAATAACCTGAGAATTGTTCTCAGGCAAGAGCGAAAGCTTTATGTCTTGGAAGAAGAAGCCCCCGAGGTGCCGACCGGGAATTCTTCCCGTGCTGATAAGGATACTTATAAGAAGTATACTGATGACGCCTTAGACATCAAATGCCTTATGCTTGCCACCATGAACTCTGAGCTTCAGAGGCAACATGAGAACATGTGGTGCAAGGAGATTGACGAGCATCTCAAGAAAATGTTTTAAGGGCAAGCTCGTCAAGAGAGGTTTGACGTCACAAAAGCGTTGTTTCAGTGCAAGATGGGAGTTCGAGACTCAGTAGGGACTCACGCACTCAAGATGATTGGGTATATAGAGAACCTTGAAAGGCTGGGTTTTCCTCTGGGTCAAGAGTTGGCCACAGATCTGATCCTACAATCGTTGCCGGACAGTTATGAGCAGTTTGTCTTGAACTACAACATAAATAAAATAGACAAGACACTGCCCGAGCTCCTAAGCATGTTAAGAACTGCCGAGATCAACATAAAGAAGGCCAAACCTGCCAGCCCCATACTGATGGTGCATAAGGGCAAGGGCAAGGCCAAGGGCTCTATGAAGATGAAGGTGGGACCTAAGTCACATCTTGAGCCCAAGTCTTCTACACTGAAGAAAAAGAAGAGCACGGTGAAAGAAGGGAAATGCTACCACTATGGCAAGGCTGGTCATTGGAGGAGGAACTGTCCTTCTTACATTGAGGGTCTGCAGAAAATGAAGGGAGGTATGACTTCCGCTTCAAATATTTACGTTATATAGATAAACCTTTCTGCTCCTTCATCTTGGGTATTGGATACTAGATATGGTTCTCACATTTGTACAAATGTGCAGGAACTAGAAAGGAGAAGATTGCTGAGTAAAGGGGAGGTGAACCTGCATGTCGGCAATGGAGCAAGAGTTGCTGCTGTAGCCGTAGGGGTTTACCGTTTTTCTTTGCCCAGTGGGCTTGTAATAGAACTAGATAATTGTTATTTCGTTCCGGCCAAAACTAGAAACATTATATCCATTTCATGCTTGGAAATGATTGGATTTTCTCTTATAATTAAGAATAACTGTTGTTCTATATTTAAGAATGATGTTTGTTATGCTATAGCCCAATTGTTTAATGGTCTTTATGTTTTGAACTTGGACCATCTGATCTATAATGTAGAAAATAATAAAAGACTAAGAACAAATGACTCAAACCCTACATATCTCTGGCATTGTCGTTTGAGCCATATAAACGAGAAGCGCATATCTAAGCTCCATAAAGATTGACTTTTAGACTCATTTGATTATGAATCATTTGAGCGATGTGAATATTGTTTGTTAGGCAAGATGACTAAAGCACTTTTCACTAGTTATACTGAGAGGGCTGAGGATCTCTTGGGTGTTGTATATAGTGATGTATGCGGACCCATGAGCTCCATGGCTAGAGGTGGGTATTTCTACTTCGTTATATTTACTGATGATTTCAGTAGATACAGATATGTATATTCTTATGAAGTGCAAATCCGAGACCTTTGAAAAGTTCAAAGAGTTCAAGAATGAAGTAGAAAACCAGTTGGGTAAAAGGGTTAAAGCACTCCGATCTGATCGAGGTGGCGAATACCTAAGTCATGAGTTTCGTGATCATCTGAAAGAGTGTGGTATTGTATCACAGCTCACTCCACTTAGAACACCACAACATAATGGTGTGTCTGAAAGGAGAAATCGTACTCTGTTAGACATGGTACGTTCGATGATGAGTCATGTAGACTTGCCTATTTCCTTTTGGGGTTTTGCTTTAGAGACTGCTGCAATGAAACTTAATCGCGCTCCAACAAAAACGGTTCTGAAGATACCATATGAGATATGGACTAGGAAGCGTCCTAGTATGTCGTTCATTAAAATTTGGGGCTGTGAGGCATACGTGCGACGTCAAATGCCTGACAAGCTGGAACCCAAATCGGATAAATGTTATCTGGTGGGATATCCTAAGGAAACGAAAGAGTATTACTTTTACCTACCGTCCGAGGGCAAAGTGTTTATCGCAAGGACTGACGTCTTCTTGGAGAGAGAATTCTTATCAAGAAAGACTGAAAAGGTAGAACTTGAATAAGTTCAAGAACCACAAGTAGTGAATGAACCGGAATTGGATTCTGAGATAGGACTATAAGATGTTGTAGCTAGAGAACCTGATCAAGAAACACGAGTCCTATGTAGATCTGGTAGACCTAGATTTGAGCCTGAGAGATATGGATTTCTCATGTCTCAAATAGGTAATGTGTTGCTTATGGATCATGATGATGAACCAGCAACCTACCAAGAGGCTATGAATGGACCGGACTCCGACAAATGGCTTGAGGCTATGAAATCTGAAATGGACTCCATGTATGCAAACAAAGTTTGGAACTTGGTGGAACCACCTGAAGGGGTACGACCTATAGGGTGCAAATGGGTCTTTAAGAAGAAGACCGACATGGATGGGAATATACAGACATTCAAAGGGCGACCTGTGGCTAAGGGTTTCAAGAAAATTCATGGTATTGACTATGATGAGACCTGTTACCCTGTTGCCATGGTAAAGTCTATAAGGATATTGCTTGCTATTGCTGCGTATTATGACTACGAGATCTGGCAGATGGATGTCAAAACGGCTTTCCTTAATAGAAATCTCCTTGAGGAAGTGTACATGACACAACCCGAGGGTTTTGTATCCCCAAATAAAGCCACTAAAATATGCAAGCTGAATAGGTCCATCTATGGACTGAAGCAGGCCTCTCGAAGTTGGAATCTTCGTTTTGATGAGAAAATCAAAGAGTTTGGTTTCATCAAGAATGAAGATGAGCCTTGTGTTTGCAAGCGAATCAGTGGGAGCATTGTTGTCTTCCTGATATTGTATGTAGATAACATACTGTTGATTGTGAATGACATTCCTACCCTGAAAGTTGTTAAGAACAACCTAGGGAACTGCTTTTCTATGAAGGACTTGGGTGAAGCGACTTATATACTCAGTATTAAGATCTATAGAGATAGATTGAAGAAGTTGCTGGGTTTGACCCAGAGTACATACATTGAAAAGGTGTATAAGCAGTTTAACATGCTTGAGTACAAGAAAGGATTTTTACCCATGTCTCATGGTGTGAATCTCTCTAAGGACCAGTGTCCAAAATCTTGTGAAGATAAGGACCACATGAAGTTGATTCCATATGATTCGGCAATTGGATCAATCATGTATGATATTTTATGTACTCGACCGATGTCTCCTTTGCTTTGAGCATGACTAGCATATATCAGTCAGACCCCAGTGAGTGTCACTGGATTGCAGTCAAGAATATCCTGAAGTACTTGAGAAGGACAAAGGATGTGTTCTTGGTGTATGGTGGAGAGGAAGAGCTCGTTGTAAATGGTTACACGGATGCTAGCTTCCAAACTGATAGGGATGACTCAAAGTCTCAGTCAGGTTTTGTGTTTTGCCTTAATGGAGGAGCTGTGAGCTGGAAGAGTTCCAAGCAAGAGATAGTTGCTGATTCTACAATAGAGGCCGAGTATATCGCTGCAGCTAACGCAGCGAAGGAGGCTGTATATATTAGGAAATTTATCGGCGAGCTTGATGTAGTTCCTAGCATTGTTGGTCCCATAGTTCTCTACTATGATAACAATTGTGCAATTGCACAATCTAAGGAACCTAGATCCCATCAGCGCTCCAAGCACATACTTCGGCGGTTCCATCTTATTCGTGAGATTGTCGAACGAGGAGATGTGAACATTTGCAGAGTGTCGACTGAGGAGAATATTGCGGATCAACTGACAAAGCCTCTCGTGAAGAGAAAGCATGATGGTCATACTAGATCAATGGGTATACGATACCTAAATGATCAGCTCTAGTTAGAGTCTTGTGGGTTGCATGTAAACATATATTCTGTTGGCTGTTTGTTGTTTATTCATATGATGAATTATGTACCGAAATTTAATTTTATAATTAATGGCAAGTTCTTTTATTATGATTTCTCTATGTGATAGTTAAATGTTAACATAATAAATACCCTTAGAATGTTCGCTTCCATAGGACATCAAGTACGTGACTTGAATGTGAGAGCCTATGATTTATTTGAAGCATCATTCTTAAAAGGTCCCTGGTCGTTGTATCATCATAGAAACTAAGGGTGATGATGATACATTAAGACTAGCACGTGTGTTGACTGATGACCAGTTCTCATAGGTCATGATATTGTGATATCAAGTCATCACGTGGGTACTTGTTAATGAACAAGTTATACTGGACAGACCCAACCTGAGACTACTCTGTGGATTGTTATCTAAACATGTCACGAGTAGGTCTCAATTGACAATGGTGTTGTGATCCTTTGACCTGAAGTCACAACATTCATCAAGTGAGGAAGAGCGTGCTTTGATGCCATCTAAAGTCTTCCTTGAGAAAGGTTGATGATAAGGGTGGTTGTTGGGCACGTTACGAATCATTTGGGTGTTTGTGTGTGAGCAGATATGGGATTTCTCCTCCTATGTGACAGGAGTTGCATCCATGGGCCCCTTGATGGAACTGGACTGAGAAATGCATGACCATGCTTGGTTGAGTCAATATGTGATATTGGAATCACCATTCTCTAGAAGTCCATTCTAGATCAAGAAACTTTGATTGAGTTAATATGAGGGTGACACGCTCCATGCCTCTAAGTCTTTCCGGATGTAAGGGACAAAGGGACAAAGACAACGCTGGAACATTGTTCATATAGGCTTCTGAGTTATGAACTCTTATTGCTTGGGTAGCAATGATGCATTGCTAGATGCCGCTCATTGTTTGTGAGGTTTTTGGTTTGATACTTTCAAGATCAAGTGAGAGACTGTTGGAGTTACCATGGTGATTTAGAAGTGGTCAAACATGTAATCTCACTGCCAACGCGATATGAGCCTGCACGGTCACACATAAGAGTATGTGGAGAAGTTGGAAGATTGACTGTGTTGGTAAGGGTTACCAATCACCATATAGAATAGGGGTCAGGCAAACGTTGCCAAGGAGATTCGTCAAGAATCATCGAGTATGACTCGCCAACTCTCGACAAGTTCGTCGAGAATGATTCGTCGGGAATCGTCGAGTATGACTCGCCGACTCTCGACGAGTTCATCGAGAATCATTCGTCGCGAATGATTCGTCGAGAATCGTCGAGTATGACTCGCCGACTCTCGACGAATTCGTCGAGAATCGAATTGTTTGATTCCCGGCGATTGGTGATACTCGACGATTCCTTCCTCGATTCTCGACGATTCTGCAGATGATTCTCGTCAATTCTGTCTGCCGATTCTCGCCGAATATGGATCTCATTCTCGCCGAACGTGGAGCTCATTCTCGGCGAATGATTCTGGATACCTATGCTGTGTGGTCTGCGGATAGCGATACTCTTAAATCTGTTTATACCTTTGGTATAAATAAGGACTTAGGGTTTTGGGGAAAAGAGATCGGTGGATTGCTCGAAACCTACGGAAGAGTTCCGCCGTTCTCTCAGTCCGCCGCATCCCGTACCCCACCCGACGGAAGAGTTCCGCCGCATCGTTTGCTCCGCCGACCACCTACTCTCCGACGATAGTCGCCGGTGTTGCTATTCCTGGTGCGGACCTAGCAGTCCGTGGAAGTGCAAGGTGCGGTTGATCTCCTTCCCGACCCTTCGTGCGACGAAGCTCGGTGTTCTCCTGCTCGTGTGGATTTTTGCAGAGATGTTGACGTTATTCTACTTAGAACTCGCCACCGACAAGGACTCAAAGCTTGGAGCATCTCTGTTGAGTTTTGCTCAACACCGGAAAGGTAACTTTGACCTAGTTATTTCTTTACTTCTTGATTCAACATTCATGGCTCGATCCCAAATCTCTTTTGGGTTGTTCTTGATTTTATTACTTCCGCTGTGTGCACAAGTGTTGTGCCATCCTCATAGAGAAACCCAACATGTGCTTCTTCTCTGATGGTTTAGACGCGTTCATATTGAATGGCTGAGATTGTAATCCTAATGGGCTTGGAAAAATGGGCCTTTAACATGATAGGATAAATACAAGATATTAACAAGGATTAGAAAGATTGTCAGCAGGTTTACACCATAGACTTGACTTGGAAGCATGCGCCCTATGACGCAGGGACTAGAACAAACTATAATCTTGCTTAAGTGCTAGTCACTTTTTTTGCTGTTTTAGCAAGATTGTTTTCTTAGAGCAAATGATAACCATATAAATCACAAGCTTTATTGTTGTTAGTGAGAGATAAACCCAAACCTTATTTGACATGGGTTCCATTTTCTCATTTGTATCCAAGGATTTCATATATGGCCTTGATGGAGTAACTATCTTTGATGGACTATTCTTGATAGTGTGACTACCTGATGGGTCAGAGATGCGATCTTCGGCCAGATGTTCCGTTGTGTTACACTTGGTAAATGAGCCTTTTGAGATTGTTTCTATAATGATAGTTTGAATTTACCCTTTGTATGTATTGCTAAAGAAATTTGTTGTTTGGATTGACTCCTAAGTAAAGGAAGTGTTTATGGATACTTCTTCTAGTCAGAAGGTTTTGTTCTGAAGTATTTGACCTATTTCACAAATTTTCCTATCTTCCATTCAAGATGTAAAATCTCCCTCCCAGGGGAGACGATGTGTATAATATCTAGTTTAGTCTCTTGGATAGTTAGACTGAGTTTGATGATGTAGCAAGAGTTAGAAATCATCTTGAAATTTTCCCTCAAAAGTTACCTAGACTACTGCCATAGTAGGAAGTCGATTTTTAGATTGAGTTGGTGTTGGGAGCTTGGACAGTCTCTAGATATCTATACCATATATCACCTAAGAAATTAGCATAATTTTTTGTTCAACTACAGGGGATGGTTGGCTTAGGGTTTTTTTGTCCAAGTTCAACTCTGTGGGGAGCCTCAGAACTTTTTGTTAATAAGAAAGATGGAACACACTAATTGTGCATTGACTACCACAAGCTTTATAGTTTGTATTAAATATCCTTTGCCTTATATTGATGAGTTATTCGACCAATTAAGATGAGCTCATGTTTTCTCCAAACATGACCTTCGGTATGGATACTATTTGTTTAGGGTTTGAGACGATGATATACCAAAGACAACCTTTTGTTCTTGGTATGGGTGGTATGAGTTTACAATGATGCCTTTTGGGTTTATTAACACACCCTTTGTATTCATGAGCCTCATGAATAGAGTACTTGAGCCTTTTATAAATATCTTTGTCATTGTGTTCATTGATGACATCCTTGTTTATTCTGAGATAGAAGAAGCCCATGCTACACACCTTCAGATTATTTTAGGGAAGTTGCAAGATCATACACTCTTGTTAAAATTTAGTAAGTGTAAATTGTCTCAAGGAAGTACACTTACTAGGGCATATCATCAACGGAAATAGTTTGGTGGTGGATCCCACAAAGATTCATGCTACCAAGACTAGCCTGAACTTAAGTCGGTTGAAAATATTCAATGCTTCCTTAGTTTTGTAGTTTATTACAGCAGATTTGTTGAAGGATTTTCTAAGATAACATAGTCTTTGATGTCACTAACAAAGAAGGATGATCCTTTTGTGTGGACACCAAAGTGTGAAGTAGAATTCACAGAGCTTAAGGATTGCATGACATAAGCTATTATCTCGACACTCCCCTCAAGAAAATAAGGATTTCAGATTTATACTGACTCTTTAATTCTAGCATTAAGTTATGTACTGATGCAACACATTCATGTGGTAACACATGCATCTAGGAAATTAAAGAAGTATGATCAAAACTACCCGATGCATGACTTGGAGTTGGGAGTCATAGGGTTTTCCCTCAAGACCTAGAGGCATTATCTCTATGGAGTCAAGTGGAAATTTTATTTTGATTACAAGAGTCTCTAATACATCAACACACAGAAGGATTTGAATCTAAGGAAGAGGTGTTGGCATGAGTTTTTGTGCAATTATGACTTTACCTTGAACTATCACCTTAGTAAGGCTAATACCATCACAGAGGCACTAAGCAGAAGACAACCTACTTCTAGTATAGGAATGAGGATTGTTAACCCCAAAATCGGCGATCCTCTCCAAGGTGCCAATTTTTTCTGCTTTTCTTCTACAGGTTGCTCGGCTAAGGTTTTATCCACCCATGTAAAGGGCAGCGTACTTCCAGGATCACACCCGCAGGAGGCGGGCTATCTATGATGTCCACTGAGTCCGCGCAAGGCGAACTGCCAGGTTCAAAACCGCCGAGGGGCGGCCTCCACTCTGCAGCCAGAGGGCGGACTCCCCCAGGAGTCTGCCAAGGCCGCCTGCCGAGGGGCGGCCTCCGCTCTGCCAGCAGGCGGGCGGACTCCCCTAGGAGTCCGCCGAGGCTGCCCGCCGAGGGGCGGCCTCCGCTCCGCAGCCAGAGGGAGGACTCCCCCAAGAGTCTGCCCAGGCCTCCCACCGAGGGACGGTCTCCGCTCCGCCAGCAGGCGGGCGGACTCCCCCAGGAGTCCGCCCAGGCCGCCCACCGAGGGGCGGCCTCCGCTCTGCCAGCAGGCGGGCGGACTCCCCCAGGAGTCCGCCCAGGCCGCCCGTCGAGGGGCAGCCTTCGCTCCACCAGCAGGCGGGCGGACTCCCCCAAGAGTCTGCCCAGGCCGCCCGCCGAGGGGCGGCTTCCGCTCCGCCAGCAGGCGGGCGGACTCCCCCAGGAGTCCGCCCAGGCCGCCTGCCGAGGGGCGGCCTCCGCTCCTCTAGCAGGCGGGCGGACTCCCCCAGGAGTCCGCCCAGGCCGCCCGCCGAGGGGCGGCCTCCGCTCTACAACCAGCAGGGGAGGACTCCCCCTGGAGTCCACCCAGGCCGCTCGTCGACGGGCGGCCTCCATCCCAGCAGAGGCGGACTCCCCCTGGAGTCCGCCTAGTTGACCCAGCGAAGCCTGTAGTCTGCCTGCCGCCAGTCCGCCGAGTCCACCCAGGCCGGCGACCAGCTCTTCAAGCCGGGCGGACTGATTTTCTCAGTCCGCCGAGTCCGCGCAGTCCTCCATGATGACGTCACTGGGCCCTGCTTCTAGAATATTCTCCCCGGGCCTATAAATAGCCCCCAAGGCCTCTCATTCGGGAGGGGCGAGAGGAGAACTGCCAGCTTGATCAAGGTCTGCGGACTCAGTTTTCTAGTCCGTCACAGTTGATCAAGCAAGGTCTGCGGACTCAATTCTCCAGTTCTCCCAGGTCGTTAAGAGCTGTGGACTTAGTTTTTTCTATCCTCAGCAGTCAGTTTGAGCAGCATCTGCAGCCTCAGTTCTCCAGTCCTCTACAACCTCTTTTAATTAGTTTTTGGCACCTCCTTTCTTAGCCGCCAGCTTCCCCCCATTGTACCCTTTACTGCTTTTACATGTAATGGTGCAATAGCAAGTTGTAACCCTTCTTGATCAAAGAAAAAGCCTGTCGCAAGAGTGACATTCAAGCCGCGGCGGGCGAAGTCTGCTGTTGCCGCTGTTAGCAGCCCTCTTCTATTCTCTTCTCTCAGCCTCAACCTGCAAACCCAACTGCCAAAGTAACCGTCTGCTCGACAGTTCTTGATCCAGCTTCTCGCTTGCTCAAGCAAGCTTCTCCCTTGCTCAAGCAGGCTTCCCAGCTGCTCTCGAGCAAGCCTCTCCTCTATCCCTGCGATCCTTTTTTTCCTTCATCCTTGGCTTGTGAGATCAAACACCCCGTTAACTAAAAGGCACAATTCGTGCATCAACAGTTAACACGCGACCTTCAGATCTCGAGCAGACAGTGAAATCAGTGGTTACTCATGTCAGACCGCCAACCCCTTCCAAATATCCCTTGTACTAGCGAAGATGCTCTCTGAAAAGCCCTCAGGTTGATACATCATGAAACTGCCCAACAGTTTAAGGTGCTCAACGATACTCTAGCCGCTATCACTCAGCAATTGGAGATGTAGCCAATGATAGACCTGTCACCTCCGATCAATCGGGCATCTTCAGTGATGGACCAACCAATCTGTCCATCAACCCATCCATATACTTATCCGTTAACTTTTCTGCCAGTTGATCCTTGTGCATATCTGACAAGTTATCCGCCTAGGCAGATCGAGGTCTCTCTGCAGACTCCAGTTACTATGCGAGGAAAGAGTTTTTTCAGACCAAGCCAAGCCATCACTTGCTCTGCCAATCACCCGATAAAGTTGCCTAAATTTTCCGCTAAGAGAAAAAGTGGCCCAAAAGCTTTATTCCAAATCAAGCAACACGAGAGCGAGACTTTAGCCCACTTCATTGAGCGCTTCCAAAGGAAAGCCTTAGAAGTTGAGAATATTGATCCCGAATTCTATAAAGCCGCTTTAATGGTTGGTTTACAAGAAGGATCACTCAAGTTCGAAGCCTACCTCCGTCAGCCAAGGACGTATCAGGAGTTGATTAGCCTCGCTAATGAATATGTTTGCATTGAAAAGGGGAATCCTAATTTCATCTCCCAGCTTATAGCAGTGAAGGATTCTTCTTCTTGCGAGCAACATCCAAAGTTTCTTCAGAAGGATTTTCAACCGCAAGCCAGGAAGGAAAGAATTGGCCAATATCATCAACACTTCTTCCCAAGTAAGGATTTCCTCCAAAGTAAAAAATGACGATTGCTAGTCCCTTCTGTTCATCCAGCACAAACTCCGCAAGCAGCTTTGGTCCATCAACAACAGGATGAAGACTTGTGTGAATTGGAACAAAACACAGCTATGCAGGAAGTAGGACAAGTCCTGAAGGGTAAGGATAACTGTAAAAAGCCTTGCCAACCACCAGATCAAAGGTAAAAAAATTCGGATTCCTTCTGCGAATTTCATAGAGCAAAAGGTCATGTGACAGAAGATTGCAAAGCCCTTCAACAACTAATGGAGAAAATGCTGAATCAAGGCAAATGCCAACATTTGCTCCAGAAGAATAATCCATCTCGTCCATAAAATCTCAAAAAGCAAAAGGAGAAGCAACTTTCTTGCCTCAAAGTCTGCAAAGCTATTCGCAATCTGGGTCGGTTATATTTTCCTTTACACTCTTCAAACATTCTTTCTCTAAAAACACTTCTAAGTGTTCTTTCATTTTCATTCAATAAAGATTACGTAAGAGATCCCATACTAACACAGTTCCCTTTTTATAATGCTTCTCCTCTATATTTTTTCTCTTTGCCAAAGAGATCGCTGAACCACTAAGATATCGCCAAATCTTGTTGTTCCCTTCGTGGATTGTCCTCTGGCGTAAGACCACAATGACCACATATGATGAGAAGTTTCTCATATGTGTAGTGGGGGATGTTCAATCTATGATGGTGAACTTCAAGCTTCGGATCCCGACCGATGTCTAGCGCAGTGTGTGCGCCTAGGGGAGGCAGCCTATGATAGTTCTATCGTGCTCCGTTAGAAATACGTTATAGTTACGATGATCTTCGCTGGACAAGCAATGACGATCAAGTGAAATCTTGTCTCTTCGATCATCTCACAACTATAACAGACGAACACTCTATGGTACTCTCAATCCGTGCTTTCGCGGGACCCACAACGTTGTTGATCCCTTCAAAGACGAGCAATACTGTAGACCATTTGTCACACCTGGTAGAACGAATCAACAATGTTTGTAACCCGGGGCAAGAGAGTAGTGTATCTGTCGCTTCCTTCTTAGGTTTTTGTGCATGTTTCCCTTTTGTGCTCTGTCAAGGGAACGCGGCCAGCCCGCTTTAGGTTGGACTACGCTGATATTTTTACTTTCAAGACTACCTAAACACCTAGAGGGGGGGGGGTGAATAGGTTCTAATTCTTGATTTAAAATTAAGACAGAATATCACTTCAACGCTGTAATATAAAACAGAAAATTCTGCAGCAAACTCAGCACACATAATCACAGATTCTACAGCTACACAATTCACAGATTGCACACAGTATTAATAGTGGTTCCCCAAGGTCTGGGTACATCCACTTTCCCCCTTCACCTATCCAGAAGTATGCTAGATTCGACCTAACTTCTTCTTTTATCTCAGATTCTCAGATCCTACAGCTCAGAATCAAGAAGGATTCCTACAACTCAGAATGTTTCCACATTCCTACAACTCAGGCTAACAAGCCCTACCTCAGCCTTGCCACAAGGCCTATAACTCAGAGAATACCTTCTCCTACACCTCAGGCACAAACAGCCCTACCACTCAGAGAACAAATCTCCTACACTCAGCCTTTATAAAATAGGCTTACAACTCAGATCTATGAATAGATCCCACAGAATTTGATAAGAAATTTTATAATCTCTTACCCCTGTTGAGAGAGAAGGGATAAGAACTTTCTTGATCAGCTTCTTGAAGAGGTTGATGGCTGAAATCAACTTGATCTTAGCTTTCTTCAAAGCTTCTTGAATCTGAACTTAGTTGGGTTGATTTCTTTTGAATATAACTGACTGGCAGCTTCCTCCTTAGATTCCAGAAATAGATCTGAATCTTCTTGACAGATTAGTTCAGTATCTGCTTCTTGAGAGACCTGTGATTGTCTCCTTCTTGACTTCAAATAGCTGGATCTCTCTCTCCCCAAACCTCTTGAAGATACTTCTGAATTCTTGATTGAATTCAACTTAGATAGAATTTGAATAGATAACTACTTCAGAATGTCTTCTTAGATCTTCTCACAAAGATCTTCTTCTTTGTGACTTGTACTTTCTTGATCAGAGATCAATCTCACAATAGTTGTGTTAGTTGTGTGTCAATTCATCATCATCTTCTTCTAAATCCATCTATATATAGACTTCATCCATGGTAACTGGCTGATCCGGTTTCTAACTAACTTCTGACAAATCTGACAGCTTCAGTAAACCTGTTATAACTCACAGCTGTCAAGTCTTCAAATAGTTGTTGAGCCTTTGTCTATGTCAGCAAAGCATCGAGATTAACTGTCATAAAGTGTCGAGACAGTCTGCCAATATGTGTCGACACATGTGACTTAAGTGTCGACACAGACTTTGGTGATGTCGACATAGCTGCCTTGATGTCAACACAGCTTCTTGACAATGCATCTAGAGAATGTGTCGACACTGATTATTTGTGTCGACACAACCACTTCTTCACTACTCAGCACTCGACATTGTTGAAACTCTGCTGAGTATCGACACAAGTCCTGTTTGTCGACACAGTTGATGTAGACTAAGAATTCTGTGTGTCAACACTGCCTTCAGGTGTCGATACAGTTGATGTCGACTCTGCTTCTGTGTGTCGACACAGCCTCCCAGTGTCGACACATTTGATGTCGACTATAATCTTCTGTGTATCGACACAGTTTCTTCTGGTGTCGACACTACTTCCCCAAGTGTCGACACATGCTTTCTTAAGTGTCGACACATGGACTTAGAAACTTTTCTCTGCATATTAGCCAATACTTAACCTGCACATATAAACTCAAAATAACATCAAATACACCTTGATGTATATCATTGAGCTAAGTGAGGCTTCTCCAAATCAGGTACACATATTCCAATGTACCCAACAATCTCCTCCTATTTGGAGAAGTCATAACCCTTTAGCCAATGATATACACCACTTAGAAAATAAACATGATGATGTACATAAGCATTTTATTACAGGGTACTTTATAAACAAAACACATATCATAGTTACATCACAGAATAAAGATGTAAAAGAAAATGATCACAAAACAATGTTTTGTATATTAACTCAAAAATGTTTGTTACAAGTTGTTTACATTGATTTATTTAACAAACTAACAATTACATAGTTCTTGGACAAAAAAACTAGTAAAACTTAGACTAAGGCTGGGCTGGCTCCTTTATGACTATTCCTTTCCCTGGTTTAATCTGAGCCTGCACAGAAGGTTCTGTATCTTCAATGAGCTTCTTGCCTTTCAAATCAGCCTTCTTTTGTGCTTCAGCCTTGATCCTTTGCCTTTCAAAGTAATGAAAAGGCTTAGGGAAATACTTGCTAGGCTCCTGAGCATCAGGAGGCAGCTTCCCAATCTTGGCCTTCCTTATGAATTAAAGTATGGCTTCTTACCTGGCCTCATACTTCTTCCACTCCTACTCATTATACAACTTACCTCTTTCATGAACTTGGTCTTTGACAGCTTTCCAGGCAGTTAATATGATATTTCTAGAAGTGGGGCTCCATTGCTCAAAGTCAGGTTTTTACTCTTCCTGCTCTCTAAATCTTTTCTTTGATAATTGAGCATCTTGCTGAGCTTTCAGACCAGCTTCTGGCATATCTACCTTTTCAATAATAACATTAGTAACTGGTAGTGGAGGGCTGCACATAGACTGAACTTGTTGATGTATCATTTCAATATCTACAGGGGGGTAAATAACTTGGGCAACCTCAGGTTGATCACCTTCAAGTAGAGTTGGTTGCACCCCTGACTCAGCCACATTATCATCATAACATAAGGGTGGATATCCCAAAGTGGCTCTAATGCTGTTGGTTACCCATTTGGCATGATCAGAGCCTGTATATACTAACACCCTCTCCCCCTTTATGACTTCTCTGGTTATATGATCTCTTAAGTCTTCTTTTTGAAATCTGATTTTCCCATCCAAGTAATTGACTCCATCTTTAAAGAATGGCTTTAACTTTTGAAGCTTGTCATTAATTAACATCTGAGATCAAGTGATTGCAGTTTTAACTGAATCTAGGGCAGCTTGTAGCTTCTTATCATAGTCTTCTATTTCTTAAGCCCTCGCAGCAGTCATTCCAGTAACAACATTTTTAAACTCAGTGACTATCTCATTGTGAGATTCAGTCAGATTATCATTCATTCTTATTTGATTTTCAAGGACATAGCCTTGTTTGACAGCAATCTCATCCACCTGCTTCTTTATTTCTGCTTGTTGCTTTGCAAGAAATACCACATCATTGCCCCCCTTGTGGAAGCAATCTGTCATCTCTTTCTTATTCTAGTTTATCTCAAATCTGATGGACTTTATTTCTTGGGCTAAATCAAATTGAAGAGCCTTATGGCTTTCATCCATATATTTTCCAAGAGCCAATCTCTGCTAATCAAATTTCACTTGTAAATCAACCAAGTATTTGCTGTAATCAATCTCTGGGGCTGGTTGGGATGTAGTTGCTTGCAAAGCCTTCTTATAGGTCTGGCTTCTCCTCTTAAAAACAATTAGTTTTCTTTTCTTGGCCTCCCTGAATTCTTCATGCCCAGACTCTGAAGAACTGTCAATATTAACTCTCTCTTGAGAAGTAGAAGAAATTTCTTTCTCAGCTCCATGTTGCTCCTCCTCAATATTAACCTGCTCCCCCTCAATCCTTACTTGCTCCCCCTCAGATCTTAGGGTCTCCATTTTATCTGCTGCTCCTTCGAGATCAGGAAACAACTCTTTAAGAGTGAATTCTTGTTGAGTGTGAGCATGAGATAGTACTTTCTCAGCAGTAGCAGCAACTCCAGAAATATCAAGACCAGTTTGAGAAACTATGTCTTCTGATAAATTGATTCTTTCTTCCTCCTACACCTGTTCAGAATGTGGCTCCCCCTGCAACTGTGCAGTAATTGGCTCCCCCTGCACCTGTGTAGATATAGTCTCTTCCTGGACTTAGGTAGTCTCAGTCTGATCCTGAACTTGTTCTCTAACTTGTGCTTCCTGTTCTTGTGCATCTTCATGACCATGCTCAGAAAGGTCATGTGCTGGTGTTTTTGCCGTTAGCTCTTGTATGTCCACATCAGGCATCTCCTTTGAAAGAACTCTATCCCATCTTGAGAATAACCTTATGTCCATTCTCCTCATGTGATTTATCTTTGATCCAGGAATCTGTTACATCACCTCTGGAATTATTACAGCCAGGTACAGACTCATGATCCTAGCCAAGTTTTGCTTCTTGATTCCTTCTTTTATCTTATCAAACAGTACTACAGACCAATTGGTGTGAATCTTAAAGATTATCCTTATCAGCAGGCTGAACATATAGGCTGACATCCTATCATGGACACCTGGTTCCATAAGATCACTTTTCTTACTATTTCAGACAGGAATTTCCATTGATGATTCATGCCTTTTCTGTTGATGGCTACTCCTATCTTTAAGGTTGGATCCAATCCACACCATTGAAGCGCCTCCCTGGTCCTTGAGGCTGGGACCTCTTCCTCATCATGTATTCTAGGAAGATGGAGAATCTTGCTCAACCTCTTCTGAGACAGCTTGACTTTTTCTCCATGTATAGTGGATTTGATCTTCAATCCTGTTGAGTCCATTGATGCAGCAATATAGAACTCGAATACTTCTTTCTTCCATATCTTTGTAGGTTCAGAGACAAGATATTCTAATCCGTTGTCTGCAAGAAGAGAAATGACCTGTTTGATCTCCGTTGCGGCATCGTCGAATGCATGCCTAACCAACTCATACCCTTCATTGATGTTGTCTTCAACCTTGGGCGCCATTGGAATGAAGAGAAAGCTTGGTTGGAAAGAAGAGAGTTTGTCGACACAAGGTTTTTGCCTCGAAACCCTGGTGAGCGTGTCGACAGAATATGTTCTTGACCTATTTATACCCTTCTAATCAAAGAAGGTCAAAAGGAGGGCAAAAACAGTCTAAATGTGTCGACACAGTTGGAATGTGTTGACACAAACTCCTAATGTCTCGACAACAAAGTTGACCTCTATGTGTCGACATAAATTGATGATGTGTCGACACTTGACTTACGAAGACGAGGAACAGAAATTCTGTGTCGACACTTATTCGAAGTGTCGACACAAAGTCTGAATGTGAGGACACCACTTCTCTGGATGTGTCGACATATAGTCCCTTAGGTGTTGACACTTTTACTCTGTGTCGACACAATTTCCCTGAATTGTCGACATAACTTCTCTGTGTCGACACTTTATTACTGAATGTGTCGACACCATTTTACTTAGCCAATTTTTGGTAAACTAACCTATGATTGGCATTCCTAATTCAATTTTAAATCTATTGAATTTAGTTTCATCTAGAGGCTTAGTAAATACATCTGCAATTTGATAATCAGTTTTAACAAATTCTAATGAGATGTCTTCTTTTTCTACATATTCTTTAAGAAAATTGTATCTTATCTCTATATGCTTAGTCCTACTATGTGAAACAGGATTGTTTGCAATAAAAATGACACTTTTAGAATCACACAATAAAGGTGTTCTACTTAGTTGAATACCATAGTCCCTTAGCTGATGCTGAATCCATAACAGCTGTGCACAGCAACTTCCTGCTGCCACATATTCAGACTCAACTGTGGATATTACCACACTAGTCTGCTTCTTACTGCTCCAGGATATCAACCTTCCTCCCAAGAATTGGCATGTACCTGTAGTACTTTTTCTATCTTCTCTACAGCCTGCAAAATCTGCATCTGAATAACCTGTTAGTAGAAAATTTCCATTCCTAGGGTACCAAAGGCCTAGATTAGGTGTGCCTTTTAGATATCTCAAAATCCTCTTGACTGTAGTATAATGTGATTCTTTAGGACATGCTTGGTACCTAGCACAGACACATGTAGCATACATAATGTCCGGTCTACTAGTAGTGAGATATAATAAAGAGCAAATTATTCCTCTATACAAAGACTCAACTACATGATTACCTGCATCATCTTTGCATATAGGCATACTTGTTCCCATAGGAGTTCTCATGGTGGAGGATGATTCCATACCATACTTCTTAATTAACTCCTTGGTGAACTTAGACTTGGATATGGACAAGCCATCTTCAGTCTGTCTTACTTGGAGTCCCAAGAAGAACTTAAGTTCCCCCATACTGCTCATTTCAAACTTCCCTTGCATAAGTTTGGCAAACTTCTTGCAAAGGTTGTTCTCTATAGACCCAAAAATTAGGTCATCTACATAGATCTGAACTAAGATTATCTTACCTTTAGATTCCCTTAGGAATAGAGTTTTGTCTATTTTACCTCTTGAGAATTTGTTCTCAATAAGGAAAGTAGACAGGGTTTCATACCAAGCCCTTGGGGCTTGCTTTAACCCATACAATGCTTTCCTAAGTCTATAGACATAACCAGGTTTAAGAGAATCTACAAAACCTGATGGCTGCTCTACATAGACTTCTTCTTTTAGATCACCATTCAGGAATGCTGATTTCACATCCATTTGGTATACCTTGAAGCCTTGATATGCTGCATAGGAAAGGAACATCCTGATTGCTTCCAGTCTTGCTATTGGGGCAAATGTTTGATCAAAGTCTATTCCCTCTTCCTGCCTGTATCCTTTTGCAACCAATCTTGCTTTGTTCTTCACAATAACTCCAATCTCATCCAACTTGTTCCTAAAAATCCACTTTGTACCAATGATGTTATGGTCTTTTTGTTTAGGAACTAACTCCCAGACCTTGCATCTTCTAAACTGATTAAGCTCCTCTTACATAACATTAATCCAGTGTTGGTCTTGGATAGCTTCTTCAAATTTCTTTGGCTCCAGTTGAGATAGAAAACTTTAGTGCAGGACTGTATTCAGATTTCTACTTCTGGTTTGCACTCTATGTCTTAGATCACCAATTATCTGATTTGCTGGATGATCCTTTAGATGTCTTATAGTTGGAGGTAGACTTCCTTCTGGCTGAACACCTCCAGTTTCTTCATTATGCTGCACCTCTTAGTAGTCATCAGCTCTTAGAAAGTCTTGTACTCCCCCTGGACAGTAGCCATCATTTTCCAATTCTTAATCTGCAGTTGAGCCTTCTGCAATGGAAAGCTTGTCTTTTCTATTGCTTATACCTGTTAGACTGCATGAACTACAAGACAACTCACTGTTGATTAATCTAGTTTCATCAAATACAATATGTACAGATTCTTCTACAACCTGTGTAATCAAGTTGTAGACCCTATAAGCCTTATTAGTGATGTTGTACCCAACAAATATCCCATCTTGGGATTTGGCAGCAAACTTAGTTAGATAATACTTGCCATTGTTAAGTATATAACACTTGCAACCAAAGATTCTAAAATAGGATAAATTTGGTTTTCTACCTTTCATGATCTCATAGGGTGTCTTTTTATGACTTTTGGTAATAGAAGCTCTATTGATCACATGACATGCAGTACTAACTACCTCAGCCCAGAAGTATTCTAGGAGAGAAGTGTCACTCAATAGAGTTCTACCAACTTCAATCAATGTCCTATTCTTCCTTTCAGCAATACCATTTTGCTGAGGTGTTCTAGGTGAGGAGAACTCTTGAAAAATCCCAAATTCTTCACTTAATCTTGTCACACTTTCAGATTGAAATTCAGTGCCATGGTCACTTCTGATTTTGACCACTATACTGTTTAGTTCATTCTGAATTTATTTGACAAAACTATGTAAAACACCTTGGGTTTCAGATTTCTATCTCAGAAAGAACACCCAGAAATATCTAGAATAGTCATCTACAACCACAAAAGTGTAGACCTTCCTACCTAGACTATGAACTGGAATAGGACCAATAAATCCATATGCAGTAGGTATAGACACCTGACTGAATCCTTGTTTTCAAGGCTATGAAAGGAGGATTTTGTCTGCTTGCCCTTTTGACAAGCTGAACATATCCCATCCTTTATACACTTAACCTGAGGACCATTCCTCACTAACTCTTTGCTAAAGAGTTGGCCAATTGTTTTGTAGTTAAGATGAGCAAGCCTCTTGTGCCATTTGACACAATGAGATGCTCTCTCATCAGCTACATGACAAATAGGAGAAACCTTGTTCTCACACACAAAGTCAAGACAATAAACATTTTTTTTCTATACCAAGTCAATATGACCTTTTGATCACTTGAACTTTTGATATGACATCCTTTCTTAACAAATGAAATGTCATATCCTAGATCACTCAGCTGACTTATGCTTATCAGGTTGTGTTTCAAACCTTTTACATAAGCCACTTGAGTGATGGTAATTTGATTTGAAGAAATGTTACCAAATCCTTTGATGATTCCTCTTTCAGATCCACCAAAGATTACTTTAGGCCCATCCTTGATAGGTGAGTACTCCTTCAGCAGCCCCTTTGTTCCAGTCATGTGCCTGGAATATCCACTGTCCAAGTACCATATAGAGGCATGACAACTTGGACTTTCCTGCAATTCAGAATTACCTAATCTTATAGCCTAAGAAAGTCTTGGGTCCTTGGTTCAAGTTAGCACCATTCATATCAAATCTACCAATAGCTCTTCTAACTGGTAGACTGTTGTTCTTCCTGACACTTATGTTATGCCAGCAGTCTAAGGCAAAATGGTCTGTCTTGCCACAACACCAACTTTCATACTTGTTGTATCTAGGTCTAGATACATTTTTGGCAGAAAAATTTCTGTTCTGTGCTTGTGCTGCTGCAGCTACACCCACTGTTTTCCTTGGAACATGGGGTTTATTGACATGGGCTGACTTATTGGCATTAACACCCTTGTTATTCAGAACATCAGTCTTATTACGACCATGAATGTTTTCAAGATCATATTTGTTAGAAGGCACTTGTACCTTTCTAAACATTACAGGAACTTTAAAATTTACTGGCTGGACTGGTGCTTTGTCTTTTCTCTTGAATTGGACAGCCCTGATGTTATCTTTAAAGCCTAATCCTGCCTTACCCTTTTGAGCCACAAACTCATTTATTAAGGGTAAGACTGATTTTGGCTTAGAGTAACTAGCCACTAGATCTTTCTCATTTTGAAGTCTGACTTCAAGACTTTTAATTAGATAATTTTTATATGTGATTGTACCCATCTGAATAATAGTTATAGTTTTCAGCTTGGCAACCTCATTCATTTTTTTATCCAATTCTTTCTCTAAACCAGATGCAGTCATCTTAAGATCTGCAATTTCCTTAGCCTGAGTTTTGGCCAGGTTTTTGCTTTTCTTAAGTGCCTGCAATAAGTCCCCATATTCATCTATCAACAGATGAATATCTCCTTCAGATTCAGATCCATCCTCATCACTTGATGTAGATGAATCTGACTCTGAACCAGTACTATAATCAGAAATTCTAGAATTACTTTGTGCCTTACTGGGACCAGGCTGATCCTGACACTTGTTGTCTTCTGATTCAGCCATCAGTCCCATGCACTGATGGTCTTCTTGTTCATAGATGGAGTTCAGCAATTGCATAAACTTATCTTCTTCACTAGCTGTATACAGTCCAATGTATGCTTCAGCTTCAGATTCTGACTCTGAGGAGGATTGATCTGTAAGACTCTTCTCCTTATTAGCAACAAAATATTTCTCCTTCTTGCCCTTTTGTTGAGTCTTCTTTCTGTCTGCTGACTCCTTCCTCTTTTCTGGACACTCAGCCACCATATGTCCAGGCCTATTGCAGCAATAGTAAACAATTTTTGATGTTGTAGCTTTGCTGGGCTGTCAATTGACCGGATTTCCAATAAATCTATTTTTCCGCTCAAAACGACTCACCCACGACAATCTCGTCCTATTATATTCGAGACGGCTATTTATTTAAGAATGTGAAATTGTGCATTCCACGTTCCTCCCTACGCTACTTTATCATTTGGGAATTGCATAGCGGCGGGTTGGGTGGACATTTTGGTCGCGATAAGACCATCGCTCTTGTAGAAGACAAGTTTTATTGGCCTTGTCTTAAATCAACAGTGAATAAAATCGTAAGTAGTTGTCAAGCGTGCCAACTGGCCAAGGGTAATAAAACTAATGCATGACTTTATACCCCTCTTCCGATTCCCTCCATTCCCTGGGAAGACATTAGTATGGATTTTATTCTAGGCCTTCCCGTCACGTTTCGTCGTCATGATTCTATTCTGGTAGTGGTAGATCGGTTTTCAAAAATGGCCTATTTTATTGCGTGTAGTAAAACCAACGATGCGTCACATGTTGCTAAGTTATTTTTTAAGGAGGTAGTTGGCCATCGGGGCATTCCTAAGACCATCGTGACTGATAGGGACGTAAAATTTACTAGCTATTTTTGGAAGACCCTTTGGAAAATTATGGGCACCAGACTTTTATTTTCTTCGGCCTACCATCCCCAGACGGATGGACAAACAGAAGTGGTAAATAGAAGTTTGGGTAGTTTGCTTCGTTGTCTTGTGGGCGACCACAAGGGTACGTGGGACCTCATTCTTTCCCATGCTCAGCTAGCTTATAACAATTCGAAAAACAGGTCCACGGGTCTTTCACCAAATGAAATCGTGCACGGATATAAAGCGCCAGTGCCGCTTGACTTGATTCCTTTACCCCCATCGTACAAATCAAGTCAATTCGCATAAGAGTTTGCCTCGCATGTCCACCATTTGCATAAGCACATTAAAGACACGCTAGCCACACAATATGCGACTTATCAATCTAATGCTAACGTACATAAGAGGGTGTCTCCCTTAAAAGTTGGCGATTTGGTTATGGTGCGTCTCATCCCTGAACGGTTGCCTTCGGGCACCATAAAAAAGTTAGCGAATTGGCGAGCCGATCCATTTCGAATCTTAAAGAAGTTAGGAAAAAATGCATTTTTCTTAGAGTTACCCACTGATTGGGGGAATTTCCCCTATTTTCAATGTTTCGGATTTAACGCCTTATGTTTCTCCACCACTTGAATTGTCTGCCTGCCCGTTTGGGTCCACTGAAATTTCTAATGGGTTTGGGGGTGAGTTTGTTCCTGGATCGCTCTCTACATCGGTCTCCACTTGAGGTACGTTGGATGTTGATGCAGAAATTTTTTCTTCTTCTTTGATTAACGCCTTTCCAAGGTTCCCCAGGACCACCTTTTTGCCTGACATGATTATTCGAGATGAAGTGCTCTCCTCGCCTAGTGGGGACATTCACCGCTATTTGGTTCGTTGGCGTGATCGTCCAGCTTCTGATGATTCATGGCTCCCGGAAGCGGACGTGGCTCGTTTGGATGAAGAACTTCTCCGCCAGTACATTAAGGGCCACTCATCGGAGATGAGTACTTTCGAGCGGGGGAGGATTGATGAAGACAACTGCCCTCAATAGGATGATTGTACCGTCACGCTTCCGGATGATTGCGCCCCTCCAACCAAAGACGCGCGTCGCCGTGACAAAAATTTGGATAAGCGCCATCGCCGCTACAATCTCCGCCCGCGGCATTTAAATAATTAATTAATACATATAATTACGCTATTATAAGTATTAATTAATTATTATGTTATTTCCTTATCTATTAATTGTTTGGTTATTTGGACTTTTATTATTTTCATGATTGTGGGCTGTATGTAGCCAAATTTTGGGACTATTATTATTTTTATAACAATGGGCTGAATGTAGCCAAAGTTGTATTGAAAGCCTATATATTGTCCTTGGTTGTACTAATGGAATAGTTTTGGATGAATAAAATTGAGATCTTTCATTTTAAGAAAACCTCCCCCTCTTAAGTTTCCCTCTCTCATATTCTCTCCCTCCTCTCTTTAGGGTTCGGCCAAGGCAAAGCCGCCTCCCCCTCCTTTCCCTCTCCCTCTTGCCCGCCGGCCTACCTCCCGTCCTTCTCTCCTCCAACTTCGGCCGCCCATCCCTTCACCACCACCCTCAACAACAGCTGCCCCCTCTCAAGCAAGGCCTTCTGAAAGTGAGGCTAAGATCTATCTCAACTCTAGAGGGGGGGTGAATAGAGTATTTTAAAATAATTTTTCACAGTTGAAATAAACAGCACATATAAAATTCAATTTATGATATAGTGTAGAGTGCTAGTAAGAAGTTAAAAACTAAGAAGTAAAAAGCACAGCACACAGCAAACTAATCACACAAACAAACCAGAAGACATAAGGAAATATAGTGGTTCCCCAAAAACCTGGGTACATCCACTCTTCTACCACCCTTGGTAGGAATCCACTCAGGATGAGTTGATCAGGTGTCCTGACACCAATGAGCTTTTGATAAGGTGCCCAAAAACCAAAACTAGATTTTTTGATAAGGTGTCTTGCCACCACTGAGTTTTGACAAGGCTCTCAGAACCAGACAGAACTTTTGAAGGGAGTTCAAGAACCCTTTTACAGCAGGAAAAGAAAAATAAGAGTGAAGGGTGTCTTCTCTGTTCTCAATCAAATGAGAGAAGCACAAGTGGATTGATGATGTCAAAGCTCCCCCTGAGATGTAGAAAGGTTCAGGAAAAGAAGCTTTGCTCTAGGGTGATTGGTCTTCAGAACTTTGATCTCCAGCACAGGATGGTTTCAGCAAGAAGGCTGAAAATAAGGTGTCTGGAGTTCTGAGATGAGATTGTGAACACGTTTCAGTCAGCAAGAAGATTTTTGGAGTCACAGTTCTTCTGTTGTTCTTCTGCTATCAGTATTCTCTATTCTGTGTGTTCACTTTCTTTTTTTTTTGTCAATCTCTGTGTATCTTCTTCTTGTGTATTCTGTATATCTTAATAACACAGAAGAAAGGAATGAAAGTTTTCTGACGTTTCCTAGTCCAAAATTAGCCGTTGGGAGTCATAAATGTCTTCCAAAAATAGTCTTGTTTTCTAGAGGAAAGTCCAGCAAACATTCTCTGAATAATTCCTTGAAACTTGCTCCAGAATAAAGACAAACGGCTGGGAGATCTTCTGACATAAATGCTGATAATATTCAAAAACATTCCAAAGAACAGCAGCATTTGAATTCCTGAAAGCGTCGATCTCTCTAAAGAAAACGTCGATTTGAGCTCTACGAGCGTCGAACTAAGCTCAGAGATGAACAGAGACAAGCAGACAGAAAACGTCGATCTGAGCTCGAAGATCGTCGAACCGAGCTCAGAGACCTGAGAAATAACTTTAGGGAGGGAACGTCGAACTGAGCTAGAAGATAGTCGAGGGGAGTTCGACGACTCAGCAGAAGCTAGCCAAAAGCAGATAGTCGATCTGAGCTCGAAGATCGTCGACCGGAGTTCGACGTTTTATTGAAGATGAGCTCAGAGAGTGTCGAACGGAGTTCGACGATTCGTCGACCTGAGCTCGACGTAAATTGCCTTAGACTAAGCTCTTCAACCTTGATCTTGGAATGGTCCTGAGGGCAGCTCCAAACCTAAGTTCTAAGCCCTAGACTCATTCTAATGTTGACCTTTTCAACTATACAACTAGGTCAACTGGGATTCCTAAGACAAGCATAGTGATCCTTACCCAAATTAGTAATAGGGTGTTCCAACAATCTCCCCCTATTTCGGTTAGGATTACTATTTACAGACAATCATAGGAAATGAAAAGCATACAACAATACATAAGCTAATACAAAATTACAGAACAAAGCAGATCACAGATAAATAGCAGCAGATATCCAAAGGTGGATGAAATGTTTAGCTTACACAGTTCACTTCCTTTCAGATCCCTTTTTAAATAAAATTTCTCTATTTGGATTCTGACTTTCTCTCTTTGACCTTCTGTCATCCTCTGCACCTAGAGAAGTTTGAGATTTGGGCCTTGGAACAACAACCTCAGGGTGCAGCTTCATATAGTCTTCTGGATTGAAAAATTTCCTTGATGCATATCTTTCCAGTTCTTTCTTTCTCTGCTCTGATAAGGTAGTTATGTTTGAAGTATCCTTGCCTTGTTCTCTGGCCTTTTTTATTTGATCAAGGGCAGCCAATTCTTTCATTCTGGCTGTCCAGGATACAGGGTTGTTCTCAGGATCTTCAAAAGGAATAGGAGGTTCATATCTGTTGATGATTTCAGAAACAGTAGAAGGAGTCCTGGAGACAATTGTCTTTCAGCTTGTAAGGAAAAGGACCTGAAGAAGGGTCAGGGTGACCTTGTCCTTCCCTTTGATAGGATCTTTGTCCTCTTTGATTTCCTCTGTAATTACCCCTTCTGGGTTGATATCCTCTTTGATGCTGTCCCCTTTGATATGATCTTTGATAATACTAGGAAGAACTGTGTCTGGAGACTGGAGCTTGAGGGGCTGAACCTGAGACAGAATCTAGAGGAGGAGGAGGAGGCTGATACTGAGAAGATCCTTTTTCATATTTGTCAAGCTTCCTCTTCTTCTTCATAGCTTTCAGTTGATTTTTGGAATATTGCATCCAAGGCTCAGAGATGGGGCAGTCATGCAGGATGTAGAATGGAATATCATTGGAGTCTTTGGCTTTGGCAGGAGGGACTGACATCATTGCTTTACTTCTGGCTTTTCTCTTTTTGGCAATAGTGCTAGCAGAATCATCAGAATCAGTCCTGTATTGGTCACTCTCAGAGCTTTGAGGTCGATCATACAGATCATCAATTCTTCTGATAAGCTCTTCTTGAGCTTTAAATTTTGCAGAACCAGCAGGAGCAGGAGGAGAGAGAGCAGCAATTTCATCAGCATCAGTTGCTGGAATCATTTCTATGTCAGCAGTAGCAGCAGCAGCAATTTGAACAGAAGGAGGCACAATGGCCTTAGTAGTAGCATCAGAGATATCCACAGCCTTCCAGGACTTGATGTAGGAATCAATATGGCTGGGATCACAGGTAGATACAGGCACAATGGCCTTAGACAAATCTTCAGCAGAAGTTGCAGGCAGACAGCTGAAATGGACTGTATCAAATATGGATAGCAGCCTCTGCAGATTCAGTGCAAAAGCACATCCAAGAGCTGGAGCTGGAGCAGACATAATATCAGCAGCTGGCACATCCACTTCTTCATAAGGCATCTCCCCCTGCCTTGGTTCAGAGAGAGGTGAATCAAGGCACACAAAAGATGGGATAGCCAGGGAGGAGGAAAAGGAGTCAAGCTTGGTAGACAGCTCCTGTACTTGCTTCAGGAGTGGAGCCAGGGAAGACTCCAGTAGAGATGTCAGCTTGGGAGCTAGCAACTCATACAGCCTGTCTGCCAAACTAGGAAGATCTACATGCTCAAGTGGGGCTTGAGCAGAGGTAGAGGCAAAGGTGGATGGAGGGATGGTGGCTGAAACTGAAAATGTGGAGAAAGGTGGAGAGGGAATGGTTGGTTCAGAAGATGGAATTATGGAGATAGAGAAGGTTGAGGTAGAGATAGGGGAATTAAGAGATGGTGTGAAGGAGGGTTGAGAGAGAATGTCATGGAGCATTTGTTGAAAGGAGGAAGTTGAGGGTGGCTCAGGAGGAGTAGAGGGTGAATCATCCATGAAGGAATCATCTGTAAGTGAGAAGGATGGTAGGGTGAAGGTTGAATAGGAAAAGAGAGGATGGAATTCCTCTGAGGTGGATAAAGGAGGGGATGACATAGGTGAGGAAATGGTAATTGGGGATGAGATGATTAAGGTGGAGACTGGTGGTGAGGAGGTGACGACTTGGGTGGATATGGCTGGAGGAGGAGAAGAAGCAGGCATCTCTTCTGCTGGAGGAGTGACTGAAATAGTCCTTGTGCCTGAATGAAGTGTTGCAGCAGCCCTGGAGGGGTTTATGATCTGCCTGTCCCATTTACTGAAGAGGGCACAGGAAAGCCTCTTGGATGCATTGATAAACATGCCAGAGGAGGTTAATAGGTCAGGGCACCTGTTGTGCAGAAAGACCCCTAAGATTCTCCCATAACTAACTGCATTCTTGTTGATCTTCTTCTTAATCAGGGTGAAGAAGATGGAGCCCCAGTCCAGGTGTTTCTTATCTAATAAAGCTCTTATCAGGCAGAACTGATATCTGGAAATGGTGTCATGGGCTGAATGCTTGGCCAACAACACCTTCCCAACTACATCAGCCAGGAATTGAAATTCGATAGCCAGATTTTTCTTCAGTAGCTTATTAGGGTTGACTGCATTGTGACCCATCCTATCCAGCATGGAGTCAAACTCCTCTCCAGATAGTTCAATGGAGTCTTCTCTAGTACTGAGTTGAAAGACTTCTGTTAAAAGAGCCGGGGATAGAAATACCTGAGTCCCCTTAATGGTGCCGACAACAGAATTCTCAGTCTCGTTTGTTGCGGTAAAACACCACTCTTTAATTTCTTCTGAGGCGATCTTCATCCTTGTAGTCATTATTGGAGTCAGCTGTTGTTCTCTGAATAAGTTTAGGATGTCCTTGAAGTGCTGGTCGCTTCCGTCGAAGGAGTTTATGTCGATGTCAAAGCCTGTGTCGAACTTCATCTTAGCAATAGCAGCACTTGATTCAGCCATATTCACCTGCAACAGAAAACCAAAAACGACCAAGCGTAGAGAATTTGGAGGGAAAAGAAAGAGAGTTGCAGAGTATGAAAGCGCAAAGGGAGAACGACGGCTGAAAGAAAGATTTTATATTAGGGTTCGACGCGAAAAGGGAAAATCATGGAGCTCAGTTCGAAGAAGCGTCGAACTCAGCTCGACGATTTGGGCTACAGAGGGAAATGAAAAGACGCCAATAGCGTCGAACTCCATTCGACGTTATTGAGAGCGTCGAGCTCCGCTCGACGACCAAGGATCAGACAGAGGGAACGCCTAGATTCAACGGCGGCGCTGAACTCAGATCGACGCCTCAAGAACCGTCGATCTCCGTTCGACGTTTTCTGGGAAAACGTCGAGCTCAATTCAGAGACAGAACTTATTCTACAGACAAAAAAAGAGAGGAAATTTTTTGGCCTAGTCTTGGTCTGTTTTAGCTTTTCAAAATCTTGTAATTTAATTAAGGCTTCCTCCATCTAACATGCCTAACTGATTTAGGAAGAAAGTGTGTTTCTTTTCATCCAAAGGCTTGGTGAAAATATCTCCCCTTTGCAAATTAGTAGGAATATATTGAAGTTCAATTTTATTTTTCTCTACCTTATCTCTTAGAAAGTGATGCCTAATTTCTATGTGTTTTGTCCTACTATGGAGGACTGGATTTTGAGCTATAAAGATAGCACTAGTATTATCACAGAAAATTTTAGACTTCTCTAAGTTGTAGCCATAGTCTAAGAGCTGATTCTGTATCCACAATATTTGTGAACAGCAACTGCCTGCAGCCATATACTCAGCTTCAGCAGTTGAGGTTGACACTGATGTTTGCTTCTTACAGAACTAGGAGACAAGTCTGTCACCAAGGAACTGACATGTTCCACTGGTGCTTTTCCTGTCTATTCTGCATCCAGCATAATCAGCATCTGAGAATCCAGTTAAATCAAATGCTGAATCTTTTGGATACCAGAGACCTAGATTTGGACAACTTTTTACATACCTAAGAATTCTCTTAACTAAGATTAAATGTGACTCTCTAGGGCTAACTTGGAATCTAGCACAAATACATGTGGCAAACATTATATCAGGCCTACTAGCTGTAAGGTACAATAAAGAGCCAATTATTGTTCTATATGTTGTCTGATCAACAGGTTTCCCATGTTCATCAGCATCTACTACAGTATTTGAGGGCATGGGTGTTTTCATACATGATGCATCAGACATACCAAATTTCTTAACCAATTCTTTTGCATACTTGGTTTGAGAAATAAATATGCCTTCAGCATGTTGCTTGACTTGCAGTCCTAAGAAGAAGGACAACTCACCCATGCTACTCATTTCAAATTTAGATTGCATAAGCTTGGAAAACTTTTTGCACAATTTTGAATCAGTAGAACCAAAAATAATGTCATCTACATAAATTTGCACTAGTAGGGTATGGGACTTATGGGTTCTAATAAAAAGAGTTTGGTCTACTCTCCCCCTAACAAAATCATTTTCCAGAAGAAAGCATGCTAGGGTCTCATACCATGCTCTAGGAGCTTGCTTGAGACCATATAATGCTTTATGCAATTTGAAAACATAATCAGGGTGAGTTAGAGAGATAAAACCTGGAGATTGTCTAACATAGACTTCCTCTTTGATGTCCCCATTGAGAAATGCACTCTTTACATCCATTTGATACACTTTGAAACCTTTGTGAGCAGCATAGGCTAGGAATATTCTGATGGCTTCCAACCTTGCAACTGGTGCAAATGTCTGATCATAGTCTATTCCTTCTTGTTGAGAGTACCCTTGAGCAACTAGCCTTGCCTTGTTTCTGACTATAACTCCTTGATCATCCAGCTTGTTCCTGAATACCCACTTTGTTCTAACAATGGGATGATCCTTTGGCTTAGGCACTAGTTCCCAAACCTTGTTCCTTTCAAATTGATGCAACTCCTCTTGCATTGCAATGATCCAGTGTGGATCTTGCTCTGCATCTTGAATGGATTGAGGCTCAATTTGAGATAGGAAGCAAGTGTGCATCAGGTTTTGGTTGACCTGACTTCTAGTTTGCACACCAGCTGAGATCTCTCCAATTACCTGGGTGATTGGATGATCTCTTGTTGTTACTAAGTCAACAGGGAGTGTTGATTGTTCACCAGCCTGTGTTGTTGTCTCCTCTAGTGGAACAGCAACTGGCTCTTCAGGATGATTTTCTTCAAGATGTTGAACTTCTTCTTCATCATCACTGCTCTCATTCTTTTCAGCAACTTGCAGTTTGTTCAAGTCTTCAACTAGAGAATGTACCTGCAGAGGTTCTATGGTAGAAGCATTCTTCTCCTTGAAAGACATGTTAGCTTCATCAAAAATAATATGAACAGATTCTTCAATTTTACAGGAAGATTTATTATAAACCCTATAGGCCTTACTGATCATGGAGTATCCCAGAAACACTCCTTCATCAGCTTTAGCTTGGAATTTTGCTAGATATTTCTTGTCATTATTATGAATAAAACAAGTGCAACCAAAAACTTTGAAATAGCCTATTTTAGGTTTCTTCCCTTTGAGCAATTCATAAGGAGTCTTGCCCTTCAGCTTGTGTATCAGGCTTCTGTTCAACACATAGTTGGAGGTGTTCACTGCCTCAGCCCAAAAGGACAGAGGTAAGTGAGCATCTGCCAATAATGTAGTTGCAGATTCAATGAGTGTTCTATTTTTCCTTTCAGCTACCACATTTTGTTGAGGAGTTCTAGGAGCTGAGAAAGTGTGCCTGATCCCTTCACTCTGACAGAACTCTTGCGTGAGAAGAGAATCAAACTCTGTCCCATGATCACTTCTGATCAGGGCAATGTGAGTGTTGAACTCAATCTGAATGCATTTGAGAAAATCTGTCAAACACTTGAAGTTATCAGACTTCTTCCTCAGAAAGAATACCCAAGTGAATCTTGAGAAGTCATCTACAACCACTAAAGTATAGGACTTCCCTCCTAGGCTTTGCACAGATATGGGTCCAAAAAGATCCATGTGCAACAGGTACAAAATCCTAGGTGAATCACTCTTATTAATTGATTTAAAACTACTTTTAGTTTGCTTGCCTAATTGACAAGCCTTGCAAAGTCCTTCCTTCTTGTAGGGACCAGAAGGTAGTCCTTTAACAAGGTTGTCTTTAGATAGCTTAGCAATGGTTCTAAGGTTAATATGCCCTAGTCTCTTATGCCATAAAACATTAGATTTTGAAATGGAATTAAACAGGAAAATATCTACCACTGGTGAATGAAAATCCACTAAGTAAATGTTACCTCTTCTGTTACCTGTCAACACAGTTGTGTTGTCCACTGACTTGACTTTGCATATGGCTTTGTTGAAGGTCACTTGATATCCTTCATCACACAGTTGACTGATACTTATCAAGTTGTGCTTGAGTCCTTCAACATATGCCACCTTCTTGAATGTGACTGGGCCAATTTTGACTGCACCATATCCTTTTGTAGTTCCAAAGCTTGAGTCTCCAAAAATTACTTTGGGTCCAAGCTTGGCTTTGAAGGAAGTGAAGTTATCCTTGTCCCCTGTCATGTGCTTTGAGCACCCACTATCCAGATACCATTGATGGTTTGATGCTGGATAGGTCTTCACCTACACAAAAACAGCTTATTTGTTTTTGACCCAGTTAACCTTGGGCCTAGGTTGATATCCCTTGAATTCTGAAATAAAGGACATCCCAGGTTGATCCTTATAACCTTCAGGATGGTATCTCCTAGGAGGTACTATCCATTCAGTATAGGGATTAAAGCCTTGGGATGTGGAGCTTCTAGGATTGAATCTGAATGTGCCATTGAAGGTGTGTTCACAAGCCTGAACTCTATTCGACGATCGTCGAACTGAGGTCGACGATCTTGGGTCAGATCGTCGATCTCTGTTCGAAGATCGATTATGCTGAGGTTCAGAGTTTGGATATCGTCGAGCTGAGGTCGACGATCTGTAGTTAGATCGTCGAGCTCTGTTCGACGATCGTCGAGCTCTGCTCGACGCCATCTATTGAACTGAGTTCTTCTCTGACAGATCTGCATTCTTCCTGGGTACCTCTATTACTCCCTTTTCTTTGTCAGAGACAAACTTGATTGGAGTTGTCAAAATTATAGGTTGGCTGGATGAGGCACCCAAGCCCAGTGTGCTATTAAATCTAGAGTTCACTGTGCGTGTGATGTCCATCAGTCTAATACTTCTCCCATTTAGGGATTCTTCAAACTTTTTGGCCTTTGATAGTTCATTTTTCAGTGAAGCTATCTCCTCCCTATAGCATTCTAACTCCTCAGAGAGTTTGAGGTTCTTTGAGTTTAGGACACTATGCTCAGATAATTGATTCCTGAGAGAGATTATCTCCTTCTCAGATTTTAATAGATCTAGACACAGTGTCTTAAATTCATCTTTGAAGTCCTCCGAATTAAAATCAAAAGAGTTGATTACCTGATCCTCATCTGGTTGACTTTCTGAATCTGAATCTGATTCTTCATCAGAGTTTTGCTGTGATGCATTGATAGCCATCATGCAAAATTCTTTTTCATTTGCATCATCCTCATCATCACTGGAGCTGGATGAGGCTTCAGATTCCTCTTCAGTCTCACTCCATGTCTCAGCAACAAAGCCCTTCCTTGTATGTTTGTTCTTGCTGGAGGAGGCTTTGTCTGAGCTATTCTTCTTGTAATCCTTTTCTTTTCTTCTTTCTCTTCTTTCCTTCTTGTCCTTATTCTTGTTTTCTGGACAGTCAGGCACAATGTGGCCTGGTTTCCTGCAACCAAAGCATATAATTTCTTTATTGTTGTTTGATTTATCATACCTTGGTTTATCATGACCCTTATATGGTCTCTTTCTGAAGTCTTTTCTGGCCATCTTGTAGAATCTTTTGGCCAGTAGACTTATGAGCTCATCATTTCCTGTAGCTTTATCTTCAGGCTCCTCTTCTACAGCTTTGAAGGCTATGGTCTTTTCTTTCCTTGTAGCTGGAGAGATAGCCTTTTGTTCTTCTTCTCTATTTTTAATGAGCAGCTCATAGGATTTGAGCTTGCCCAGGAGAGCTTCAGTAGTAATCTCATTTAAACTTCTGGCATCCTTGATTGGCCAGATTCTTGAATCCCAAGTGCTGGGGAAGCACATCAGGATTTTGTCATTCAGCTCAGTCAGTGAGATTTCTTTGTCTAGGGTTTTTAGCTCATTGACAATTAGACTTAGTCTATTGTACATGTCAGCCACTGATTCAGCTTCTCCCTTTTTGAAGTTCTCATATTGGCTTATCAGATGAGATCTTCTATCTTTCCTTTCATCAGCAGATCCTGAGACAATTTCAGAGAGTTTGTCCCAGATTTCTTTGGCTGAGTGGCATTCAGCTACCTTCTGAAAGATTTCATCAGACATTGTTTGGGCTAAGATGTTCATAGCCTTAGCATCTGCAGTCTTCCACTTCTTTATATCTGCATCTGTTCCAGAAGGAGGTGGAACAGCATTTGTACTTGAGCTTGCTGGTGGAGTTGGACAAACTGTCAAGACAGAATTGAAAATGTCTTCATCAATAGAATTCATGTATAATCTAATCCTTGCCTTCCAGAGTGCAAACTTAGAAAGGTTGCACACTGGTGGTCTGGTGCTTGCATAATCTTTGTTCTGTGCCATGTCTTTAAATAAAAAGGTAGATGTATAGAAAATAATCCCCTTAAGAGATTGATCTTATCAAGGATCTTTTGGTTCAGGTGTTAGCCTGTATGAGCAACCAACCTGCCTCTGATACCAATTGAAAGTGAGGCTAAGATCTATCTCAACTCTAGAGGGGGGGTGAATAGAGTATTTTAAAATAATTTTTCACAGTTGAAATAAACAGCACATATAAAATTCAATTTATGATATAGTGTAGAGTGCTAGTAAGAAGTTAAAAACTAAGAAGTAAAAAGCACAGCACACAGCAAACTAATCACACAAACAAACCAGAAGACACAAGGAAATATAGTGGTTCCCCAAAAACCTGGGTACATCCACTCTTCTACCACCCTTGGTAGGAATCCACTCAGGATGAGTTGATCAGGTGTCCTGACACCAATGAGCTTTTGATAAGGTGCCCAAAAACCAAAACTAGATTTTTTGATAAGGTGTCTTGCCACCACTGAGTTTTGACAAGGCTCTCAGAACCAGACAGAACTTTTGAAGGGAGTTCAAGAACCCTTTTACAGCAGGAAAAGAAAAATAAGAGTGAAGGGTGTCTTCTCTGTTCTCAATCAAATGAGAGAAGCACAAGTGGATTGATGATGTCAAAGCTCCCCCTGAGATGTAGAAAGGTTCAGGAAAAGAAGCTTTGCTCTAGGGTGATAGGTCTTCAGAACTTTGATCTCCAGCACAGGATGGTTTCAGCAAGAAGGCTGAAAATAAGGTGTCTGGAGTTCTGAGATGAGATTGTGAACACGTTTCAGTCAGCAAGAAGATTTTTGGAGTCACAGTTCTTCTGTTGTTCTTCTGCTATCAGTATTCTCTATTCTGTGTGTTCACTTTCTTTTTTTTTTGTCAATCTCTGTGTATCTTCTTCTTGTGTATTCTGTATATCTTAATAACACAGAAGAAAGGAATGAAAGTTTTCTGACGTTTCCTAGTCCAAAATTAGCCGTTGGGAGTCATAAATGTCTTCCAAAAATAGTCTTGTCTTCTAGAGGAAAGTCCAGCAAACATTCTCTGAATAATTTCTTGAAACTTGCTCCAGAATAAAGACAAACGGCTGGAAGATCTTCTGACATAAATGCTGATAATATTCAAAAACATTCCAAAGAACAGCAGCATTTGAATTCCTGAAAGCGTCGATCTCTCTAAAGAAAACGTCGATCTGAGCTCTACGAGCGTCGAACTAAGCTCAGAGATGAACAGAGACAAGCAGACAGAAAACGTCGATCTGAGCTCGAAGATCGTCGAACCGAGCTCAGAGACCTGAGAAATAACTTTAGGGAGGGAACGTCGAACTGAGCTAGAAGATAGTCGAGGGGAGTTCGACGACTCAGCAAAAGCTAGCCAAAAGCAGATAGTCGATCTGAGCTCGAAGATCGTCGACCGGAGTTCGACGTTTTATTGAAGATGAGCTCAGAGAGCGTCGAACGGAGTTCGACGATTCGTCGACCTGAGCTCGACGTAAATTGCCTTAGACTAAGCTCTTCAACCTTGATCTTGGAATGGTCCTGAGGGCAGCTCCAAACCTAAGTTCTAAGCCCTAGACTCATTCTAATGTTGACCTTTTCAACTATACAACTAGGTCAACTGGGATTCCTAAGACAAGCATAGTGATCCTTACCCAAATTAGTAATAGGGTGTTCCAACACCTTCCCCCTTATTCATAATATTCGGCCACCCCACTCCACCACCTTTCCTCTCTCCATCTTGTGACCGTCCTCTACAAGAAGGTTGGACATCAAAGAGCTTGGATCTGGCGTGACGTGAGGAAGACGGAAAGTTTCTCTCCATCCGGCGTGCTACCGGTGAAACCATTGAGGGGCGATCAACTTTGGCATAGATCAACGTCTAGATCTATCTCCAAGTGGGGTAACGAAACCTTCTACTTTTCTTGAGATTATTTCCCTCTTGATAATTTCATGTGGTGGAAAACGTTGGCGTGCAATCTTGATAGCTTTGAATTAATCGTGGATTTCTTGAACGAATTTTGCGTCTATCTTGATCTATTTAAATTCGTATAGGCTTGGCTGGCCTCGTTTCTTTTTGTTGGGAGAGATCTACCTTTTCTTGCGAATCGTATTTTTTTTGGGTAGATCTCTTTTGGTACAACTCCGCTCATTCGGACGGAATATTCGTCCCTTTAGCTTGATCGGATCTCGGCCTATAACCGTGGTTCGGTCTCTAATGGATTTGCTACCCGTACAATAACATTGGAACGAAAATTGCAAACGTGTGGTTGGATTAATTTTCTGTGCGAGTCGCAAATTTAGTGGAACGCCGAGAGAGACCCGTAACGGCGCTAATAATCGTGTCGCGCGTGTAACACTACATTTAATATACTCATGAATAATATATTCTCCCCCTTTGATAATATCAAAAGGGCGGGCAAGGCCAACCAGACAAGTAGGATGAAAAGAGAATATATATTAAGTATACGGGTGACCCAAACCGTAATAAATATCGGAGAATTTGAAGTACCGGGGTCACAGAATGGAGCAAAAATTCATAATTAGAGAGGGTCACAAAATGGAGAAAATAGTCAGAGTTATTAAAAATTGGACAACGCACACGAATCAAAGCACACAACGAGTATGACAACAATATTGTAAGAAATACGAAGGAAATTAATTTTAAGCAAACATTGTAAAACGTCATGAGTGTAAATCAAGTGCTAGTACGTATTGTGCTACAAAGAGTTTGTGCAGTTGCAGTCCAATTCTTATGCGCTGAAGTCTTAAATAAGACAATGACGTGGACGTGAAACATCAATAGAGAGAGAGAACCAATAAGAAATAACAAGTATTACATGTGAGCTATCGAGCTTTAAAATAACTCACACAGGAGAAATATAGGGAATAATCAAGTCACGTATCTAACGATGCTATATCAGGATTGGAAACTAGAGGCACATAGCTTAGTGTGGGTCTAGGCACACAATCGAAATGACTCTTTGAACCGAGGTGCTCATCCTCACAATGCTCATAAAGACTTATCAAGAGGAATGAGTAGTGCTTGGGGGGGGGGGGGGGGGTCCTTGAACAGAAAGTGAATAGCTAGCATAGAGTTTTGAGCTTATTTGCTTAGAGCTATCACGTTGATAAATTTTTTTTTGAATTGCAAGCGACCCCAAGCCAATCGAAATCTATCCACCTAAATAGATGCACTTTAACATGTATGCTTAAGACCTTAGCACTAGAGACACTTGCCCAAAGTTTTAATCTTTATACAAGCACATACATGTCGTGACATTGATTATTCAAAGTATTTCTAAAGTGTTAGGATACAACGTCAAGAGGTATAGCATGTAAGTCTTGTATTTGTACAAGAGTGCTTACACTAGAGATGTGTGTAGTGTGATAGTTCATTCACTTATCTAAATCCTCACACATACCTAGAGGCATAGACAACATACACTCACAAGTATTTGTGCACTCAATAACTAAGCACAAAAAGATTTAGCTCACTATGACCGGAGGACAATGTTTGAAAAATATTAATCGAGTAAACTCAAACACTATGCATACAAGTTATGGTCTAAAACAAAGTTACATGAGCCCTTGAAAAGAACGATTCATAATTTTTTTTGTTTTACAAAAACACAGTTCAAACAAAATGTACAGATGCAACATGCACACACACATAACAAAAAATACAAACACAAGTAAAATGATGCGAGCAAAGACAAATAAACCACGGTGAACACATATAAAGGTCGATAAAAAAAATCAAGCAGAAATAAGGATAGCGCGATAGTATGTTATGCATGTGACTATGAGGTATGGAGACATCGTTCGTGCTATGAATACAGTAGTCATGAGAATATTTACGATATACTCGATCCAAATACTATGTCATCACCCTAGCCCCGTACTGAGTGACGGATGGGCATGAGGAGCTGCATAAATACTGTAGGGTGGGGTGTAAATCCCTTGTGCCCGCATAAGAAACTGCTCAACCTAACACTCTTTACCCCCAGTGTCAAATAAGGACCTACTAGAACCCTCCCCGGTTAAGGACAAGACGTGGATTACAAGTTAGAGTCCCTAATGACGACACACCTACGCCCTCTCTATTGTGAGACATAGTGAAAGGAGTCAAGCTGATGTTTCTATTAATGCCATGGTGGCATGATTTTGGCATATAGACACCAAGATAAAAAGCATTACCGTCGGTACTATAGGTACCGCCCCGCGGTAGCTTATGAATATTTAAGCCTCCAGTCAATTCCAGATCCGCACATTCCCTCATTTCTTGTCACAGCATCCGACCCTCTCCTCATTCATCGCCAAGAACCATGATTCATCTCGTAAGGCTTCTGACACATTCTTGGGTTCAATATCGGATATAAAGCACAAGTTTGAGAAAGACTCATGAAGTGCGAATCAGGTTCTGACTCCATGGGATGGCTCTCCTATGACTAGATCATGAGGATGTTGCTTTGAAAAAAAAATTAAGTCCTTAGGAGGCCTATATTCTTAATCAACACCATGAGTCTCACTCTCCACATTTTTCTCCTCTCCGTTATTCTCAATCGGCACGCTCTCTACAACTTCCTCTTCAGTCACCTTAGGTACGCTAGATGGGGATTTTTCATCAAAATGCACATGAGCCAATTCTTCAACAACTAAGGTCCTCTTATTGTAGATCATATAGGCACGACTCTTGCTCGAGTATCCTAGAAAGATGCCTAGATAGGATTTTTCATCAAATTTTCCTAGATGATCCTTAGTGTTTAGAATGTAACATGAGCATCCAAAAACTCTAAAGTATGAAACAGTAGGTTTCCTTTCGAAGTAAAGCTCGTAAGGAGTTCTCTTTAGAAGAGGGCGAAGCATGATACGGTTCATCACGTAGCTTGTCGTATTGACCGCTTCAGCCCAAAAAATTGAGGTAAGCCAAACTCGTCAAGCATCGTGCGTGCTAACTCTTGAAGAGTGCGGTTCTTTCTTTCAACCACTCCGTTCTGCTGAGGAGTGCGAGGGGCGCAGAATTCGTGCTTAATTCCTAATGAGTCACAAAAATTTGAGAAATCCTCATTCTCAAACACTCCTCCATGATCTGATCTAATACACTTTATCTTTTGCTCTTTCTCATTTTGAAGTCGCCTGCAAAGGGTTGAGAATTCGCTAAAAGTGTCAGATTTGTTGGCAAGGAATATTGTCCAACAATAACATGAAAAATCATCTATGATAACAAAAGTATATCATTTCCCACCTAGACTACATGTGCTGAGAGGTCCAAACAAGTCCATGTGTATGAGTTCAAGCGGTTTAGACGTGGAAATCTCAGTTTTGCTTTTGAAAGAATTCTTAACAAATTTTCCTTTTTGACACGGAGCACATAGGACATTTAAACTACCGCTTAGGTTGGGAAGTCCCCTAACAAGTTTCTTTCTTGATAGTTTTACTATAAGCTTACTTCTGGTATGTCCTAGTCTCCTTTGCCATAGATCTAATTCTTCATTCTTAGTAACAAGGCATTTCAAATTTGAAGCAAAAATATCATCAAAACTAACAATGTATACATTATGATTTCTATGAGCAATAAGTAAAACACTGGACGATTTAGCATCTAAAATTTTGCAAGTTTTTGTGGGGGATTCAAAAATCACATTTAATCCTTTATCACATTGTTTGCTAATTGAAATAAGATTGTGCTTAAAGCCATCCACAAACAGAACATTATAAATTGAAAATGCATTGTTACCTATAGTACTGATTCCCAAAATCCTTCCTTTGCTATTGTCCCCAAAGGTCACCAAACCACCCTTCTTCTTTTCCAGGCTAAGGAACTTGTCTTTATCACCTTTCATGTGCTTGGAGCAACCAGAATCCAAGTACCACACGTTCTTTGTGTCCTTCGCCTGCCAACATACTTAAGAAGAAGATGAGGGTAAGATCTGGTTACCTAAGTTGTCCCACCCATATTATAGGTAGAAGACTTTGGTAGCCAGACTTGCGTGTTTTTCTTGGCACCTTTCCTTAAACAAGAGCTAGATGAGTGACCAAACTTATGACAGTTTGCACACAAAGTATAGGCAGTGGAAACTACTTTTATCACGTTGCTTGAGCTATTGCTTGAGGAAGGAGATAACCCTCCATAATTCTTCAGCTTATCATTTGATTTGTAAACATTGGACTTAGGCTTATAAACATGACCATTTCTTCTCGGTGGTGATGATGGACTTCCATATCCTAGTCCAAATTTTCCAGATCCAAGTGCACTGTGCACCCAATAACATGTTTAATGATTTTTGACCTATTCCAAACTTTTGGATGGCACAGTAAAGATCATGGATCCTCGCTTTCAAAGCGGTGTTCTCGGTCAGGAGCATCACACACCGATTAGCAAATTGTTTTTTTGCCTTCCTCTACCTTGCCAAGAGATAAATGAAGTCTCTTCTCCAAGACATTCTTCTCATTTATGAGAGAGTTCGTTCTCAAGGATGACTTGGAGAGACTTGCCTTATGTTCTTCGATAGTTGTCATCAAGTGAGGGCACTCTAGGCAACCAATCTTCTCTTTGCCAGTTCTAATTAACTCATTTTTCAGTTTGTCTAAATCCTTGTTTAATTTCTTATTCTCAGCTTTCAAAGATTTTTTGACAGAAATAACGCACTCTAACTTATCAGTTAAGTGTTCGTAAATTTCAAGAAGTTCAGAGTAAGTGGGTGGAGTTACCTCAGTGTCGCCTTGGAAACTAGACTCATCATTGGATTCTTCTTGGCTCTTTCCCATGAGGCACAAATTTGCCTCATCTTCACTCCCTGAGTCCGAGGTACTCGAATCGTCAGATCCATCCTCATCCTAAGTAAGTGCCTTCAGTACCTTCTTCTTTCCTTTGAACCTGCTGTCCTTCCCTTTTTCTTCCTTCTAGAGTCTCTAGCAATCTCTTTTCAGATGTCCTGGCCTGTGGCAGTGATAACATTCTTGCTGGAACTTTTTTATCATCGCTTTCCATCTCTTTCACCGACTTGTTCCATCTCCTCTCTTCAGGAATCTCTTGAACTATCCCTGCTTCTTAGGATTCTTCATGAATTTCTTGAATTCCCGTACATAGAGGCTTTCCTCCTCATCCTTCTCGAAGAATTCAGATGATTTTCTCTCTCGTGAAGCCTTCAACGGCAGTCCCTTCTTCTTTATTTCCTTGGGATATTCCTCTGCTTGAATCTTCAGCTCCACTTCATGTGTCTTGAGATTTCTGATGAGGCTTTCAATCTCCAGGATGCTGATTTCATGAGACTCAGCAATTGCAGTCACCTTGGGGTTGAAGCGAGGAGGCAAAGATCGCAAGATATTCCTCACTAAGTCACCATTTGGAAAGCTCTTCCCGAGAGACCTTGAAGCGTTGATGATCTTGGTGAACCGCGTGTACATGCTGTCCACATCCTCATCGATCTTTATCCGAAATTGCTCATATTCAGATTCAAGTCGGAATAGCTTTGACTCCTTCACCTGCAAAGTACCTTCGTGAGTAGGCTCAAGAAGACGCCAAATATCAAAAGCAGTTTCACAATTACAAATTCTATTGAATTCAGTATTATCTAAGACACAAAATAAGGAGTTTATAGCCTTGGCATTGTTTGTACATCTCAGCTTATCTGCGTCATCCCACTTATCGCGTGGTTTTTCCAAAACAGTATCCCCAACCGTGATAGTGGGTGAAGTGTACTTTGTCTCTATCATGGCCCATACGTCCATGCTGTGAGTCAATAGAAAATTTTTCATCAGAGTTTTCCAGTGACTATAGTCACTACCCATAAATAGTGGAGGTCTACTCACACCTTGTCCCTCAGTGAATGTGTGCACAGTGTTGGCCATATTACTTCAGGATGTTAGACCTTTTTGAAGTAACCTCCCTCTAATACCACTTGTTGGATCTAGTGGCTACCTTTAGAGGGGGGGGGGGGTGAATAAGGTTTTACAACGTTTAATAAAATTTTACTAAATTTCACACACTAACACCAATCACAGAAGAAAGTAATTTCATTGCATTAAAACAATAATGAAATATAGTTCATGCATGGTTTACATCAACACTTGATCTTCATGACATCGAAGATCAGAGATGATGATAATAAAAAACTCTTGGGTTTTGTATACCGACCCACTACCCGGACAGGTTGGCTCTCTCACTTTCCTTCCAAGAAAGGACTTCGAGCCGCTCTTCACCTCCACACAAGGAAGGGTCTCAGAGCCCACTCTTCATCTCCACACAAGGAAGGGTCTTAGAGCCCACTCTTCACCTCCACACAAGGAAGGGTCTTAGAGCCCACTCTTCACCTCCACACAAGGAAGGGTATTAGAGCCCAACTAGATCCTCCGATCTAGACGTCCCAACTCCCGAGACGATTTACCGCGGAATCCTACTCAGATTCCGGCGACCCTCACCGGTCAATTTTCCTCACCAAAAACTAAACCAAAAATAGAAAGAGAGTACAAAGATTAAAAATAAAGATGATAAGAAAATGAAGTTCTCCCTCTTGACGACTTCTCTGGTGTGCGATCTACGGCCGGTGCTTGAGATCTTTGTTGGCGAGCAATCGGTCGGTTCTTAGTGGTCGATGAAGATTCTGGATTGCTAGAGTTTTTCGTTCACGAACGTGAGGGAGAAGGCTTCCTTCAACTTTGAAGAAGACAAGAGGAGATAGGCGCAAGGAGGCAGCTGAAATCTGGAGTTCTGAAACCCTTCGTCAAAATTCATCTGGGAGTCGCAATGACAACAGGCAACACAATGGCTTTTATACGTCTTCATGAAAACAGGCTACCGCCGGTGGTAAGACTAGCGCCTGTGGTAGTTTTGTGTGCTTGTTGTGCCAGCTGTTCTCCAAATCTAGAAAATAATCTTCGAAACAATATTCTACCTTTTCATTTGAACTAGCGCCACATGGTAGGACCTTCCGCTGTGCGGTAATTAAGGATGGGACGTTCCTTAAAAGGCAACAACCGTGTGACAAGGCTAGCGCCGCGCGGTAGGTGCTACCGCCGAAATATTCCAGAGCGCTAGGACAAAATAAATCGTTTAGTTACTTCCTGCGGTAATACAGTCGCCTGGCGGTAGTGCTTGGCACGGTAGAGCTATCGCCGAAACCATCCAGAGTGCTAGGTCCAAATAAATCATTAAGTTACCGCCTGCAGTAATACAGTCGCTTGGAGGTAGCGCTCAACGCGGTAGAGCTAGCGCTAAAACCATCTAGAGCGCTTGGTCCAATTAAATCATCACGTTAGCGCCTACGGTAGTACTACCCCCAGGCGGTAGCCTTCACTCAAAGCCATCGTCTTGACACACTCAACGCTCTCAATGCGATGTTGAGTAGGCTAGCGCGGCGCGGTAAGTACTAACGCTGGGCGGTAGCTTTCATATATGCCTTTTTCTTTGCTTGCACCTGTCAACCTGCACACTCTATCAACATACAATATGATCAAATACAACATGAGAGTTGATATTCTCAAACACAAGGAATGTGAAACCACGGTTCCAACATACTAAGCATGCCAGATGGTGATGGATATATGCAAAATTTAGAGAGGCTTGTTATAACCACTTCAAGGGCTTGAATGGAAGTTCAAGGATGTATCTATGAACTTTATGCATGATTTACCCCGCTCTCAATCAAGGAATGACTCAGTTTGGAATATAGGTCATCTTATGACAAAAGCAGCTCGTATTGTTCCTATCCGTCAGGGAGAACATGTGGACATTCTCGATCATCAAAATCTTTGTGAAGTAGTTCGTCAGATATCATGATGTGCCTAAATTGATTATTTATAGCCATGATTGATGATTTACGTTATGAGATTGGAGGAAAATGCAAGCTTACTTGGAGACATGATTACCTTTAGTATGGATTTTCACCTTCAGACTAATGACCAAGTAAAGTGGATGAACCAGATTATGGAAGTTTTTTTTCGTTTGTGTATTTTGGATTACAACGAGCCTTGGGAAAGACTCTTAACACTCATGGAATTCATGCATAATAACAATCGTTAGAGAAGTATTAATATGAAACCATATGATAGGAAAATTTAGAGAGAGTGTGAAAATATTATTCAATTCTATACTTGAATAAGGAAAATTTACCTATCAAAATATAGTGTATGATACAAAAAAAATAAGGTTGTATTTTCCATGGCTTGTTGAGTACTTCTACTTTAAGAAAAGAACTATTATTTTATCAAATTAAACTTTGGGTTGGTTGCGAATAAAAGATAGATACTGACTTAAAACAAGACATATATTATATTTAAAAAGATAGCACTCGATCTTGAATCACCTCAGAATGAAAATAATCTAAAAAAATAGTTCTAATTCTCTTTAATGAAATTGACTTCGATCACGGAGGTTTCTAAGACAAGTCTGCACCTCGCTAGAGGAATATGCCCAAGTGAGATTGGGTTGATCATCCAAAATCTCATTCTATAATCAAAATCCCATAAATCGCTTTATGAAGTGAACCCTGCTATTGGATTTGACTCAAATCCAGGAGATTTACGTCATCCTCTTTCAAGAGTTATGTGCAACTCTCGTTACCTTTGAGTTATCGATTCGTATGCACAAGCCTCCTAACTAACTAGAATACGAAAATAGATAATGAAATCATACATCAATTTTTATGAAATAAACCAATAGAATTTAAGGGTAAATCAGAAGCATTTCATTAAAGGAAAAAAGAGATTACAAATTATGATATGATTACTTTCATTCCTTGGATCATCTCGATTGAGTGCTAAATGGGAATTAGTCATCGGGATGGCAGAATCACTAAAAACAAAAGTGTGTGAGATTAAAAAGAAAGATAAGAGGAAATGGAAGATAATTTTAATGCAAATAAAGTAAAGATTACATGTAGGTAAAGTAAAAGTGCAAGTAGACAAGGAAAAATAGTATAATAGTTACAACTCAAAATCTCTTTCCCAAAAATCCGACCCCTACATTCTGGGAACTCTAAGAATTTATAGTTGAAAAATTTGGATTACACGCCCTAGATATATGGCAAGACCTAGGGCGTGTAACAAACGATAAGTGACATGGGATGAATTTGGCGGGCAGCCGACGAGATCGAGGCGGTCACATATGTTGAGGAGTTACACACCTAGGTTATACAACATGACTTGGGGCATGTACAGTGCAAGCGGAGGCAATAACAAGGTGTTTCCAGGGGAGATGTACACCCTAAATGGCATGGCCATCCTTGTACACAATGTGATAGTTCTTTTATATGGGCATGACAAGCTTACATGGCCTCGGTACACCACGCATATCGATGGAACAAGCAAATCTTCATGATTTTTCTCCAAAAGTATGGCAGTGAGCTGGAAATGCGATCATTCTAACACGACCCAAGTACACGACGTGTATTAAGGCCATGTAACAACAAAATTGATCAAAATGCTAAAAAAACTATAAGATGACCTACAAAGTGCAAATAGAGACTAAGTTAGTACAAAAATATAGAAAACATACGATATATTGAGGAAAATAGTAAACTATTAATAATTCTAATTAATATTACAATAAATTTTATACTAAGGATACGTGCAATTTACAATTCATCAAATATTCTAATACTTGAGTTTTTGCTATTCAAGAGCAAAAGTATGAGAAATATTTTCAAAACATTAATAAAATTTCTAATTAAAATAAATTTTATTTAATAAAAGGTGAGTTTCAAAATAAAATTCAAGGAATCAAGATATAAGTTATAAATTATGATACAAAATTGAGAAGAGGGGGGGGGGGTCTTTAGCTAAGACTTCTCAAAATAACTAACTAGCAAACAAAATTAGATTAAAATTATTAAAACTTTAACTTTAAAGAAACTTTTGTAAAAATAAAACCTACTATTTATGCTCTCTCAACATTTTAAATTAAGTCTAGGATCAATTATATTGGCTGAAGGTGGTCACAAACTTGGCATAAGAAGAGACTATTGATTGGAGGCGATGGATCTTATTCTCACACCTCACTCATTCTTTTTTAAATTTATATATGTTTAGAAAAATGATGAATCTTATCTTCTAATTTTTCATGACATATAATCTTTTAAATTTCTTCTTCAAATAAACCCAAAATGTATATGTGCAGTAGCGATAGAATCTTATCCTCTCACTCTATCATGACCCATATAAAAGGATAGTCAGAGAGTGCTTCGGGCGGGTCGTGATGCCACAAACATGGGGATGAAACACCATGCTTGTTAGGCAGGAACAACAATAACATTAAAAGATTAAAAAATAATTTGGGGAAAGAATAAATATCCTTATGCTAGAGTCTTTAAAATTTAATAGTGAAGAAATAAATACACACTCATTTCAAACAAAAGCCCATGGTAGCATCAACTATCCAAGATAAATAAGTTAAGGCAGATAACTCTTGAAAATATAGCATATGTTTCATGCAAATGACAATCCGAAGAAAATGAGTATGCAAAACATGAAGTTCTAACACAAAACATTAGTCTAGTAGTTGTCCATGATTCAAGGAAAATGTCTAATTATAATCATTCATAATAGATATTGCTCTAACAATAAAGGAAACAGAACAAAATAAGGAATAAGATAAATGTCTAGGATGCAGGAACTTGGTATGGATTGAGCTCAGGTAGCTGGAGGCACAGTCATGACAACTAAGGAAAATTCTAAAATAAATAAGGAAAAAGTCTTAGAAGATTGGCAAATACCCCAACATCGACTCGTCACCTGATGACTTGGAACTACTTTGACCTTAACCCTTATGGGGGATGTTGGGTATTGTATCCACAATTATCTGGATTTGAGGAAGCCTCCTTTCAAGCTAAGATGAATTCACAATGTATTTGATGAAATCTTTTAAGTTGTGCTTGCAGTTATTCCTCGCTAAGTACACACCAATGTCAGGGTGCAGTAGGTCAATATATACGGGTCTGTGCAACGTAATCCCTCGTTGAGCAGATCAGTGTGTTGGCTTACGTGTACTCTCTCTATTGGAGTGTACTTGCTTTCAAGCACAGGGTTAAGAAAAATCAAGAGCAGACAAGGAGCAAGGATGGGCCAAAGACTTGATCACGGGAAGAAAAGACGAAAATCATCTAAGTAGAAATCGTCGAGAATCACATAGTGATTCTCGCCGATTCGACGAGAATCACTAGTGATTCTCGCCGAATCGACGAGAATCACTCGCTGATTCTCGCCGTATGCATCCATCCATCTCAACGCCGCCCTGAATTCTGCTAAGGCAGAATCAGCGAGAATCACTAAGTGACTCTCGCCGAATCGTCGAGAATAATCTTGCATTCTCGCCGATTCGGCGAGAATCAATTGTGATTCTCGCCGATTCTCTCCAGCTTGCTATTTCAATGAAGCTAGAATTCTGCTAAGTGGAATTCGATGTGAATCGTAGGTGATTCTCGCCGATTCGTCGAGAATCACCTTCGATTCTCGCCGAATTTGACTTGGGCAAATTTCTACTATTCTCTAGACCGGTCCAAGTTAACTCGTGCTGTTTGGAGCCGGACTTAGGGTTTCTTTCTAGTGGGGCCCACAACGGTCTTATTGGATCATCCTATTGTATAAATACATAGGTATTTTGAACAGTAAAGAGAACGAAAAGAGAAGAAGAAAAGCCGAGCCGCCGACGTGACCTAGATCGCGAGGCTAGTTCCATCGCCATTGCCGCTCGTATTAGTTGGTCGCCGCCACTGATCGGGGTTACTTCCTAATCTCCCGGCGACAGAAGCTCTGTCACGCAATGCGTCTCACGAGTCCTTCTTGAGAACCTTTGTCTCTTGATTTGTAGATCGGGAATACCTTCCCAATCCGAATCGATTGAGACGATTGATCCAAGAAAGACCGTTGGTAGACCTTGCCGGCTTAGCTACGAAGTTTGGATCTACATAGCGTCGCCGCCTCATTCTTTGCCACCGATCTAGAGAAGATCCTTTCCAAGTGAGATCTAAGGTCGTGGACTCTTCGTCGTCTTCAAGAACACATCATTGAACGAAGAGGGACACCTTATTATCCATAAGTAGTTTGTATTTCTTATACACTCCATTTTCAATTTTGTTGTAAAGGAATATTGGTTCCTAGTTGTAAGGGTTGGGTGCAACCCATGGTGTAGGAGTGGTGACTCCTTCGTTTTGAAGGGTTCCTTCCATTAGTGTGAGGATTGGATTTCAATCCTGTTGGTGAAGTGACCGAGTCATCCCTGGTTGGGAGATAGGTCGAAGGGGGAGAGTGGACGTACCCAAATCGGGGAATCACTATAATTTGCCTGTGTCTTTCTGTGCTGCGTTGTTTGGTTTATTTATGCAGGTACAATTTTAACTCCGCAAAAACACTGCAAAACACCTATTTCCCCCCATAGGTGAAGGTAGTTGGCACTAGGTGGACTTTTAGGGGACCCACCTCATGGTTGACTTCTGTCAAATATTCTAAAATTCATATTTTTAGTTGATTTAAAAGCACCACCACCACCCTCACTTGAGTCCCATCACCATGGCCATCTTGGTCCTACACCCCAGCTCAAGTGGGCTCTATTTTCTAGCAAAAAGGGTAGCTAGGTAGGTGGGCCATGGGACAAATAAAGACAAGCCCATCCTCTCTCTCTCCCCCTTTTTCCCTATACAATTAAAATCCTAAGCTAGGTTTTACAGGGAGTACAACCCCCCGCAATAGGAGACTACCACCTATCCTGGATAGAAGGATAAATAAAAGCTTCTCCTATAAAGGGAGCAATAGTCCCACAATGATTGTGTGAGAGAGGGGTGGGGGGGGGGGTGCATCTAACCACTAGATAGACCCCTCATCCACTAGAGGAAGACACCCCTCTCCCCAAGCTCAATTGAGCCTTGACCACTCCTCTAACGGATCCCTGCCTTGTCGAAAAAATCCCATACTTGAGCTCCACCATCCTACTGACCTCTAATGACGGATTTGGATGAGAGCTCCAAAAGACCCTCGACGAAGGTGAATCCTCTTCCTGTCTTTCCTCCCCATCTTCTTGACATCTTGCATGCAGCTTCTGGATGCCAGAGCGCCGCCTCGGCCACCACCAAGCTCGGGTGAACAAGGGGTGGTCGAGCATGTGTGAGGCTCCCCAATAACTCATGGTTTGTGAAAGTAAGAAAAATCAACTAAAATCCTCGAAGAATTCTCTAGAGGGGGTGAATAAAGATTTAAAATTACACTTAATAAATTTACTTAATTTTTACTAATACATGATTTGCACTCTCTGATAGTTGGCCAATAAATTAAAATAGTAAATAGAAATCACAGCACAACAAGCAATCACAGAAAAGCACAATCACAAAGAATACCAAATTTATAGTGGTTCCCCAAAATTTGGGTACATCCACTCTTCTTCCACTTTGGTAAGAATATACAATCCCAGTGCATGCGTCTTTTGATAAGAAAACTCTTAGAATCAACAACTAGATCTTTTAATATGGAGATCTTGAACAACCACAAACTGAGTCTTTTGATGAGGAGACTCTCAAAACCAACAACTGAATTCTTTGAAAAGAGATTCTAAAAACTCTTTACTCAATAGTACAAAGAAGAAAGTTGAGGAGAAGAGAAGAAAATGAGTAGAAGAGAATGTCTTCTGGATGAGTCCTCTCAACAAGAATCTAAGGACTATTTGGCATAAAGTGTATTAGATCCTTTTGATTAGATGAACCCTTACTGGTGAAGAATTTATATGGATTATTTGCTTTGGATTCAATGATCTTCTTTTATTATCATTTTTGAATTTATGTTATAGTTCTAGCAGTGAAGATTGAAGAAGATGATGATTGTTAAGAGCTCTCGACTCTCTGTATATTTCTCGACTCTCTGTATTATCTCTTCTTGTTGTTGTAGTTATGTCGACTTCTACTCTCATTCATGTACATTATTTCTAAATGACTTTTAATCATCCTCTTCATAGAATATATTCTTCTAAACAAATAATACTATCCTTTTCCAAATTTCAGCATATTATTCAAAATCTTTTCATATGAATTCTTATGGATATGATGGATAAATCATTTTCTTAAACTCTTCTTCCAATAGCTTGAATTATTTAAAATAATTCCCTAAATTATTCATTGAAATACGTCTGAGCGAATTCTCTATAATTTCCATTCTGGGTTGTACTCGATGCTAAGCCGACTTCAGGTAGGAGGTACGTCGACTTCTTGCTTTAGAATGAAATCTCGTCGAGCAACTATGTAGTCGATGTTGAGTCGATATCCTATCATCACATGCGTCGATTTCTGTCTTGAAGTTGCGTCGACATTAACATATGTAGTTGCTCTGACTTCTAGTTAAAGTGGCGTCAACTTCTAGTTGATGTTGCATCGACTTCCAGTATACACAAGTCGTCTTTACTTGATTTTATTCCTAATTCAGTGTGTCTTTCTCATGCCCTTGACTTTATTGACTTCCTAGGACATCTATGACCATATTACCTTCACTATACAACATGGGTAATATTCCTAGGTTGTAAAATCACTTAGAAAATAATTTGTTAAGTTAAATCAAAAGGTTTTTCCCAACAATCTCCCCCTACTTAGCTTAACAAATTTTATAAGGTTTTAACTTGTGATTTTACAGTAGAAGGCATTAAAAATGAACAATCATATAACATTGATAAATCAATATAGAAAAAGACACGAGACAAGTAATTGACACAAGCATGATTTGACAATTGAATATGTATAACTTCAATTGAGAAAATCATATTTCAAATAGTGTTACCCACACTTTTTATTCGCAAGAAACTGTGAGAATGCAATGCACAATTTATTGGATATCTTCTTAACAAACTGAAAGTTGACTGGGCTTGCTCTATTTGGATGTTGTTGGATGTTATAATAGATTTTGAACAACTTTTGGAATTCTGCTTCTGCATTATGGGAGGTTGCATCGATTGTAAAGCCATGAATCAGAGTTTTGGCTGATAGCTCGTTAATGGACTCAAGAATATTTCTAGAAACTCTTCCCTTTGATGATCTCCAATTGTTACTTCTTGAGCACTAGAGAATGGTGCCTTTACATTGCTAATTAGTCTGTCTCTTTTAAATATATTTAGAACATTTTCATTCATGTTGAAACCAAGTCCTACCACTCTCCTGTATAAATCTCCTATAACATCCATAATTTTAGCTTGAGAATTTTTTATGGTGTATTCTTTGAGAATTAATACTGTATCAGGTAATGAAATTAGTTTCTTAACAAGATTAGCCTCCTTGGATACCCATGCTTGCAGCCTTTCAATAAATATTTTTCATTTATTTGCTATGTCCTTTTTCAGTGGCATCATAATCAGCTGCATCATTTTCTCTTATTTCATTAAGAGCTTTCTCTAAGTAAAAATTCATGTATTCCTCTGTTGCAGTTTCAAGAATATTAACTGTAGGATATTCTTGATGGTGTAATTTGCCCCTTTTATATTGTTTTGCTTGGGCCTTGGTATATTTCTTCCATTTTTGCTTTCTTTTTGAAGTCGACATTGCGAGATATGCTGTTGAGAGTTCAAGCACATGAGTTTCTTCCCATGTTCTAAATTCTTCAATTTTCTTTTGAAGTATATCATCAGAGAAAGGCTCCCACTGAATTGATGGCTCCCCCTAAAAACATGAATCACTATCTAAGTCTTAGTCTCAGGGATAGATAGCAGTAATCTAGACTCAATGGCTGGCTCTCCTTCTGAAATAATATGCGAGCCAATGACAACCATATTATATATAATGTACATCTTTTTCTCTGGCATCTGAATTTCTTGTATGGGAACATCCATTTCTTTTTTCTAAAATCATGCCGCCATCCTGTGGTTTATTACCATCTAAACTTCTGAAACTCTATTATTAACACCTTATTCATCCTATTTCTCTAAAGTATCAGCATTACCTATATCAAGAATGTTATCTTGGGAACAATCCCTGAGCCTGACCAGACTCTCCCCCTTCTTTAGATCTTTGAAAAAGGATCAAAAGAATTATGCAGGGACTTGAGATTGATCCATTTATTTTTCTAATTGCTGCATAGAATCAGAAAGATCATTAAGATGATTTTGTAGATAGTCATCTTTTTGGAACAAACTTCAGAGAATAGATGAAATGATTTCTTAAATTTCGCAACCAATAGTTTCAAGACTTCATCGAGTGCACTCCGGATTTCAGATTCAGTTAGCATTGTGGCCATGTGAGTACCTGCTAAGAAATTTAACAAAGAGAAGAGAAAGAGAGCAAGAAAGAAAAGAGTGGGGGAGATGAAAAGTTTTGAAGATGTATTCAGATGTCTAATATATATATATCAAAGGCATATCGAGAATTAGGGAATTTTTCAATGCACACCTATTAAAGTCTACATTACATCAATTAGAGATCAATGTAACTCTGATAATTTCTTTTTTAGACCATCTATCGACGCATGCGTCAATTCATATCGATGTTGTGTCGATTTGAATTAAACTCTCCATAGTCTCTAACTCTGGATATTGCATCGAGTAGGTGTCAATGTTCTGTCAACTTGTATTTGATGTTCCGTCGATTACTACTTAACTATTATGTCTTGTGCTTGTTTTTCCCATCAATGAAATATTATGAAAAATTAGTTTTGTAATTATACTAATATGTTTTAGGGAGCACAATCAAGCCTACCTAATGCATTGATGAAGTGCTTGTGCCTTATTTCATCAAAAGCCTTAGTGAAAATATTAGCCCTTTGATCTTCAATGGACATGTATTCTTGGGATATTTTCTCTTTCTCTACACTGTCCCTGTGAAAGTGATGTCTTATTTCTATATGCTTTGTACTGCTGTGCAATACTGGTGCATCATTTTCTAGGATACTAAGTATTTATTTAGATTAATCCATTCCAATACACGATTATCTTCTAATTAAACATGTGTACAACCCAAACATTTTATATCAAACACAATTCATCTATTTGCTATCAAGAAATCTTAACATTTATTATTATAACAATTAATGCTCATGCTCAAAAAGATCTACTAGTCCTCCATTTATCCATCAGATGAGGCGCAATTCATCTAAAGTGGAAATCCAGTTAAAATCACTTTCGTTCACTAACCCGTCTTCCAAATATCCATCAAATGGGGCGCAATTCAACTAAGTGAATATCCAAATAACTATCATTCACATTCACAACTCGTGCTATTCCAAACGCGCGAAAACTTAAACTACTAACAAGTCAATTTAGACATTCAAGATCTAAATTTATTTGACAAAACATGTATTCAAAAATGAAGTCATAAAATCATAAGAGTAGACAAAGTAATTTAATATCAATGCTTGCAAGAACGAGAGATCTCTACTTGCCTTAAGGTGAGGTTGAAATTGATGGTGGCGACTAAGCGGCGCAAGCAAAAACATGAATCCTATTTTGAACCTGCTTAAGAACAACGAAAGAGATATAACAAAATTCACTACGCTAACACATGCAGTAAATTTAACAAAACCTAAAACACGAGAAGGTTTCGGAATTACCTCCCTCAAAAGTAAGGGGAGAGGAGATTACCATGCGAAAATGGAGACTTGACGACGCTTGGCTAGGAGAAACCCTAAATCGAAGGGAAAATTAGAGCGATCCCACCAATTGACTCAAGGAGCGGCGTCGGAGATCAAAAATGCAAAGGTGATTAGACGATTAAAAGACAATAAAAAATCACGAAACACAAGATATACGTAATTGGAGCACAAACTTTCCAAGAAAATTCATGGAAATATGAATAAAGGGAAACAAGCGGAGAATCTTTCCAAAAGTTACCAAATCCGAGTCCAAAAAGGCAAATCCGGGCAAAAAATTCTGAGTAGAGGGGCATTTGAGCAAACCCTAAGTGTTCTTCTCAAAAATTCCCGGCCAAGCCGAAGAAGAAGTGGCAAAACAGGGTTGCCGACGGCCTGAGGAGGAAGGGGGCTGCCTTTGCTGGTCGAAACAGATGGAGAGGGGAAGAAGCTCTCGACGACCTTAGGAGGAGGTTATCGGCCCTAGGATCGCCGATTTTGGGGGTTGACAGCCAGAGAAAGTAAAGAGGAGGAGCAAGAGGAGGGGAAGCAAGAGGTGCCAGCTAGAGGAGGAAGAGGTGCAGGAGGGGCCGACGGGGCGTGCAGGTTACGGGAGCTGGAGAACGACGCGGAATCGACTGGAGGCGGAATTGGGAAGAGCGGGAGACGGGCTTGGGAAAGCCATATGTTGAAAAATAAATATTTCGGGGGGGGGGGGGGGGGGGGAGGCGGCTCGCGGTTTAGGTAAAGAGAAAACCTAAGTTTTATAATTACAAAATTGCCCTTATGCTATTACATTTTATTTTAAAACTTAGGTTGTTACATGTCCTGCTACTGCCGCCACCCCTTTGCTGCTGTCCTGCTACCGCCACCACCTCCTCCTTGCTGCTTTGCTATTGCCGAACCCTTCCAGCCACCGTCCACCACAAGCCTCCCTACAGCCAAATCTGCCTTCCACAACCCGAATCCGCCTCCATACAGCCGGATCTACCCTCTCACATCTCGGATTCTCCTCCATACAGCCAGATCTACCTTCCCACAATCCGATCCCGTTCCCTACAGCCAAATCCAGTCCAAACAACACCTATTTCCCGTCCAGATCGTTTCCGCCATGCCGTGCTTCACCGGATCTCTACACCTCAGACAACCTCATACTTTTGTGAGTCTTCTTGTTGTACAAACTCTTGTTTTCATTATTTAAATATGGTGTTGCGATCATATATTTTTTCTGGATAAATAATATCATAGGATTTTGTTCTAGATTTTTTTGTGATTTGCAGGAACTATTCGTAATGCACTCTTATTTTGAACCTCTATGCGGAGAAAAGCCTAAACTCGCTTGCTTAAAGAAATTATTTTTGTTTTTTTGCTAAAATTATCTATGTTTGATTTGATTATTTATTGTTTAATTTGAATTCGTTGTTGGATATTGCACTTCGTATGCAGTCATTAGGGTAAGTAGAGTTATCTTCACGTACTCATTTGCATTGCATGTAGGGTTAGGATATCGTTTATCTGTCGTCTATTGATTCGTCCTGCATCATTTTTTAGAAGGAGGGAACAATGACGACAAAGGATCCATGTAGAGCCGACCCACTATAGTGGGATAAAGGCTTGAGTGTTTTTGTTGTATTGTCTGCGGTGTCTAATCACCATGTCACTTTGCCGGTATATTTTGGTCTGATCCCTTTCAGTACAGCATGTTCATTTTAACCGTGTTACTTTCTGGAGGCCCCTTACTATTTCTCAGAGGCAGCATACAAAATTGCAACGTTTCACATGTGATTGTATTGTTCTTTATATATATGCCATTCTCTTTATACTTAAAAGAAAGACTCTGGAAGGGTTACTAATGCCATTTCAGGTGATTTTGAGGAAAACCCTTCTAGCGAACTTCGGCCTAAATTTTCTGGGACAGTTTTGCCATACGTTGGTTTTGCTTGCTTGGGTGCAATTTTGTTCGGATATCACCTTGGGTATGTTCCTAAAAATATTGATATATCATATTTCAAGCACAGTATTTCCAGTTTATTTGATACAGGGCAATGATAGGATTCTTTAATTATATTTATTTTATTCACATGAAAATATGTTATCATCAAAGAAAGAACCCACCTCGGCTAATGATTAATTGATGACTATTTGAAATATGCAATCAAGAACATTTTGAGATTGAAATTATTCCATTATGGCTCAAATAAATCAACTTCTTTTTACTCTTTCTCAATTTTCATAATCCCAGGGTTGTGAATGGAGCTCTTGATTACCTTTCTCAGGATCTACTGATTGCCGAAAATGCTGTCCTACAAGGTATCAAGAGTTATGCTGTTTTTCATTATACTGCTACGGGGTCTTAAGCTTTGTTGAATAAACTTGGAATAAATTCTTTCTTATATGTTTGAGAATTTTCTTTTGAAATGGACCTCCATATAGTTTATGGGTTTAAAGTTTCTGTTAGGAGGTTACACTACTGCAATCTAGCTCATCTTATTATGTCGAAGTCCAACATGATATAGTATATCTTTGATGAGTTTGAAAAGTTTCCTTTTTGTATAACTAATGGCTATGCACAGGGTCCACACTTACGTAGTATGCTATGGAGATGCGATGACCGGGTACTATGACTGTCACACACTGCACATAAGGGCGATGTGTCTGACCTCTAGTATTTATAAATGACATAAAAACACATTTCATTAGATCATGAGATTAAAAATGATGGGCTCAGATTCATTTTATGATCTTATTTCAGGGTCATTGAACCCATTGTTTCCATTTTACTGCTGTTAATGCCTATGAAAGAACATCAAATAGGACACAAATATTTTATTACTTGTACATAAGAGAAAAATGCAATACATGTGCACATTTATAGGTGGGAAGAATGATACCTTAACTCAAAATCACAATGTGGGACTAACTATACAAGAGTTATCTCCTAATAGGCTATAGAGGTGGGTCTTTACATTGGGATTTACACACTTTTTCTAGACTCTCTCACAAGTTGGAGCATACAGATTGTAGGCATCAAGCTTAGAAACAAACTTTTGATAGAGTGGCTAAGACCTTGGTGAAGACATCAGAAATTTGATCAGCAGCGAGAACATGTTGCAGATCAATTTTGTGGAGGTGAATTTATTTTCCGGATGAAGTGTCAATCCACTTCGATATGCTTAGTGCTTTCATGAAATGTTTTTCTCGGAGATATGGAAAGCAACTTGATTATTGTAGTAAAGTGATGTGGGAGAGGGGAGAGCGGCACTCGGAGCAGTATGAAGACTCTCCAGTCAAGTGATGGCAAAGGTCATTGAACGATACTCAGCCTTCATAGAGGAGCGTGTCTCAACCATTTACTTCTTACTCTTCCAGGTGACCCAGTGTCTTCCAAAATATTTGCAATAACCACTCATAGACCAATGATCATTGCAGGAGTCATCATAATACACATCAAAATAGAAAATCAATGAGAGGGAAGAGGATTTCTTATACAGAAGCCCTTGTGTCTTGGAGCTTTCTTCAGATACCAGAGGATTCATTCGAGTACTTGAAGGTGGAATGTCTGAGGAGCATGCATGTATTGGTTGACCACGCCAACAACGAATAATATTTCTTGTTGTGTGATAATCAGATAGATAAGCGCGTCAATAAAGTGACGATAATACTCTAAATTAGGGAGAAGAGGATTCAAGTCAGACTCATGGGCATAGAGCTTGTGGTTTGCATCCATTGGATGTGCTTGCGTGCTTACAACCCAAGTAGCCGATATCCTGTTGAAAATCGATGTATTACTTTCGTTGAGACAAGACAAACCCTTCAGGTTGGGGAGCTATCTCAATACCCAAGAAGTATCAGAGGCTCCCCAAATCTTTGGTCTAAAAGTATAAGGTCAAATGATTTTTGATCATAAAGATATCATTCTGATCATCCCCTATGATGATAATATTATCAATATACACAAGAAGAATCACTGTGCCCACTTGGAGATGACATTTAAATAAGAATAAGTTTGCTGAGCTCCCAGTGAATCCAAAATCATGAACGAATTGACTAAATTTGTCAAACCAAGCTCGATTGGATTGCTTTAGGTCATAAATAGATTTTCTGAGATGACAAATAAGAGTCTTCTCCGTAATCTCATATCTAGGAGATTGCTTCATATAAACATTCTCTATTAAATTGTCATTAAAGAATGCATTCTTGATTTCAAGTTTATGCAACTATCAATGACGATGGACTAACATGGGGATCAATACCCATACTATATTTAACTAAGCGACTGGAGAGAACGTTTCTTTGTAGTCAGTGTTATATTGCCGAGTAAAATTACGTTCCATAAAACATGCTTTGAGGCACTCAACCACCCATTAGGATGATGTTTAATAGTGAATACTCGTTTACATCCCACACGGGATTAGCCATAAGGAAGGAAAACAAGGTCTCATATCTGATTAGCCCATAGGGTAGCTGTTTCATCATCCATCGCAGCCTGTCACCTCGGAGGCTGGAGAGCCTCCTGCATAGAAGATGGGGTAGAAATAAAAGATAAGGAGGCCACACCCCGTGATGTTCTGGAGATAACCGGTGAAAGGAGACACAGTGAGAAAGCGGGTGACATGTAGATGGATGTGGGTCTGCGGTGGGAGTTGCGGGTGGATCAGCTGGACAAGGAGTGATATCGTTAGAAGAGGCAACCCCCATGCATTCGTACGAGATCGACAACGAGTGAACACATTTAGAGATGGATGAGGGGGTGTTAGTACCACGGGTGGTGATGGGCAGTTGATATGGACGTTGGGACGCGAGATAAAAGTGGCAAGTCATCAAGTGGATATGAGGAATATAAGGGTTGATTCTCGAGGAAGGTAACATCAACAGATGTCTCCGTTTTCCAATTTATGGGAGAGTATCAAGTATATCCTTTCAATGTGCGAGATTACCCAACAAAGATATATTTGGTAGTACGTGGTGGAAGCTTGTCCATATGAGGACCAAGATGATGAACAAACCTAACGCACCCCAGAACCCGATGAGTTATGGAGAAGAGAGGTGTTGATGGAAACATAATTGAGAAAAAAGACAAAGTTCAGGATGGTCGAAGACATTGTATTAATTAAATAGCATGCGGTGGTGGTAGCGAAGTGTCAATAAATCGTGGGAACCTACATTTGAAACTTAATAGATCTAACGACCTTGAGAAGGTGGCGGTTCTTCCGTTCTACCACAAAAATTTGTTATGGTGTGTAAGCACATGATGTTTGGTGAGTAATGCTCGAAGTATTACAAGTGTTCTGGAATTTATGACTGGTATACTCGAGAGCATTATTGGTCTGATGAATTTTAATGGGATTCAAAAATTGAGTGAGTTTTAATGATGAATGAGCGAAAGACATGTAAAATCTCGAAGTGACCAACAATATATATATTCATGTCATGCGAGAATGATCATCAATAAAAGTTGTAAAATATCAGTATCCAGATAAACTATTAGTTTTATATGGACCCCAATTGTCTGAATGAACTAAAGAAGACGGAGCTGCACTCTTAGCATAATGAGGGAAAAGAATGGAACGATCATATTTTCTGAAAAAGTAAAATTAGAAAGATCCTTCTGCAGTATTAGAAGAGAAGAATGACCAAGATGTCAGTGAAAATCAATGGAAGTAACAAAAGATAAAGCTGAGGTAAGGAGGTCCATAATATAGAACCCATTTGATAGCTATCCTTTGCCAATAATACTCCGCATTTATTTATCTTGCACCACAAAGAAAGGAAGAGGAAAAAGTGACGGAGCAGTCATGATCATGGGTACATCGACTATTAGAGATAAAATTAAACTGTGAACCACACACATGAAGTACAAATCGTAGAGAAATAAAGAGTACAAGGCACATCTTCAGTTCCACAAGTGATTTTTCTATTTAAAATGATAAACTTGGGACTAGTAGTGTCTGTATCTCAAGAAGAATTTTGCGGAGTAATGTGATTTATGGACGCATAATCCACTATCCAAGAGGAGCTATGAGAAAAGTACGATATACCTTCATTGAATGTTGATGCGATAGACCTGGAAGTATAAGTAACCAACCCCGCAAATACTGGAGTTCCTCCCACAAGATGTCAATTTCTGAGCGGGACGTGCTGAGAGCGTCCATCATAAGAAAAGCATGGTAAGGAGAGTTTGGTGGCTGTTGCGGCAACCCATATTTTTTCTAACAAGTTGCTTCAATATGGTTTACCCGGCTACAATGGGTACACATATGAGTGTTTTGTCTCTTGGGATGACTTCTTCCATCACGCCTACTTCCTCAAGACCCACTGTGACCTCCACGATGCACAATAGTTGTAGGGGGGGAGGGTCAGGAAGGTTCACCATAATGTTTGAATAAGGGCAGAGGAATGAGTCATGAATACATCAGTGTATGGAGTCACTGTTATAGGCCTTAGGCGACGGACCTAGTTATTTTTATCTTCTATTATTATCGTTAAAGTGTTAGTCATCATGGGTCTTTTAGCTTATTTAATGGCATGCGTTGTTTGTGTGAAGGTATCCAAGAAGTAATCTATTTTCCTTGTCATTGTTATGAGATATTGATTGCTCTCCCTAAGCACACCCCACATAGACAACTGAGGTTAGGTCACCACAATATCCGTCGCCATCATTATCCCCACCTCCGGTCATCCTTCGACAACTCTACCGTTGTTACGGACTCGGCCCATAACAACTTGGTATCATAGCTTTTGGTCCTCCTCTCTTCCTCCCGATCCAGTCACATAACTGCACTTTCTATTGTCGGCAAAAGATCTCGTACCTTCCTCCAGGTTTACAAAGGACGATTATTATGAAGAAATCGAAGCCCTCTAGTTTTCACTAGACGCACCTCTAGTTTTCATGGCGATCACCACCTGAAGAAGAACTGATGCCCCACTCTCCTCTTCTATATTAGAAGCCGACACATGCTCCTTCCTTGCTATACACACATAGAGGAGCAAGCCAAACACTCCTATCTTCGACGCACGCCTCCTACAACACATTCAAAGCACGCTCCGTCTTTGTCGGCTGTGGCTTAGTATTCATCCTCGATAAGATCTATGGGATCGAATCACACGTGCATACGATCTACCAACATCTTCTCATCTCCACATGGAGCCCCACTACACTCTGTCTACTAGAAGCACCTTGCTCCTACTTTTTCAAGCCACCCCCATTTCGAGCCCAACGCCACACCTCATCTATCCTAGCAATCAGATCCCATTGAGCCATGCGATGTTTTATTTTGGAGCCATGTTCATTCTTTTAGCTGATTGCCTCCAAAGTCCAACATCCTTGATGATTTAATTGATTAGCCAATTATTTAATTAATTAACAATTCATTCATTAATTTCTCAAAAATATAAATACTTGATTACTTATTCGGTAATTAATTAATTAATTACATATTATCCTAACAATGACATCTGAGATGACCCACCATATGATTCGGAAGCTACGTTGCTTGCTCACCAGTCCACCACGGAAATCGGCACCGCCATCATCCTACTCGACAACATGATGGCTGCACACATAAGTAAGCAACTGCTCACCACATGACCCATGCCTCCACCTGACCAGGTGATGGTTGTTGATATTTCAGCTAGTCAGCAGTCCTCAAGAAATCAACACCTAGTGTTGTTTTAATTCAGAAGGAGACACCACTGGCATACATTGGCTGTGTAAAGATTGTTAATGACACTCTTCTCACTCACACAAAAATCGATATAGTTCTGAGTAATCATCAGGAATCTGCTGATTAATCTCCACTCTACTTCAATCATTTAAAGATCATGGTGTGGTCTCCTCTCCGATCATATCGCCACACACTCTACTGCCCGACGACAACTTCGCCATCATCTGTGGCATTGGTGTGCACCAAGGAGGCTTGTCGCTCTCTGCAGCTCTCGCTACATCGATGCTCTACAAGGAGCTGTTTGGCGTGAAATAAAGGAGCTCAATGATCAAATCGGCTGAGCTTCATTCGAGGTTGAGGACAAACTCGATTTGAAGGCCGAGTGAGATGTTATAGGCCTCGACCGACGAACCTAGTTATTATTATCTTTTAATGTCTTTTATTATTATCCTTAGTTAAGAGTTTGTCATTATGGTTCTTGTAGGCTATTTAAAGCATGTGCTGTTGTTGTGAAGATATCCAAGAAGTAATCTATTTTTCTTGTCTTTGTTATATTGGTATCTCTCTCTCTCTCTTAGCATACCCCTCCTAGGAAACTGCCATTCCATCACAATATCCTTCACCACTTTCATCCCCTCCATCGACAATCCTTCTACAACTCAATCGATGCTACTGGCTATACTCATAATATTCATTTTCATAACCATGGAGCAAACATCTAATAAAGAAGGAATAGTCAGAGGCGATAAATTGTCGGTACAAATAATGTATAGATATCGTAGTACACACCATCATCATCGTTATGCCAACAATTTCCTTCTGACCCTTTGGTTGGATAAATCCAAAATTGGAGTCTTGTGTTGAATCCAGGCCTTGATGAGGGTCTTATTCCGCGCACGAACAATGTCAGGTCATCGTCCGAACCAGGTTTAATAGTTTGGAGGTTCCTAAATATATCAAACAAGTGTTGTAGACTATCTTTCCCAAAATAAAGAAACTTCTGTTCAATCCCAAAAACTTTGTAATTTTGTCGTGCATAGCCATTTAATGTGGCTCACTGCCCATTGAAGTTAAAATCTAGGACTGAACGCCACCATCATCCCGAAGACATTGCTCGGTGGGCTCTACTGTTCAGTTCATCCCACATAGCCTTTCTAATTTCGTTGTACATAGCCATTTATATGACTCGCTGTCCATGGAATTCAAAATCCAGGATTGAACATCACCATCATCCAGAAGACATTTCTCAGTGGGCTCAACTGAGCGGTCGTGAGTTAAATGATGGAGACCCTTAGATTGGTGTACTCGATGCATTGAGTGGATCCACTCAACAAAGTTTTTCCGGGTAAGAGAAATTTTGGTAATCTTCAGCTCGTCTCATATTTATTGCTAATAGTGGGAGCGAGGGTAACTGGAGTGGTGGATGAGACTGAAGCAACATTTGTCCCCATCTTACAAATAGACAACCTTTAAAAATGTCAATTGTAAAGGACTGGTTTCGACAATCACAAGATGGAGATCTCCTGGTCCTGTTGAATCTAGTTAGTGAGCTCAAGCCAATGGAGAGCTCTAACCCGAGGCTTTGTAGGGGTCAACGAGCAGGAAACTTGTCGTCTGCGAGCTCGACGAGAGCTTAGTGAAATATCGGCGAGGACTAGTCGGTGAGAGCATGTCAGGAGTTTTAGTTTAATCGGTGGAAGCTCTCAGTAAGATGAGACTGCGAGCTCAGAAGTTGTCAACAGAGGCATCAACGAGCTCTGATAATGACAACAATGAGCTTAGAATAGAAGCAGTGACAAGCTCTGAATGTGAAATTCAGGGCTCTAAATAGAGGCAGAGAGACAACATGGATCCCAGCCTAAGTAGGCAGAGCTCTGAAATTGTCGATCGAGGCAGCGATATTAGAGCAGGCCAGATGTTTGTGACATGACTCAGTTGAATCATGGGCGTTATGACATAAAATATTAGAGAAGGGGTCTAGGAGTTTGGGGGACTGACCCAACTGGTTCAGTCCTCACATTGCACTGAACCGACCGATGGTGGTCCGACCGGGTCAGCCAAATGGTATTTGGTGGGATCAACTCTTCCCCCTAGGGCATCTTCAGACAAATCTCAGGTACTTCGTTAGTTTAACTTGCCCTAGATTAGCCGTATCTAACATCTGGTATCAGAGCACCAATCTTAGGAGGAAGATGACTAATACATGAGCCCAGAACGATGCAGGAAGGATGACCACGCTAGAGGAAGGATTCGAATGTCTGTATGGGAGCAGCCGCGCTTCCCTCGAGCGCCTATCAAATGCCGAACGCACTACAACGAAGGCGGTGAAGGAGACAGGCTCAATTCGATTGTCTCGAAGCTGAGATGGCGGACTTACTGTAACAGAATTCCGTCAGATGGTTGAACGGTCCTCTGCACCCTCACAGAGGTGTCGAAAGGTCGCCTGGGCCGGATGCGGGGCTCCAGCGACCTCGGGGAGGGCCGCCGTTGCTGGTGGATGGAGTTGTTGGAGTGCCTGGTGGCTGGGATGTTGTCAGTAGAAGTGGAAGTGCATCACAGGAGGTTCATTGTTGTAGAGGCCTGCACCAGTTGCTACTGAGGAGATGCCCGGGGTTTGGGAAGGTCTGTATGACGGTGTATGTTGAAATGCAAGCCAAAAACAAATTTCGTGTGAGCAGCCAACTTTCCCTCGTTTTGAGGGAGACAAGATGGGGCTTGGGGAAGTTGAATTTCAGCACAGACAAGTTGGGGACAAAAATTGGTGACGCAACCCGAACATTGTATTTGCCAATGGTCTCCAGAGGGGGCACTTTGGTTCGGAAGGCAGGAATTGGCAACCAAATCAAGAACCAAGGGGATGGGAACAACCTCCTGATAGGAGGGAAGGAGGAGGCCAACATATACCACCACTGCAACCGTGTCTCACGATAATGGATTTTCCTAAGTATAAATCCGGGGATCCCCTCGAGTGGATTGATAAGGTGGAGATGTTTTGTGGTTATCCGGAGACTCCAAAGCATTTATGGATTCATATGACCTCCTTTCATTTGGAAGGGGAGGCACATCTATGCCTTCATTTAGTTGGAACTCACTGAGCGATTCAGTTGCCGCGATTTCCTCGTCGACAGTACGGGGTCCTCGTAATCGTACTGACGATCTTCCTGTCATGTCGAGGATTTGTAACATAAGTGTGTAAACTCATTAACATATTCTGTTATTGTCCTTCTCTGCTTTAGCTCTCTCAACTTCGTCCGTGTTTGGTACACGACATTTTCTGGGTAGAGATGGTGTTTGAGTTCCTTTTTAAACTCCTCCCATGTGTCTAATCGACACAATTTTTTTGCAACATCTGTTTGTTTTCTTTGCCACTATAACACGATATTATTATCGAGAAATTGGGAAGCAGTTCGTATTTTTGTTATATCATCTATTAGATGACATCCCTCTAAGTACTTCTACATCCTCCATAAGAAGTTTTCAACTTCTTTTACATACCGCCTACAAACATGTTGATGTTATGGGACTACCAACATTTTGGTGTTATGGGACTACAAACATGTTGATGTTATGGGCCTACTCAGAGGGTGTGGCTCGAGGATGACCAGAGACGTGGATGATGACGGATGATACAACAGAGCTATAACCACGATTACCTAAGAGGGGCTTGCTTGGGTGAAGAGAGCTACCAAAATCTATTTAGGGTTTTGAAGAATGGACTTCTTTCATTGATAGTCAAAGAAGCCCAAGTGGGTCCCTTAAATAGAACATACACGGGTATTTATATAAATAACCCGACACATAACAATTACAACATATAATGAAGAATACATAATAAGACTCGATAATAATGGGACGCGGAGCCCCTAATATCTTATCTGTCCTTCAAATCGTCCTTGTCCTCAAGCTCAATTGAGGCTTTCACTGTTTGATCGTTTGACACTTTAATTTTGCGCCAAAACTGTTGGGAAAATTTCTCACAATGTTCCTTATTTTAGGAAGTCCTCAGGATGAAGATGAACACAATATGTAGTTGATGTATGGGTTTATTTTTGTGTTTTCAGGTATTAGATAGTGTACGGTTAGCATAAGGCTAGACTTGGTGTCACTAGACATAGTTTTGTCAATGTAATCCTCATTTTGCAAAACATCATATCGATATAAGTTCTAGACTATGGCAAGCTTGTCACTTGCTCTCAATCATTATTATCAAAGACCAGTTATCTCATCTAGTCACGATCATTTCGGATTTATATTACATCCTAAAGGCGCCTATGCCATCTCCTTGTGGCACATCCAATCACTCTTATTAGTATTACGACAAAATTCAAAGAAAATGATGAATTACTTGAAAATGATGTTGTTATTAATTGGCTCCTTCACATTGTTGATACAGTCATCAACAATACTCCCATGTGTCTCAGGTAACCGATCACTCTTCAACAATTTGTACAAATCTTCTGGGCATTCCCTTGTGATGCTTGCCGACTGATCCACTTGCCCTCATCATTGGAATTGGTGATATTGACACTCCTATATCATAGACCTTTGTTCTTTATGTTCCAAAGTTTCTATTTGTAAAAACCTTGTATATCCTTGTTCAATATACAAAAAGTAAGTACGAATACATTTATATAGGGAGAGAAGAGAGAAATCCCAATTTCAAGATGTGAGATTATTACAAGTTGAGGAAGATGACCTATTTTGGGCTCCTTTATGGGCCTTTACATTATTATTTTCTAACACTTCTCCGCAAGCTTGACCGTACAAGTCGTAGGCACCCAACTTGAACAAGAACTGATAAAACAGGGTACTTTGTAGCGCCTTAGTGAGGATATCAACAACTTGATCTGTAGCTGAAACATGTTTCAATTCCAGCTTCTTCATTTGAACTTTTTTCCGGATGAAATGACAGTCAACTTCAATGTATTTTGTCATTTCAATTTTTACTCCCATATCTTGTAAAAGACCTTCAAGCCATGTGAACTTGGATACAGCAGATGCCATCGAACGGTACTCAGCTTCGGCTGAAGATCGAGCCACCACAGACTGTTTCTTACTGCGCCAGGTAACGTGGTGACCTTCGAAGTATGTACAAAATCTGCTGGTGGATCGCCGATCATCAATGAAGCCAGCATAATCAGCATCCAAATATGCAACTAATGTAGGAGTAGAAGAAGCATAAGTTTTGTATACCAGCCCTTGACTAGGGGCTGTTTTTAGGTATCTCAGAATTCATTCAACAGCTTGTAGATGAGACATCCGAGGAGAATGCATAAATCGGCTGACAACCTGTCACGACCCAGGCCCGGCTCAAGGAGTCTTAATGGGACCCGAATGGTTTAACCGTGAGGGCTGCAACCCAAGTGACCACAACGCATTTCTGGCCTGTTCATCAGCGCATCGCGGTGTTGGCGTTGGGTCTCGAACCCACAAACCTTGATAAGGAGCATTAATACCACTCCTCATCACCAATGCCAACACCGCGCTGCACTGATGAATAGGCCAGAAATGCGTTTGGGTCACTTGGGCTACAACCCTCACGGTTTAACCAGTCGGGTCCCGTTAAGACTCCTTGGCCCAGGCCCGGCTCAATGAGTCTTAACGGGACCCGACTGGTTAAACTGTGAGGGCTGCAACCCAAGTGACCCAAACACATTTCTAGCATGTTCATCAGCGCAGCGCGCTGTTGGCGTTGGGTCTCGAACCCACAACCCTTGATAAGGAGCCTTAATACCACTCCTCATTACCAATTGAACACTGTCACGACCCGTCTAATAACAACTATCAGAGTGCGCCACGGGCGGGTCATGATGCCACAGACATGGATGAATGAAATTCCATGTCTGTAAGGCGAGAGCAAAAAAAAAAGTAATATTAGATTTAAAATAATCATTTAAAGAAAAATAGTTTTTTTTTGCTGCGGTAGCATTAATTTTGGTGGAAAAAAGAAGTTGATGCGTATGTATTTTCAATAAAATCTCGTGCCATGCAAAATTGATATAAAGTTTTAATGCAGTAAACCAAAGAGATGAATAAGCCATAAATATTGAAATTCAGTACAAAAAACAGCCCAACAGTTGTCCATAACATCAAAAGAAAATGACTGACATAACTAATACATAATATTCAATCCGACAGTACAAGAACAAAATACATAGAACCTTGGATAACAACATCAACAAAGAACCTCAAGAAACATTGGAACTTGACGCAGGACAACTCAGGATGCTGGTGACGCAGTCATGAACCCTAAGGCAAAATTCAAACAAGAGGGAAAATACCTCAGAACAAGAATTAAACAAAGAACAAGTTAATAACTTAAAGTGCAAACAGAAGGAACAAACATAATTGAGTACCAAATTTTCTTATGGCAAAGCTAGTGAACATGCAAGTATTTGAGTCTAACAGGGATACCTTAATTTTTTTCGTCCTACTCCGGAGTTTAGCATAGTTAATTCATGTAATGACATAAGTAGTAAATAATGGGAAGTGTACGTGGTTCAATTGATGTACGGGATTCAAATATAAGTTTAAGCGCGAGTTTTTCAGTAAACTGTGCTTGTTATGGCCATTTGTTGGTTTCCGTTATCGGTCAAGCGGAAACTCGATTTAAAACGTCACATTAATTCAACATCATCTCTCAATGTTTTCTTTATGACATTAAACAATCTTCAAGATTCATGTTTGGAGATTCCTAACATATCAGGACAAGCTACTAGTTTATCGGTTCAAATATTTAAGAGCATAATTCATAACGTGAGAGTGAATCAAATTAAGTTTCATGCTTGCAAGCGAGAGAGATTTCTCTACTTGCGTTAAGGTGACACTGAAACGGATGGTGGCGGCTAAGTGGCGCTTGCAAAAGTAGAAATCTTATTTTTGACATGTTTAAGAATACAAACGAATATTGATGTAACAAAAATTCCTACGCTTATACATGCATTTCCAATGCATAACGAAGTTGAGAGAGAGTTAAGAGTTTTACCTCCCTTAAGGAAGAGGGGAGAGGGAGATACCACGAAGGATCGAGGATTTGACGGCGTTTGGGTGACGGAAATCCTAGATCGGAGAGGATTTTGGAGAGATCCCACCAATCGATCTAATGAGCGGCGCCGGAAACTCAAATAGTTCGGGACTAGTCGATTGTACGACGAACACAAGTTAGATCGACACCAAGAGTGTACAACCCCGTATTCGATGTCCGGGTTCCCCCCCCAGGATCAGTGCTTTGCCAGATCTTCAGGAGCAAAGTCGTTCAGAAGAGAGTCCCTCCCAAGTGTTCGCGAGTTGACCAGGCGAGCCGGGACCTTGGCGTTCAGTAAGGCGAGTTCACTCAACGCCTTCCGCTTTTGGCGTTGAGTGAGGCGAGTTCACTCGACGCCTTCCGCTTTTGGCATTGAGTGTGTTGAGTCCGGCGTTCCTTCACTTGACCCGTGGCGCTCTGCTACTTATATAAAAAATTAAGTAGCGCCCTCTCCAACAGTCTGGGCTTTTGGTGTAGTTGGGTATGCGCTTGATCCTTCAATTGGTATCAGAGGAGGTCACGGGTTCAAGACCGGGGGGGCGCTATTAAATCCTGATTTTTCCCTTCTACCTGTGTGGGTCTGGTGGGTCAGGCAACCGTGGACATGTGGTAACCCCACCTTTGAGCCGTGTGGGCCATGTGGTAACCCCACCTCTGAGCCGACGGGTTGTGCTGGACGCCGGGGGGAGGGGGATTGTTGGGTCCGGCGTTCCTTCACTTGACCCGTGGCGCTCTGCTACTTATATAAAAAATTAAGTAGCGCCCTCTCCAACAGTCCGGGCTTTTGGTGTAGTTGGGTATGCGCTTGATCCTTCAGAGTGAGACGAGTTCACTCGACGCCTTCCGCCCTTGGCGTTGAGTGAGGCGAGTTCACTCGAGATTTCACTAGAGCTGTCACAAAAATTATGGAATTTGTGAAATTCAAATTGTAATCAAGTAATTGATTTTTCATCCACAATATCTGTGAACAACAACTTCCAACAACTATATATTTAACTTCAGCTGTATAACTGTAGACTAAGGTTTGTTTTTTGCTAAACCAAAAAATTAGTCTTGCACCTAGGAATTGATAAGTTCCTAAAGTGTTTTTCCTATCCAATCCACACCCAACATAATCTGAATCTGAGTGTCCATATAATTCAAATTCAGATTATGCTAGATACCATAGTCCAATTTCAGATATACCCTTAAGATATCTTATAATTCTTTTTACATAACTTAAGTTTGACTCCTTTGGATCAACCTGAAATCTAGCACATACAGATATGCCGAACATTATATCTATCTTGCTAGCTGTAAGGTAAAGAAGAGAGATAATGATTGCTCTATAAATTTTTTGGTTAATGGATTGACCTGATTAATCTCTATCTATAACAATATTGGTAGCCATGAGGGTTTTCATGGTGGAGGAATTTTCCATCTCAAAATTTTTGATCAGTTCTTTTGTATTGTACAACCCCATATTCGATGAGTGGGCCCCATCGGGTTGGCAAGTGGTCAGTACCCGTCCAACACCTGAAGAAAGGCACTCGCGCAGCACGAGGAGAAGGGGAATGGTTTGGCCCCTCGATGAGTGCCACCCCAGCCCAACACTCCCCTGGATTTATCGCGTGCAGGCGCACGTGCAAGATCAGTTCTCGCCAGGCTAGGCGAGTGGTCGCCCAGCCAGGAATTCACCCTTTAGGGGTCTTTAAGGCGGCGAGTGCATCGAGCTCCTGACACTCGCCCCCTTTAGCTGAGTGATGCTCTCACAAGTCACTCGCCAAACAGGGTCCAGAGGCAAATTACCTGGATGCCCTCAAAGGTCTGCATCTAGCTATTTAGAACAGCGGAGTTTGGCTATTAGTAGGCCAGCCTAGGGTGTTTTCAGTAATTCCAGACAAGCGTAGGTCGGTTATTTGCAGGCCATTTTCATAAATCTATAAATAGACCCAAGGGGGTACCTCAGAAGACACACTCACTTGTCACCCAACCTTTTAGCATTTTCTGAGGTACCTTAGCCCCGCATTTGACTAAGGAGGGGAAGCGCTCAGAGATCTTCCGGGTGTGTGGTTGGTCCTCCATGCCGGGCCCTTAGTCTAGTCCCCTGTTCTTTTTTCCTTTGTCGTTTTTCTTACAAGAGAGAAGTAGGTGCACGATCACACCTTTCCCAAGGGTGAACTCCATCGAGACCGAATTCTTGGTTTCAACATTTTGGTGCGGTTAGCGTGGAGTATGGTCAGCACAAAAAATATTCAGCAAGCTTGATGACTGGAGGAGAAGGGCAAGGATCAGACAGGGCTGACTCGCCACCCCCTCCCCCTCTCGCCATAGTGGGGATGTTTAAGGACTTCAGGCAGGAAGTACTCGGCTTGGTCAGATTCTCACTCGGCGCGCGTGCCGAGTGCTCGACACCAGCAGTCCCTATTCTCGCAGTTCCAGCTCTCGACGATGATGCTCCTGGCAGGCGGGCCATAAAATAAGTTGCAAAGGAAGGAAGAGGCGGCGAGCTCCCTGGGCGAGTGCTCTTCCCGTGCTCGGCAAGCGGCGGCAAGTTCGGCAAGATGGGGGCGCGAGACCCCCCAGCTCGCCCAGTAGGGGGAGGTAGCCCCTTCACCGAGCTGTTTTCTTCTGCCCCGATTCCAGAGGGGTTCAGGGAGCCCGAGATGTCTTACTATGCCGGGAAGGGAGACCTGGTACAACACGTCCAATGGTTTGAGGATGTGGTCTCGATACGGCAGATGTCGGATGGATTCAAGTGCAGGCTCTTCGCCATCACCCTTAAGGATAAGGCGAGAGGGTAGTTCCACCAGTTGCCAGCCAATTCCATCTACTGCTTCAAGGACCTACGTCGGGGGTTCATGTTGAGGTTCTCCACCTCCAAGAGGAGGAAGGAGGAGTCAGAGTCCCTGTTCTATATCAAGCAGTTGGTGAACGAGACCCTGGGAAGCTACGTGGATTGGTTCTAGGAGGAGGTGACCCGGGTCCAAGAGATGCCAGGGCATACCCTAATGATGGCCTTCACTTTGGGGCTACAACAGGGTTTCTTTTGAATGGAGCTAAAGAGGGTGTCACCCCTCTCCTATGAGGAGCTAATGGAGAGGGTGGCAAGAGAAGTCGACGGGGAGGCATCGTATCCGGAGTTTGCCCGGAAGCTGGCCAGGTGGGCCATGGAGGAGGAGAGGACAAAAGGTGGCAGAGGTCAGGAGGAGAGAAGAGATGATCCCCGGTAGAGGGAACACCAACAACAACATCCCAGGTGAGGGCGTCAGGAGACGAATCATCGGCTAGGGTGGAGGCCGGAGTGGTAAGATCAAGGGACGAGGAGAGGTCATCATGGGGGGGGGGATAACCGCCAAGGAGGCTAGAGCCAGTTTTATCCCCTAGGAGGGAGGCATGGCTAGAGACCACCTCTTCCCAATCAGGACCAGGCTATGGCTATAGCAATGGGGGGAGAGGAGGAGAGCAGAACCGAGGAGAATAAGGGAGGTTAGGGTGGAGTTGCCATACTGTGAATTCCATCAGGAGGAAGGGCACGCCATGGCCATGTGCCCGGAGTTCCTCGAGATGAGAGGAATTAGGGAGCAGCAACAACATCAAGACCTCCAGGGATTGCAGATCGAGGAGGTCCTGCTTCGGGCAGAGGAGGACAGGTGTGAGGACCGGGCTAATTTTGGGGCCCGGGGAGGGATCAGAGTGATCCATGGGGGGTGGGGATAGAGACTTCCTGCAAGGCAAGTCTCCATACCATGTACCGCATAAAGGTTGGCTCTACATCCCAGACCCCACCACCGGAGGAGAAGATCACCTTCTCAAGGAAGGATATGCCAGACCATGAATACCCCTTCTATGACGCACTGGTCATCCAGACAGTAGTCAAGAAATTCACCATCTCCCAGATTCTCATCGACAACGGGAGCTCGGTCAACGTCATCTTCAAGAAGGCGTTTGATGCGATGAAGGTAGAGGCCAAGAGGGTGCTGGCCTCAGATGGACCCTTGTTCGGATTCTCGGGTGAGAGGAAGGAGGTCGAAGGAGGAGTGGGGCTACATATCACTCTGGGGGGCAGTACCGCACCTGCAGGTTGTTATTGTGGACGCCCCCAATAGCTACAACACCATCTTTGGGCGATACCTCATCAGCGCCTTCTGCTGCATCCCCTCATCCTTCCACCAATGCCGAGGGGATCTAGGTACAGGTCCGGGGAGATCCCAAGGTAGCAATGGAGTGCTACGTCACGGAGGTGAACTCTATCTCTTGGAAGGAGGGGGCCGAGGAGATGGAGCAGAGGATTGAGGAGGCAGAGCAGGTGGTAGTGGAGATGGAGGTGGAGAACCGCACCCATGTGGGGATGGCATAGGAAGTTCAGGAACCGGCCGAGGTCATGGTCGTGGAGGAGGCTGAGGAGGAAGTTTCTTCCCCAGGTGGGGAAGACGTTGGAGAGTGGGGGGAGCAGTCCAGGCTGGAGGCTGCGGAGGAGGTAATATAGAAGGAGGTTCTCACCCTCGAGGGTAGGATGGAGAAGGTCCGCATCAGTGGGGGCTTGACCCCAGCCGACCAGGAGAGGATGCTGTAGTGCATACAAAATAACGTGGACATCTTCTCCTGGATCGCCGTGGAAATGTCGGGGATCGATGCAGATGTCGCCTGCCACCACCTCAACTTGGACCCGGAGGCTCGCCCCATCTAGCAAAAGAAGAGGTATATCGCAGACAAACTGGCGAGCCCATCAGGGAGGAGGTGGTCAAGCTCCTCAAGGCTGGCTTTGTATCCGAAATACAATACCCCGGCTAGGTCTCTAATGTAGTAATGGTTTTAAAAGGAGACGGCCGGTGACGTATGTGTGTTGATTTTTCTTTGCTTAATAAATCATGCCCCAATGACTGTTATCCCTTGCCTCGGATCGACGCGCTGGTTGACTCAGCTATTGGTTTTCCTATAATGAGTTTTCTGGATGTATTTTCAGGTTATCACCAGATCAGGATGCACCCCCCAACGTCAAAGATGTCTCCTTCATCACAGGGGATGGGTGCTATTGCTACAAAATGATGCCTTTTTGGCTGAAGAATGAAGGGGAGACCTACCAGAAGATGATAGACAGGGTCTTCCGAGAGCAGAGGGGGAGGAACCTGGAGGTGTATGTAGATGACCTCATGATCAAGATCTGAGACGTGGACTCCCACCTCGGGGACTTGGAGGAAACCTTCACCACCTTGTGCGAGTACAAGATGCGGTTGAACCCCCTGAAGTGTGTCTTTGGGGCAAGCAGGGGCACATTTCTAGGCCATCTACTTACCCCTGTAGGTGTGGAACCCAATCCAGATAAGGTGAGGGAAATCATGGAGTTGGGATCACCTCGAAATGCTAAGGAGGTGCAATGGTTGACAGGGAAGCTGGCAGGGTTGAGCAGGTTCCTTTCCTGAGCTGGGGAGAAGTGCTCTCCCTTCTTCAAAGCATTAAGGGGAAGCCAAACATTTGAGTGGACTAAGGAGTGCGAGGAGGCATTTCAAGCCCTAAAGAAGCAGTTGACTCAGGCTCCGCTGCTCCAAGGGACGAAGGAGGGGGGAGGACCTATGATTGTATCTTGGGGTCGGAGAAGAGGCCTTGAGCTCCGTCCTAGTTTGAGAAGAGGGTAAGAAACAACTCCCCATATAGTATGTGAGCCAGGTGTTTAGGAAGACCAAGCTTCGTTATCCCATCTTGGAAAAGCTTGCCTTCGCTCTAGTCATCTCGGCCCGGAGGCTCCGACCTTACTTCCAGGCACACTCGATCTGGGTGGGACTGACCACCCCATCCGCAACATCTTCGATGGGGTGGAGCATTAGGGCAGATTAGCTAAGTGGTCAGTGGAGTTGAGCGAGTTCAATATCTCCTTCGTCCCCTACCTCTCGATCAAGGCCCAAGCAATGGCCGATTTCCTGGCAGACTATGTGGTCGAAGTGGCGGAGGCAAAACTCACTCATCCTATTCCTTGGAAGGTGATGGTAGATGGCGCCTCGGGGAGGCATTCCCTTGGGGTGGGGGTGATCTTGGAGAGCCCCCAAGGAACAAGGATAGAACAAACAACAGTTATCCATTTATCTATTACTAACAATCATGTCGAATACGAAGTGGTGATCGCGGGGCTCCATCTAGCCAGGGAGCTAGGAGTGCATGATGTGGAGGTCCTCACTGACTCCATGGTGGTGGCTTCCCAGATCAACGGGGAGTTTGAGGTGAGGGAGCATACCCTATAGTTATATTTGATAAAGGTGAAGGGGGTCATAAGTATGTTCCAGACCTTCTCCTTCTAACACGTCCCACGGAAGGAAAATGAGCAGGTAGATCAGTTAGCCAAGCACGGCCCCCAGGTGGGGGTACCATCACTAACCTGTTCCGCCCATCCATCGAGGAAGGCGAGATGATGGAGGTGGACCAACACCCCTCGTGGATGGACAATTTCGAGACCTTCTTGTCCACCGGAGAGTACCCGGAGGGGATGGACAGGAAAAAGTTCAAGCACAAGTCGACATACTATCTTATGCGTGACAGACAGCTGTATAGAAAGACCCTCTCCGACATGCTGGCACGTTGCGTGGCCGAAAGGGAAGTCCAAAAGATCCTGGGGGAAGTCCACTCAGGGGAGTATGGAAGCCACTCAGGAGGCAGAACCTTGGAAGATAGGATCATCAGGCAAGGATACTTTTGGCCGACCCTGAGCCATGACGCCACAAAGTTCGCGAAGAAGTGTAGCAAGTGCCAGTTGTTTGCCCTCTCCAACTACAGCCAGCTCAACGCCTCAGGAGCATCACGGTGCCCTGACCCTTTGCAATCTAGGGAATGGATCTGGTAGGGCCTTTCCCCCAGGCCAGCGGGCAAAGGAGATTCTTGTTGGTCATGATTGACTATTTTCCCAAGTGGTTAAAAGTCAAGGCGTTGGCCAAGGTAACCTCCCAGGTCATCAGGAACTTTGTATGGGGGGGAGATCATCTTCCAGCACGGGTTTCCCCAGGCCATTATCACGGACAACGGGCCTCAGTTCGCTAGTATCGAGTTCATCAGCTTCTGTGGGCAGCTCGGGATTGATCTCAGGTTTGCTCCAGTTCACCACCCTAGGAGCAATGGGAAGGTGGAGGCGGCGAACAAGAACATCGTCAACCTCCTCAAGAAGAAGGTGGAAAATTTGAAGGGTAGCTGGATGGAGCAGCTTCCTTCAGTTCTTTGGGCCCATAAGACCACACCCAATATAGCCATATGAGAGACCCCCTTCAAACTCTCCCATGGGTGCGAGGCGGTGCTCCCGATAGAGTTCGAGGTCCGGATTCCTCGGGTGGTCAAGGCAGAGGAAGGCAAGGAAGAATGGCGAGCTGAGAATGAGGAGGAGTTGTGGCTCTCCCTCAACATGGTGGAAGAGCTGTGCGACCTCTCCGCCATCCAGCAAGAAGAGGTGAAAAGGAGAATGGCTAAGTACTTCGACAAGCACATCAGGGTCAAAAAATTCACCGAAGGAGATTTGGTCCTAAAAAAGGTTGATGCAGCCGGGAGGTCGGTGGTAGTGGGGAAGCTCAACCCAAATTGGGAAGGCCCGTATATTGTTCAAGAGGCTCTAAGGTCAGGGGTACCGCCTCCAAAATGTGGAGGGTGAGACCCTGAGTCACACCTAGAGTGGTGATGACTTAAAGCATTTCTATCCGTAAAAATATGTACATTCACTTACTCATTATCAATGAAATCTTTTGATGCTACACCCCTTGTGCAGATCGAGTTTATTATTAGCAAAGATGGGTCTTTGGATGCTCCAACTGCCAGGCTTCCGCTTAGCTGGTAGGGGCAGGTCAGAAAGATGTTTTCTCCCTCCAGGGTTTGGTCCCGAGATGCTCCCGCTGCCAGGCTCCCACCAAGCTGGCAGGGCCGGGATCCTCGAAGTGACGTCATTATGACCCTAGAGGTAGAGTCCGGTGGAGGCTCAACACTCGCCGTCAGGCTTTGACCTAGCTGATTGGGCTGGTGGTAGCACCCTGAAGTTGGCCAGAAAGATGTTTTTTCCCTCCAGGGTTAGGTCTCGAGACGCCCCTGCTGTCAGGCTCCCACCAAGTTGGCAGGGCCTGGATCCTCGAAGTGATGTCATTATGACCCTAGAGGTGGAGTCCGGTGGAGGCTCAACACCCGCCGACAAGCTTTCACCTAGCTGATTGGGCCGGTGGTAAAACCCGGAAGTTGACCAGAGGGATGTTTTCTCTCTCCAAGGTTGGATCCTCGGTTAACAAATATTCCAGAACAAGCCCTCAACTGGTCTCATTAATAAGATAGACCCAAAGGCCAAGGATTTCTTCAAAGAAAAAACGAGCCCTCAAGAAGATCTTGTCGAGGGGATCTCGCTACTCCGAAGGTTACGAGCAAAGGCGGATGCCTAGAACTCGCTCTCGCAGGTCCGAGAATTTACACGCGCATGAACTAAAAGGTCGAGAGTGGCGCAAAGCCCAATCCTTAGCGAAACAAAAGCCTAAGGTGTCACAAGATGTTTCGGCCCTGAGCAAAGCGAGAGCACAAATCAAACACATTTCGAGGCACATCGTCACTCGACATCGCGAAGAGAAACGAAGAGGCGAGAATTCTTTATAACAATGTATTACATTCATCTAAAGGTTTTTGTCAAAAGTGGCAAGATTCGAAAGAAAAATACAAGTAAAAATAAAAAGGGGAAGGGTGAGAGATTCAGGGTGGCGAGGAGGAGCTCGTTCTCTCGCCAGAATCCTCGTCTGCACTCTACATGGACTAAGGAATAGGCTGGAAGAGTTCTAGCATCAAGATCTCAGCCATCACCTTCTCGCCATCACTGTTGAGGAAGCCGGCCTGCTGCGTCATCTCGAGCGCGTGCCTAGCCCCCATGATAGCATGGTCCCACATCATCAAGTCAATCTCATGCTGAGTGTACAACTTGGACTCCTTCTCGCTCGGGGGGAGAGGGATCAGCGAGTCGATGCACTACTGATTCTGTGCCCTCACCTGCCTATTCTCATCCTCAAGGTGGGCGATACACGCGTCCTTTTTGGCAATAGTTGCCACATCCTGCAAAATGGCCAGGGATCAGAGTGAGAGTAGAACGACTTGGCACATATACAAAATAGTAAGGACTTACGACTCCAGCCTCTCGCAGAGCGAGACCCCTCTTGGAAGTGGTGAGCTCCTCCTTCAGCTTCTCTACGTCTGAGCAGAGGGAGGATCGTGCCACGCTCACATCCACGAGTTGCCGTGCGAGGCGGATGCAGTTGCGCGCTGTCATGTGCGCGACCTCGAGGGCGCATAATTGAGCCCGCGAGCTCTCATAGGCGAGTGACTTGGTCAGTGCCCTGTCATAGTATGCGGCACTGCCCCGCCCGTACATGCCGAAAGCCAGCGCATAGGCTTGGACCGAGACCGTCTAGCCCTCTTGCCAAGAGGGGAGAAAGGTGGAGACGGAGGCCCTGTTAGCATTCCGGTCCCATATCAACAGGGGCTCATTCCTGTCGTTCATCACCTCTTCACCCAGGCCGAAGTTTCTATGATCCCTAGGTCCCGACTCCCCCTGTGCCAATGTCCCGCCGACCTCTCCCGCCCTCTTCACCACTCCGGCAATAACGGTTTCGGGGGAGTTGTTGACGATCTCATCACCCTTGCCGAGATTAACGGCCTTTGACTTCTCGGCAACCTTTTTTTTCTCGGGGGCTCTCGGCTTCTCAGCATCTTTTGACATCTCGACAACGGCTGGCTGGCTAGATGCGGGTGGTTTCTTGGCAGGAGGCAGAGATGTAGGCACTACAAGCTTCCATTTTATTCTACTAGATTCCGACTGCTGCCCTAAGGAGATCCTGCAGGCCTCAGTGGCAGCCTCAGCACGCGCCAATTTGGACGAAGGTGCGACAGTCTCAGCGAATGGAGGATTGAGGGGAAGATCTCACAAACCTGCATAAACGATATAAGGAAAGTTTCTAGAAAATGTTTATCCATTAAAATGGCAAATGCGTTCCTTACCTTCCTCGACGAGAACCGGCAGAAGTGTGTCAACGTTCCCCCTCAAGAAGAGGACGTCGAAGTCTTTCCCGAGAAGGAACTGATGAAGGTTAGACTCGTGGCCGCCAAGACTGGGAGGGCGATAGGTAGACTCGTCTTGCTGGATCAGCGAAAGAGGGAGGTTATCGAAGTCGCTAGAGACGAAGATGAACCTCTTCACCCAGTGGTGGTTTTTGTTAGCGAGACCTCTCGCCTTGAGGTTGTTGCTGGAGAAGAAGGCGATCCCGTACTTCTTGGCGCGAAAATGAAACAATTTCCGGAAGACCTAAAGGCTGAATTCCATTCGCTCAGACTACATATAGCAGGCGAATGCGACTAGCAGGGATATCGAGTTCGGGTTGAGCTGCGCGGGGACCACACCAAAGTAACGTAGAGCTTGACGGATCTCAGGCCATATAGGAAGACGAAGTCCGACTTCGAAGTGTTCAGCGGGGATAGCGAGCTCGCAAGGCGAGAAGTGGTTAATCGCCTCATTGTCGGATGGATGTCGCGCCTTAAAGCCTGGGGTGATATAGAGGTTCACGAGCAAGTGATATTCTTCCTTTGTTAGCTTGCAGTTCAAAAAAGGGCAGTCGGCGAATGCAGCGTCACACTTATTTCAGCCATCGCCCTCTCCCGACATCTCGCTCAGAAGAAAAGTAAAAGCAGCAGGGAGAGTGCGAGAATAAGAAAAGTAACATGGAAAGCAAAACGATTGAAAGTGATAAATGTGGTAGGTGAGTGACCTATTTATACTGGAATTTGGGTGGGAAATGATCAAGGTGTTGGGGAGTGCAGATAACACATCATTAGATCTCGCCCCAAGTCCCGTCTTGTCCCCTAGCGAGATCTCACAATTGCCTCATTCGCGCTGAGCTTCCCAAGCGGGGGAAGCGACAAGAGAGCATCCCCAAGAATAGACATGCATGTACCATAAAAGGCAGGAAAGAAAACGGGATCAAATGATATACAAATACCACATATTATTAGCATTCGACACAAGGACCGACAATTATTATTACTGAATTCATGAAATAAACAAGAGCAGGAGGCGAGTGCCGGTAGACCCACTAGGGGGCTGTCTTCACCGTCCCCGACCTCCCCTTCCCGCTCCCGGCATCACGCATGCATAGTGGATAGAGCGAATCTTTTGGAGTTCCCGCTGTGTGAGAAAAAGTTGATCCTCAGCACGCACAATGTGAAGGCCGGGATATTCGGTCCCGCCGCTAACCTCTCCTGACAAGTTGGCAACCACCAGGCTAAGAAGCCGCTCCTAGACAGATTCCTGGTTCTCCTGCACCCGGTTGGCGAGCACGCGTATCAACAACGACTGTTTCTGGAACGTCTTCTCCACTCGCCACTTCATCTCAACAACGTCCCCTAGATCGCCCAGGTAGCCGACAATTAAATCTAGGGAAGGAAGAGGCGAGACCTCCTCCTCGTCAATATCAACGTCGGTGGAAATCTCGCAAAAGCCCGGGGTGAAGGGAGGGAAGCGAGAAGTCCCGAGCCACCCCTCAAAGTGGGTCTCAAAGGATATATTCCTCTTCCCTAAGCCTGGTGGATGGATGGTTGACTCGGCGAAATGTGTGGGGATAGCATCCGTCAGGAGAGGAGCAGAGCCGAGATCCGCAGGTGTCTCGTAAACGGGAGATCTCGGCGCCGAGTCTCCCATCCCCATAGTTCCAAAAGTAGAATCTGCAAAGGAAGAATGGTTAAACAAGGGGGCTAAAAGCTAACAGTTAGTGGAGGGGTTACCTTTCTCCTGTGCGGGAACATCGAGCCGGAGAGGGGGGTTATCTCGCGATTTGCCTGCCCATGCCCATTTTCATGAGAGATCACCGTAACACTCGCCTCCTCAACCTCCTTCACCATCGGCGGGATCTGCGAATGGATATTACATCAACATTTTATCTCGGGGGGAAATAGTGCTAAGTGAATACAAATACCAGGTCTGTCTGGGGCAAGGGAGGATTTTGAGAAGCCAATTCACCCTTCCCTATGCCACGCCAGACCACTTTGGCTTTTTTAATCTTTGGAGTTGACCCGGTAGCTTTGCGAGAGAGCCAGGGGAGAATGAGCCTATCAGGGATTTATTCTTGTCTTGAACAACATGGAGGCGATCTGGAGCTTCCTTGGAAAGCGACATCGTAGCAAGAGGAGAGAGCAGACGCGAGATGTAAAGGCAGGAGAATGCCTATCACTGCCTGTGTATTTATATAGTATTGGAGTGGCCCACGATAGATTCTCTTCCAGGTCAGCACCCACTCATTTAATATGTAGGGTTGGATGTTTCTTTCCGAGCTTTGTTAAAAGTTCGCTGAAAGTCCACCTAGTGCCAACTACCTTCACCTATGGGGGGGGGAATAGGTGTTTTGCAGCGTTTTTGCGGAATTAAAATTGTACCTGCACAAATAAACCAAACAACACAGCACAGAAAGACACAGGCAAATTATAGTGGTTCCCCGATTTGGGTACGTCCACTCTCCCCCTTCGACCTATCTCCCAACCAGGGATGACTCAGTCACTTCACCAACAGGATTGAAATCCAATCCTCACACTAACGGAAGGAACCCTTCCAAACGAAGAAGTCACCACTCCTACACCACGGGTTGCACCCAACCCTTACAACTAGGAACCAACGTTCCTTTACAACAAAATTGAAAATGGAGTGTCTAAGAAATACAAACTACTTATGGAGAATAAGGTGTCCCTCTTCGTTCAATGACGTGTTCTTGAAGACGATGAAGAGTCCACGACCTTAGATCTCACTTGGAAAGGATCTTCTCTAGATCGGCGGCAAAGAATGAGGCGTCGACGCTATGTAGATCCAAACTTCGTAGCTAAGCCGGCAAGGTCTACCAACGGTCTTTCTTGGATTAATCGTCTCAATCGATTCGGATAGGGAAGGTATTCCCGATCTACAAATCAAGAGACAAAGGTTCTCAAGAAGGACTCGTGAGACGCGTTGCGTGACAGAGCTTCTGTCGCCGGGAGATCAGGAAGTAACCCCGATCAGCGGCGGCGACCAGCTAACACGAGCGGCGACGGCGACGGAACAAGCCTCGCGATCTAGGTCACGTCGGCGGCTCAGCTTTTCTTCTTCTCAGTTCGTGTTTTTTTTTACTATTCAACATACCGATGTATTTATACATTAGGTCATCCAAAACGACCGTTGTGGGCCCCACCAAAAAGAAGCCCTAAGACCGACTCCAAACAGCGCATGTTAACTTGGACCGGTCCAGAGAATAACAGAAATTTGCCCAAGTCAAATTCGACGAGAATCGAAGGTGATTCTCGACGAATCGGCGAGAATCACCTACGATTCTCGCTGAATTCCACTTAGCAGAATTCTAGCTTCATTGAAATAGCAAGTCAGAGAAAAACGGCGAGAATCACAATTGATTCTCGCCGAATCGTCGAGAATGCAGAGTCATTCTCGACGAATCGGCGAGAATCACTTCGTGATTCTCGACGATTCATACTTAGTAGAATTCAGGGCGGCGTTGAGACGGTCGGCAGCGGTCAGCGGGAATCGACGAGTGATTCTCGACGATTCGGCGAGAGTCACTAGTGATTCTCATCGAATCGGCGAGAATCACTTAGTGATTCTCGTCGAATCTAACTTAGACGATTTCTCGTCTTTCTTCCCGTGAGTTGCTTTGACCCATCCTTGCTCCTTATCTCCTCTTGATCTGTCTCAGCCCTGTACTTGAAAATAAGTACACTCCAATAGAGAGAGAGTACACGTAAGCCAACACACTGATCTGCTCAACGAGGGATTACGTTGCGCAGACCCGTATATATTGACCCACTGCACCCTGACATTGGTATGTACTTAGCGTGGAATAATTGCAAGCGCAACTTGAAGGCAAGTGATCAAATACAATGTGACTTCATCTTAGCTTGACAGGAGGCTTCCTCAAATCCAGGTAATTGTGGATACAATACCCAACAATCTCCCCTATTTGAAGAAGCCAAAATCCTACTAGCTAAGATGAATTTCACCAATCCAGATAATACATGCATTAAAATAAGAGAGGAACAATAAAAGAAAACAGAGCAATATGAGAGACAATCATCAACTTACATATATATATATAGATATCCACGATAATTGTTCATATGTATACATGATGATAATAATAAAAACATAAGGAGTACATTAGCTAAATTCCTAGATCTCTTTATCCTTAGCTATTTCGTCTTTTAGCTGCTGCGCCAAGTGCTTGCTGCTTTGACGTTCAAAGTATTCCTTTGGCTTAGGATAGTATCTGGGAGGGGGAGCTTTATTTGCCACAGTCTTGGACCTGAAGAAGATGTTTCTTTTGGCTTCAAAGGTCTTGTGCAGCTCCCACTCGTACTGATTGTAGACTTCGTTCCTTTTTTATCTCCCCCCTCTGTTGCAACGCAAATGTGTCCAAAATGATGCTTCTTGATACTGGGCTCCACCTTTCATTTCGCACCTCATCCTCCTTCAGTCAGATTCTCTTTTCAGTTGGCGTTTCCTTTGAGGTTCCTTCTTGATTTTTTCTTTTGCCTTTAGCTTTTGCTAGAGCTTCTTGATCAAACCAGCCACTGCGTTCTGCTCTTGCAGCAGCCCTAGCAGCCTTCTTGGCTTCAGCCTCACTCAGTATAACTTCTTCAATACTTTCCTCTTCTTCAGCAGCAGCAGCAGTGTACTCCTCTTGCTCTGGAGGAGCAACGGGAACGTGTATGCCCGAGGCTTGTTGTACTAACCAATGGGCCGTTTCAAACACATACCTATTCGATTGATCGAATTTGTCAATTATTATCTATTAGATTGATTGAAGGTGTCAATTATGATTTTGTTAGAGTTTAAGAGCATACCTATTACACTGATTGAAATTTTCGATAATTATCTGTTGAAGTCCAGCCATCTTAGCTTTGTACTCTTCCTCCCCCTTTTTGGCTTCCACTGCCATTAAGTTTGCGTAAGCGTGCAGGGACCCATCGATGTGTTTCACAGTTTTTGTAAATTCAGCGAGCAGTGTCTTTTGATTGGCGTTTAGGGTCACCATGGTGGCATCAAATTTTTGAATGTTATCTGCCACAACATGTGCGTTCTGATTAACGACAACCAGATCATCCGTGTTCTTCTTAAGACCTTGCATCAGCAGAGAGACAGCTGTGCCGGCTTCAGTATACTTTGCCTCAAATTTCTTTTCCATAACATCCAACTTGTGGTTGACTTCCACAATGTTCTTTAACATTAGATCCTCAGATTCTTTAACCCTTTTGAGCACTTTGGCTTGTGTTTTCTCAAACGAGTCCTTTAGCTCATCCAGAATTCCTTGAACTATATTGACAGTATGATTTGCCAGATTGGCTTGTAGTGGATGATCTTCAGGCAAGCCTTGATCTGGCTCTTCAGCAGATGCACTTGGTGAGCTGTACACAAGTACTGTTTCCACAGGGGGAATTTGGGCAGCCTCGGTAGTTTTTCAGGAATGCTTACCGATAGTTGCTGGGAGGACTCCCCCTCCATTCATGCACCAGACTCCTCAGGAGCTTGTTCTTCAGCATCATCCCGAGGATCCAACACTTCCATCCTCTCGATTCCTTCTTCCTCCTCCTCATCATCCATGTTCTCAATCTCAACTGAGGCATTGTCTAAATTTCCCTCGACATCACCTCCATCTCCCAGATCATTATCATTCAGGGCCGCCTCATCTTCCACCTAATCCTCACTTTCTTCTTGCAGGTTCTCAACTGCATCCCGAGCTATCTGAGAGATGTCAGATCTGACATCAGCAGGAGCGGATAGAGACTCCCCCTCAGTTCCTGCAGTCAGTACATCAGGAACCTCACCGGGGACAGCCACGGAATCTGCTGGGGTTCTATTGTCCTCAGCCCTATGTGACACAACCGGAGATTCATCTCGTTCTTCTCCCACGGAAGCTTGCCCTATCCATCTCTCCCATCTATCAAATACACTAGAGTCCATCTTCTTCAGATAGTGGATGGGAACTCCTTTGCTCATATCAAACTTATCGCCATCTAGTTGGTTCAGATAAAGACTAATGATCCGTCCAAAGCTGGGGGTTCTCAGAGTGTCCTTTATTTTCTCAAACAGCATGGCCCCCTAGTTGAATCACTTTCTACAGACGATGACCATTAAGATCTTAAACATCTCCCCTGAGATATGATCGTGGGAGCCTGGTTTACATATCAGGACTTTCCCAATGATGTCAGATAGAAGCTTGCCTTCCTCGTTCATCTCCTTCCTTTTGATGGATTTGATTCCTCTAGGTAGGCCGCAGAACAGAAGAGTCCTGGCTCTATCTTGTTCTTCCAGATAATCCTCGTGATCAGAGCTGGAAAGCTGCAAGTATCAAGTCAGTTTCCTTGCAGACATCATGATCCTAGCACCGGCAATCTTACACTTGATGACAATGTCTTCATCCCGAAGTTTGGCGGTCGCAAAGAACTCCATCACCTCCTTATCCAATATCTTGCAGGGGTGCTCCAGTATAAAGGTGAGTCCAGCCTCTTCAAGCATGAGGATGATGTTCCTGAACTCATCTGAGGCATGTGAAAAACCGGTTCGAACTAGTTCACATCCAGTGACCAGCCCGGCGGTGGTTCTTGGAGCCATTATAGACCTAGGGAGGAAATACCCAAGTCGATATCTTATCAGCGATCCTAGTAGGAGGCTACACATTAGACAAGCCACTAAAAAGGAGGAAGAATGGGAATAGACAGTTACCCTAATGTCGAGTGGAAGCCCTTCCGTCCTTTGTTCTTAGTCGTCGGAGGCATAGAGGAGATCCTTAGCGGTCGCAGCTGTGATCGATGGGATGGTGTCGGGATTGTGCGATTCCGTTGGGTTCGGGCGATCGGAGGGAATCCACTGACCAGGCGAATCGATGGGAAGAACACGAACCAGCGAATCGGTGGAATGTTGTGTAATAGGAAGGCGAATCGACGGGATTAAGGCATAGGGAGAAATCGACGAGATTTACTCGATCTATATATACAGTAGCGAACCGGGTGGGTTCGACGTGATTCCGACAGATTTTCCTAACTATTTTGTACCGAGAGTTTAGACGGAATTTTTCACACAACGTTATGAGGCATAAGGACTAAGTTATACCCTAGTACAATGATTTTGTAAGGATGCAAATTAATTCAGGTGCACCCTAGACAATAACCGAGGCAGGCAAATTTATTAAGTTATTGCTCGATCGAGATGAACACAATATTCTGATATCAGTTGTAATCTTTTGTAACTCCCATTGACGTACCTTCTTAATTTTCAGTGGGCTGACTTATGCCTGTTGAGGTTCATTTTCAAATGTATAAGTGTGTATCTTCCAAGAATTCTTTAATATTGTATCTAAAGGTCATTTTACAATTTTAATCTTTCCTTAGGTGTACAAGCATATATGTGTATATATATACACAACCATTTAGTTTCGAGAGAAGGAATTCACAAATTTGTGTGGATATGTAAATATACATATATATATGTAAATATCGATACAATATGACTCAAATATTGAGACTGAATGCAAGTACCTGGGATTATAAGATTTATCATTTAGATCTTCTGTTTAAGGCACACCAGGTGGTCAATTTGGGTATGCCCGTGTCGATGGCACTGCTCCTATTCCAGATACTTATTCCAAGTCATTCTTGGAACATCTCCTGTCTGGTTCCCATCAAGTTTATGGGAACCAAGACTACCCTGCAAAAGAGAATTACCTTACCTTAGGAGCCCAATATGTATTGGGTCCTAGGTTCTTGTCAGCATAAAAACTTGAATGCCTTCCCACAGGAATCCTGTCAGGAAGGCTAACTCTGCCCAGAGGAGGTGGATATGCCCCTGCCCTTGACACAGAGGGGTTCTGCCAACAATCTATGGCAAAGTGACCCACCTTGCCACATCACCAACACTCGTGAATGTTGTATCGCCTTTTCAGACCTGACCTACTGACTGAGGTATTCATGATCTCAGGTCTAAACGGGATAGAGCCGGTTCTGCTCACAACTTTACCTTTTTCACCTTGATACATGGGAGGGAGGAAAGAATGCATGTGGTGCGAGTCATGAGTCCTGGGAGGTGGTGCCTTCCTTTCAGTCAGCACGCTCCCAAAGGCCCCACGGGAGCTTACCACATTTTTCTAGACCCCCCTTTCCTGTGTCCTAGGGTGGACAGTGCTGCCGTGAGAGCTGGTTCTGGCAGATTCATGACGAGTTGGGGCAGTGGTCGAGAATACAAATGGTTCAGGATGAGCCTTAGGTATTCTCTCATGGGTGGCCATGACAGCCCTTGCACTGTGGGTGTTTCCACATGAGGGCTGGTCATCCTTGCAGTGACCACGGTTATTCTTGTGGTCATACCTGAAGGCATGATGAGTGCCCTTCCTACTTGGGGTGGGAGGTCTGAACACAGTCTCCCCATTTCTCCATGAATTAATAATTCGGGAGATCCACCCATTTTCACTTTTTCTCTTGATAACATCTACCTTGGAAAAGTTAGACACTATTCTGTTGGAGTTACCATGGTGATCTAGAAGTTGTCAAACATGTAATCTCACTACCAACGTGATATGAGCCTGCAGGGTCGCACATAAGAGCTGTGGAGGAGTTGGAAGATTGACCGTATTGGTAAAGGTTACCAATCACCATTATGTATGGGGGTCAGGCAATTGTTGCCAATAAAGTTCATAGGGCATGGATAGTCGAAAGATCGTCGAGAATGTCTCGACGACCAAGGCAAATCGTCGAGAATGTCTCGACGACCAAGGCAATGTCGTCGAGAATGTCTCGACGACTATGGGGTTTTAGTCGAGAATCAATCTGATTGATTCGTCGAGAATCAAAGACTTAGTCGTCGGGACTGTCCATCGATTCTCGCCGAATCTGCCTGATGATTCTCGCCGATCGACGAGTATCGTCGAGAGTCGTCGAGTATGACTCGACGACTAAAGGCCATTCGTCGAGAATCGTCCCTGATTCTCGACGACTTGGCGGATGATTCTCGCCGAACACCTCTGCCGGTTCTCGCCGAATTCTTCCAGGGACCCTATGCTGTGTGGTCTGCGGATAACCATTCCTTTAGGTCTATTTATACCTTTGGTATAAATAGACACTTAGGGTTTTGGAAAATGAAGGACTTGTGCTTTTTGCGGCCGATTAGAACCCGACGGAAAGAGTTCCGCCGATCGCTCGTTCCGCCGCATCCCGCACATTGCCGGACGGAAGTGTTCCGCCGCCGTGTCTGCTCCGCTGACCCTCCCATTTCCGGCGATAGTCGTTGTTCTTGCCTCTCCTGGCGCGGACCTAGCAGTCCGTGGAGTTGCAAAGGTGCGGCTGTCTTCCTCCCGATTGTTCGTGCGACGAGCAGTTCGGGTTTCTCCTGCTCGTGTGGATTTCTGCAGAGACGTGGATATTATTCCACGTACAACTCGCCACCGACAACACTCAATACTTGGAGCATCTTCGTTGAGTTATGACTCAACGCCACTTAGGTATTTTGCCCTAGTTATTTTGTTTACTTCTTGATACAACGATCATGGCCAGATCCAGTTCTCTTGGGCTGTTCTCGTCCTTTTTCTTTCCGCTGCGTGCACAAAGTGTTGTGCCAACTCTCACGAGAAAACCCAACATATTCTCTTCTCATTATCTAGACGACTCTCTAGATCAGAGATTTTTGAGTCCTTTACCTTGATGGATTCCAATTGGAGATCCATCAAGGTCTTCAGTCGAGCAATCTCCTGAGCTTGCTCCTCAATAAGTAGGTTGCTTTTCTGAAGGGCACTCAGTAGGGAATCAGGATTTTCAATCTTTTGATTGAAATTCAACATATCCCGTGCATCATTAGATACACAGCCATCAGAACTATTCCTGTCTTCAGGAACATCAAGGGAAGAGGGGCAAGAAGAGGAAGTTACCTGCTCCTGATTCAGCTCTTTAGAGTTACTGTTAAGATCGGCAGAGACCGTTGAGTCAGCTTCATCAGAACTGCTTTCCTCAATTTCTTCTTCAGTCTCCGACAAGGACACCGGAGCCCTGATACTGACAGATTGGTCATTACCTTCTTCTTCAGAGACGAGGACCCCCACATAGGCTTCATCCTCTTGTTGACAACTGGTCCCTGCTTTCTCTGATCCCTCCATGAGGTCTGAGATGGTTTGCCACATTGCCTTGGCCGTCCTACATTTTTCCAGTCTAGATCGAGAAGGTCCAGACCAGACATCAATGATGATCTGACGAATCACCTTATCCAGATTGTACAATGAGAGTTCAGTCTCAGACATCTCAGTAATGCACTTGGGGATTTGGATATCCTTTCCAGAGCTGGAGGTCTTCATGGGGATGAATGGACCCTCTTCCAAGATGAGTGATGCCCGAGGATCGATAGCCTCCAAGTGAAAAGACACTCTCATCTTCTAGATGGGATAATACTCCTTTGTGCACGTGGGGATTCTTAACGGAGAGATATCATAATCCAGCTCCATTCTTGTTGACACTGGTGGCAGGATTATACTCAAGGTGTGAACCTTTTTGATGAGTAACCTCCCTCTGATACCACTTGAAAGTCCACCTAGTGCTAACTACCTTCACCTATGGGGGGGGGGGGGAATAGGTGTTTTGCAGCGTTTTTGTAAAATTAAAATTGTACCTGCACAAATAAACCAAACAACACAGCACAGAAAGACACATGCAAATTATAATGGTTCCCCGATTTGGGTACGTCCACTCTCCCCCTTCGACCTATCTCCCAACCAGGGACGACTCGGTCACTTCACCAACATGATTGAAATCCAATCCTCACACTAACGGAAGGAACCCTTCCAAACGAAGGAGTCACCACTCCTACACCACGGGTTGCACCCAACCCTTATAACTAGGAACCAACGTTCCTTTACAGCAAAATTGAAAATGGAGTGTATAAGAAATACAAACTACTTATGGAGAATAAGGTGTCCCTCTTCGTTCAATGACGTGTTCTTGAAGACGACGAAGAGTCCACGACCTTAGATCTCACTTGGAAAGGATCTTCTCTAGATCGGCGACAAAGAATGAGGCGGCGACGCTATGTAGATCCAAACTTCGTAGCTAAGCCGACAAGGTCTACCAACGGTCTTTCTTGGATCAATCGTCTCAATCGATTCGGATAGGGAAGGTATTCCCGATCTACAAATCAAGAGACAAAGGTTCTCAAGAAGGACTCGTGAGACGCGTTGTGTGACAGAGCTTCTGTCGCCGGGAGATCAGTAAGTAACCCCGATCAGCGGCGGCGACCAACTAACACGAGCGGCGATGGCGACGGAACAAGCCTCGCGATCTAGGTCACGTCGGCGGCTCGGCTTTTCTTCTTCTATGTTCGTGTTTTTTTTACTATTCAACATACCGATGTATTTATACATTAGGTCATCCAAAATGACCGTTGTGGGCCCCACCAAAAAGAAGCCCTAAGACTGGCTCCAAACCGCGCATGTTAACTTGGACCGATCCAGAGAATAGCAGAAATTTGCCCAAGTCAAATTCGGCGAGAATCGAAGGTGATTCTCGACGAATCGGCGAGAATCACCTACGATTCTTGCCGAATTCCACTTAGAAGAATTCTAGCTTCATTGAAATAGCAAGCCGGAGAAAAACGGCGAGAATCACAATTGATTCTCACCGAATCGTCGAGAATGCAGAGTCATTCTCGACGAATCGGCGAGAATCACTTCGTGATTCTCGACGATTCTACCTTAGTAGAATTCAGGGCGGCGTTGAGATGGCCGGCAGCGGTCGGCGGGAATCGACGAGTGATTATCGACGATTCGGCGAGAGTCACCAGTGATTCTCGTCGAATCGGCGAGAATCACTTAGTGATTCTCGTCGAATCTAACTTAGATGATTTCTCGTCTTTCTTCCCGTGAGTTGCTTTGACCCATCCTTGCTCCTTGTCTCCTCTTGATCTGTCTCAGCCCTGTACTTGAAAATAAGTACACTCCAATAGAGAGAGTACACGTAAGCCAACACACTGATCTGCTCAATGAGGGATTACGTTGCGCAGACCCGTGTATATTGACCCACTGCACCCTGACATTGATGTGTACTTAGCGTGGAATAACTGTAAGCACAACTTGAAGACAAGTGATCAAATACAATGTGACTTCATCTTAGCTTGACTGGAGGCTTCCTCAAATCCAGGTAATTGTGGATACAATACCCAACATTCGCAAAAAGCGGGGATTGTGTACAACCCTATATTCGATGAGTGGGCCCCATCGGGTTGGCGAGTGGTCAGTACCCATCCAAGACCTGAAGAAAGGCACTCACGTAACACGAGGAGAAGAGGAATGGTTTGTCCCCTCGGCGAGTGCCACCCCAGCCCAGCACTCGCCTGGATATATCACGTGCAGGCGCGTGTGCGAGATCAGTTCTTGCTAGGCTAGGCGAGTGGTCGCCCAGCCAGGCATTCACCCTTCAAGGGTCTTTAAGGCGACGAGTGCATTGAGCTCCCGGCACTCGCCCCCTTTAGCCGAGTAATGCTCTCACAGGTCACTCGCCCAGCAGGGTCCAGAGGCAAATTACCTGGATTCCCTCAACGGTCTGCATCTAGCTATTCAGAACTGCAGAGTTTGGCTATTATCAGGCTAGCCCGGGGTGTTTTAGTAATTCCAGACCAGCGCAGGTCGGTTATTTGCAGGCCATTTTCAGAAATCTATAAATAGACCAAAGGGGGTACCTCAGAAGACACACTCACTTGTCTCCCAACCTTCTAGCGTTTTCTGAGGTACCTTAGCCCGACATTTGGCTAAGGAGGGGAAGCGCTCAGAGATCTTCCGGGTGTATGGTGGGTCCTCCGCGCCGGGCCCTTAGTCCAGTCCCCTGTTCTTTTTTCCTTTGTCATTTTTCTTGCAGGAGAGAAGTAGGTGCACGATCACCCCTTCCCCAAGGGTGAACTCCATCGAGACCAAATTCTCGGTTTCAGCATGTATATTTAGACTTAGATATGAAAATGCCCGTATCACTTTGCTTCGCTTGGAGACCAAGGAAAAATGATAGCTCCCCCATGTTACTCATTTCAAACCTAGACTGCATTAGGATAACAAATCTTTTGCAAAGTCTTATGTAAGTAGAGCAAAAGATAATATCATCCACCTAGATTTTGACAATAAGCAATTGTTATTTATGTATTCTAGTGAATAGTATTTTATCCACCTTTTCTCTCGTGAAAGAGTGTTCTAAGAGAAAAGTGGATAAGGTCTTATACCAAGCTCTTGGAGCTTGCTTTAGACCATAAAGTTCTTTATTCAATTTATAAACATATAAAGGATGAAATTGATTGATAAAATATGGTGCTTGTTCAATATAGACCACTTCTTAGAGTGTGTCATTGATAAGCGCACTCTTGACATCCATCTAGTGGAATTTAATCTTCTTGTAGGCAGCATTGGCAAGGAATAACCTAGTTGCCTCTAATTTTGTAACATGTGCAAAAGTGTGATTATAGTCTATTCCTTTATCTTTCTTATAACCTTGAACAACTATTATGACCTTGTTCCTGACTATTACTCCACTGGAGTCCAACTTATTTCTATATACCCATTTGGTTTCAATGACTGGGTAGTTTCTTGGCCTTTCCACTAGTGTCCAGACCTTATTTCTTTCAAACTGAGCTAGCTCTTCCTACATTGCAATAATCTAGTGTGGATCATTGTCTGCTTTTTCAAACTTCTTGGGTTCCTATTAGGAAAGGAAGCATTATAGCATAGCCTCAATTGATAGGTTGTTCCTTGTCCTTATTCCAAGGTTTATATCTTCTAACACTTAGGTTTGAGGGAGATCCCTGAGGTTTGTCCTCATTGGACCTGTTCTAGCTTCAACAAGTGTATGAGTGTTCTCTAGTTGTACACCTTCAGTTAGATCACCTTCTCTTGTATTTTCAAGTTCAACTTCGTGCTCTTTGCTTTGAATTGGATTTGGAGCTGAACAGTTGATGGTTTCTGCATGGACATCATCATCATTAATTGCTTCAACACTTTCCAGCTGATGAGAGTGATCTCTAAATGATCCTTTGCTAATTTACTTCAATATTAGTTCCTTCGGCTTAACAACTATAGAGTCTTCTCCCTACAGTATATTTTTGGTGGAAGTCTCCTCCCCATTGAAAAGTACATTAACTTCATCAAATACTACCTACATGGACTCTTCTATTTTGAGAGTACTCTTTTTATAACACATATAGGCCTTGTTGGATGATGAGTATCATAAGAAAATACCATCATAAGCCTTCTTGTCAAATTTGGCAAGATGGCTCTTCCAATTATTATGAATATAACACATACAACCAAATATCTTAAAATATGAGACTATAGGTATCTTTCCCTTCAATAGCTCATAGGGAGTCTTCAACTTAGTCTTGTGAATAAGAATCCTATTTAGAATATAGTTGGCAGTGTAAACTACTACAACCTAGAAGGACTTAGGCAAGTTTGACTCAACCAATAATATCCCTCCTGATTCAATTAGAGTCATATTTTTCCTTTTAGCTACCCCATTTTGTTAGGGAGTTTTAGGAGTTGAAAAGCTTTTTCTTATGCCTCCATCCTCTCAGAGTCTATAGATTAACTGATTTTCAAACTCAGTGTCATGATCACTTCTAATCATAGACACTTGAGTGTTGAATTAAGATTGAATCTGTTTAATGAATCTTAAGAGGATCCAAAAGGTATCGGACTTAGCTCTTAGAAAGAACACCCAACTGAATCTAGAAAAGTCATCCATAATTACAAATGTATAAGACTTTCCCCCTAAGCATTGAGTGGAAATTGGACCAAACAAGTCCATATGCATTAGATGAAGTATTCTAGGTGAATCATTCTTACCAATTTGTTTGAATGATGATTTAGTATGTTTACGTAATTGACATGCTCTACATGGATTTAATTTTCTATACTTACCTTTTGGTAAGCCCCTAACTAGGTTATTCTTTACAAGCTTGGCTATGGTCTTATGATTTAAATGACCAAGCCTCTTATGACAAAGTTCATTTCTGTCTATATCAATATTAAATAAACAGATTTCCCTTTCATTTGAACTGAAGTTAACCACATATACATTTCCTTTTTTAAAATCAGATAACATAATTGTATATGTTTTAGTGTTGATTATTTGATATAAGCTATGAGTGAATAAAACCTTATATTCAACATCATAGAGTTGACTAAAGCTAATTATATTATGGCTCTAGTTGGGACAGCTTATGCTGATGGATAATCTCTATTCAAAATGCAAACATAGTTTTACAGCAGTTTATTTGCGTAGCTGTTAGAAAATCACTTATTTTAAAATTAAAGATAAGTTATTTTTCATAAGCTATTCGAGTCCAGCTTATGGCTTCCCATAAGTGCTTATCTCTTAAGAAGGCCTAAGCGCTCGTTGAAACCTGTCACTGGCCCTTATAATTCCTCCAATGTTAAGGCGAAAGAAAACCAGTCCGGTAATAAGATCTCGTACCTTGTCCATCACCGTCGTATAATAGGGAAAATTCTGGGCGTGATTGATTTTGTCCTGACACAAATTTTTAGCCTGGACATGATTTTTAGCCCCAGACGGGATTTTTTTGGCTGATGCGCGATTTTTTTGCCTAGACGCGATTCTTCGTCCTAGACTCGTTTTTTTGCCCGGATGCGAATTTTACCCTCAGACACAATTTTTCTACCCGGGCACAATTTTTCCACTCAACATCATTTTTTCTTGCACGGATGCAATTTTTTCGCTCGGACGCAATTTTTTTGCCCGGACGTGCATTTCTCTCCCATACACGATTTTTTCGCTCGGATGTGTTTTTTCTTGCCCGAACATGATATTTTTGTATGAACGCAATATTTTTGCACATACGCGATATTTTTGCTAGGATGCAAAATTTTTGCCCGGGCACGATTTTTCGCTTGGACGTAATTTTTTCGCACGGGCACGATTTTTTCACATGTACGTGTTTTTTTGCCTGGACACGATATTTTTGCTTGGGCGCATTTTTTTGTCCGGACGCAATTCTTTTGCTCGAACGAGATTTTTCCCCCGTGCGCGATTTTTTCACCCGAACGTATTTATTTGCACGGACGTGATATTTTTGCTCAGACACGATATGTTTTGCTCGGGCATGATTTTTATTCTCGGGCGCAATTTTTCACCTAGACGCATTTTTTTAAAGGAAGTGATATTTTTGCTTGAACGCGTTTTTTTGCCCGGACATGTTATTTTTGCCCAAGCGCATTTTTTTGACTGGACGTGATTTTTTTCGCCCAGATGCATTTTTTCGCATTCAGGCAAAAATAATGCATCCATGCGAAAAATTGAGTTTGGGAAAAAAATTGCGTCTAGATGAATATAACGCGTACGGTCAAAAATAATTTGTCTGGGCGAAAATATCACGTTTGATCAAAAATATTGCGTCCGGATAAAAAATGAACCTCGGGCAAAAATACGCGTCCTGGTGAAAAAATTTCTCCCGGGAGAAAAAATTGCATCTAGGATGAAGAATCGCGGCTGGGAGGAAAATTTGTGTCGGGGGAAAAATTCACATCTGGGCGAAAAAATTGCATCTGGGCAAAAAATCACGTCCGGGAAAAAAAATCTCGAGTACGCGAAAAATCTGCATCCGAGTCGAAAAAATTGCATCCAGACGAAAAATCATGATCGAGCAGAAAAAATTGTGTTTGGGTGAAAAAACGCGTTCAAACGAACGAGCCCATATGAATGAATGAAAATTTAGATCAACAGTTATGAACAAACTATCCAAATAGTGTACCGCTTATTCATCACTGATTTTATAAAATCTCTATTCAATCGTCACTTTTCAATCATCACCTTATTCATCAACATAAGTTGCCCCAAGCAAAGCCTATGTTGAAGCCCTTCAACATAGGCTACTTGGGCGAAGGAAATGTCTTTAATTTTGATCACCCTGTAGCCTTTAGTTTGACCACAATTGGAGTCACAAAAAATTACCTTAGGGTCATCCTTGGCCTTATAGTTTTTCGACAATTCTTGTTGTCCAGTCATATGCTTGGAACAACCACTATCTAATTACCATAGTTGGTTTGTGGAAGAACAATCCCTCACGAGCACAAACAAGTAAACATTAGTTAGGACTCAGATTACCTTGGGCCTATTACTAAGGGGTAATGATAGTATATGTAGACCTTTCGAGATACCCTTTAGATGAAAGAGTTTAGGTCTATTAAACCAACTTATGACAACATGTCCTATTCTCAAACCGTTAGTAAATTCATGTACAAAGAAAAGATAATTAGGAAACACGGTTGAATTGAATCTATTAGAATTATACACTAGGAAGTTGCTTCGACTAAAACTCGACGCAACTTTTGGGTTGCGTCTATATGAAGTCGACGCATATGAGGGGTTGTATCGAGATGAGGTCGACGCAACTTCATACTTGTGGTTAGTTGAACTCGATGCATAGGAAAAGTTGCGTCGATATGATGTCGATGCATGTTCCTTGTAACCAAAATTTTTATATTTGGTGATTTAATTTTTATGGGTTTCTTCCCTAGAATGTCTTTACATTTAGATAAGCTAATATTATTAAACACAATTATCTTTTCAGGGTCATCATTATCTTTAATGGTTATAGGTTGTTTCTGTTTAGTTTTGACAAAGGCTATGAGATTTTTCCATGCAGGTGTGTTGGATACTTTACCTGAGCTAGTTGGCATAGCGCACAAACCTAAGTGATTGAACCTCATTGTGAGATTCTTAATTATGTCTCTGAGCTTTTGACTCCTACCATTTAAGGAGTCCTCAATGTCCTTTGCCCTTATAAGATCATTCTTTAAAGTTTTATTTTCATTGGTGAATTCAAATTTTCGTTTTTCAAGTCTTCCTAATTCCACTCTAAGCTTATAGTTAACATGATATTGATTTTCATTTCGTAAGTTTTCCAATTCTTTTCTTAGTGATTTTATCTATTTCTCAGTTTCAATTTGATCTTTGCAAAAATCTCCAAACACTCTTTAAAATCACTTGAAGAAAAATCTATATCATCAAAACATGATACCTGATCTTTCTCATCTTCTAAAATTCTCCCAAAGCCATCAGGAAGGCTTCTTTAGCGACAGCTTCATTCACTCCCTGATGAGGAGGTTGACTCTGAGTCAGAGTCACTCATGGTTTTTTCAATAAATCCTCACTTTCTTCTTATCCTTCTTCCTGAAGGACTATTTCCTATGCTCCTTCTTGCTTGACTTATCCTTTTTATCTTCTAGACAGTCAGGAGCAATATGACCTGACTTTCTATAAGTAAAGCAGATCACCTCCTTGCCGGGGGGTCTTGTTAAACTTTGGTTTATTTGAGCTTCTTTCTTTTCTTCTAGAGTCTTCATATTTGATCCACCTTCTAATTCTTTTGGCCAAGAGATTGAACATCTATTCTTCAGAAGTTGAAAGCTCTCCATCAGCTGCCTTTAGAGCAATATTCTTATATCTAGGGGTAGAGACTTTGTCCTTTACTTTTGACTCATCCCTACTCTTAAGGAGAGGTTCATAGGACTTGAATCTACCTAACATGGAATCTGTTGTGATTTCCCTATGACATCTTGACTTTCTGATGGTCTAGATCCATGAGTCCCATGTGCTTGGGAAGCACATGAGTAGCTTGTCTTTGATCTATATGAGTGTGATGTCCTTATCTAGTCCTTTAAGTTCATTCATAATGATGCTGAACCTTTCATACATTTCAGCAACACTTTCTTCAGTCCTCTTTTGAAAGTTCTCATACTGGGATACGAGAAGGTACCTTTTGTCCTTACTTTCATCAGTGCTACCTTCCATAATTCTGGATAGAGTCACCCATATCTCTTTAGCTAATTGGAAGTAATCTACCTTTTGGAATATCTCAGCAGTCATTGTAGAGACTTAGATTTTCATGACCTTTGCATCCCAGTCCTTCACTTTCTTTTCTTCAGTCCACTGAGCCATTGGTACTTGTATTGATGTGGTGCTTCCACTTGCATCATTCCAATATGGCATAAGTGGTCCTGTAGAATATAAAAAAACACTCATCAATAGAATTCATGTATACTTTGATTCTGGCCTTGCAGAGTGTGAACTTCTCTAAGTTACACACTGGAGGTCTTGTGAATGAAAATCATTTAAAATTATTTGACGATATTTTGGAGTATATATATAACTTTATAACTATTCATATCTTTTTTTATCATGGTGCTAACAATTATTTGATCAACCTCGCTATGGTACCGATTGAAAGTGTGAACAGTTGATTAAAATCCTTAGAGAATTATCTAGAGGGGGGAGAATAGAGATTTAAAATTATACTTAATAAATTTACTGAATTTCTGCTAACACATGATTTACGATCACAGATAGTGGCCAGTAAATTAAATCAGTAAATGGAAATCACAGCACATCAAGCAATCACAAAAAAGCACAATCACAGAAAAGCACAATCACAGAGAACACCAAAGCTATAGTGGTTCCTTAAAATCTGGGTACATCTACTCTTCTACCACTTTGATAGGAATACACTATCCCAGTGCCTGAATCTTTTGATAAGGAGACTCTCAGAACCAATATCTAGATCTTTTGATAAGGAGATCTTGATCCACACAAACTGAGTCTTTTGATAAGGAGACTCTCAAAATCAATAACTTAATCCTTTGAAGAGGGATTCTCAAAACTCTTTGCTCAATAGTACAAAGGAGAAGGTGAGGAGAAGAGAAGGAAAATGGTAGAAGAGAATGTCTCCTGGATGAGTTCCATAGCAGGAATCTTAGGACTATTTTGCACAAAGTGTATTAAATCCCTTTGATTAGATGAACCCTTACTGCTGAAGAATTTGTAGGAGTTATATGCTTTGGATACAATGATCTTTTGTGATTATCCTTTTTGAATTTCTCTTCTACCACTAGTAGAGAGGATTGAAGAAGATGATTTTCCAGAGTTCTCTGCTCTCTATACATTTCTCTTAATGTTTTTGTATGCTATGTATTCTCTCTTATTATTATTTTAGTAGTTATGTTGACTTCTTCTGTCCTTCATATATATTATTCCTGAATGAATTTGAATTGTCCTCTTCATTTAATATTTTCTTTAGAGGGAATAATGCTATCTTTTTACAAATTTTCTTCAACAGATTTCAACATATTATTCAAAATCTTTCCATATGAATTCTTTTGAATTTGATGGAGAATTCCTTTCCTTAAACTCGTCTTTTAATGACTATAATTATTTGAAATAATTCCTTAAATTCTTCCTTTAAATAAGTCTGAGCAAATTCTCTGTAATTTTCATTCAGGGTTGCACTTGACGTTACGTTGACTTCAGGTAAGAGTTATATCAACATGTAGTTTTAGAATGAAATCCCATCAAGCCAACTATGAAGTCGACGCATGCGTCGATATCCTATTGATGCATACATCAACTTCTGTCTTGAAGTAGCGTCGTCTTTAACATATGCAGTTGCTTTGACTTCTATTCATAGTGGTGTCGACTTCCAATCATTATTGTGTCGACTTCCAGTCACTACAAGTTGTCTTGACTTAAATTTCTTCCTAATTTAGTGTGCATTTCTCATGCCCTTGAATTTACTGACTTCCTAGGACACCTATGACCATATTACCCTCACTATACAACATAAGTAATAATCCTAGGTTGTAAAATCACTTATAAAATAATTTGATATGTTAAATCAAATGGATTTTTCCCAATAGTATGGGGAAGTGGCTACTTGACAAAGAAGGGTTCAAAGGCTCTTCCCGGGAATCCCCAGGCAGTGGCACTGTCAGAGGAAGAGATTCTAACGGTGCCTGAGGTGAAAACCTTGGTAAAAAGGGAATCTGGCGGCAGCCATCAACACCAGACTATCGGACCACCACCGGAAGTTGCGCCAACCCCCGACAAGTCAGCCGGGGGCAGAGCCATTGTCGTCCTATGTCTAGAAGTTTGCAAGCAGTGCCCGTGAGTTTCCTATTCACTAAGAGCTACAAGTGTCATTCGATGAGATCAGATGGCCCTAATTTTTTGGGAAATATTTAATTGCCCCTGCAGTGGATCCATGCCTGATTCACTGTGGGGCTCAGATTTACAAAGAACACGGCTTGATCTCAGTCAATAATAAACTTTAATATATGTGCTATATGTAAACCATAATGTAGTAGAAGTTTTATTTTTCTAGGGTTGTTCCAAACCTCTAATGAGGAAATCTTGAATACAAAAGTTGTCTATTTTACTGAGGTCTATCACCATAAAAATATTGGGAACTTTTCGAGGACATTTGATATTTTAAATAATTAAAATAGAGTTTACTCCTCTGATCTAAGGGCCCTAAAAAATAAAAAAAAATTGAGAAAATTCTAGATGATAAACAAAGTCCTTATACATGTTCAGTAATGTTTTGGAAATTTTTGAGTATGCTTTGATATTTTTCAAGTAATAAAATGTGTGATGGTTCACCTTTAAAAGTTAATAGAAGCAAATTTCCCAGATTAAAATCCTTTAAAATATCATGGATGATTTATAATTACTAAAGACATGCTCTGATGAAGTTTGAGAATTTTTCAAGTACTCCTGTTATTTTTGAGATTTTAATTTATACACATGGATGCTTTAAGTTAATAGAGGCAAAATTATTCGTTCAAAATGCCTTATATTTTTATGAGAGGTCCTTAATGGATAAATACATGCATTGAAAATATTTGGGGAATTTTTGAGGTATTCTTGGTATTTTAATGATTTAAAATAACCTGAGCCTACTTTAAATATGTTAGAGGCTATGTAAGACCACGAAAAAAAGTAAAATATGTTTGAGGAGTTTGTGTTTTACATTTTAAACCTGCTGTCATGGATTGATGATTTTGAAATATGACTTATTTTTAAATATAAAATAAGGGTTTATTCATGGAAAAATAAATTATCGAAGATCATTTGAAGCTCAAAAATGACTAGAGGAATTTATGAGGTTTATGTTGGGGCAATTCCAACCTCTGGTTCTAGTTTCATCAATTTCCTACTCTTTTTAGTAATTATCGAATAAAAGAGATTTAAAACAGAAGAAATAATATCAAACTTAATATAGAAACTTAATCGGCCCTGATGTGAGCAATTGAGGTTAAAAAGAGATTCCAAGTTAAACCTCTTGCAAATATTTTAAGTCTCGACTATCGATTTAGGAGAGTATAATGAGAAGCTTGGTTATATATATCCCTAATATATCAACGCACGTCTTCTAAGTCATCATAAGAGGTGCAATTAGATTAACTATTAGCCTCAAATACTCGACGGACCCTAACACAGTAAAGTATAAAGAACTCGCCACAAAATTGTTTGAAGTTGTCTCCTATGAATGGAGAAGCCTCCTATGAACGTAGTGAAGAACTTTCTACTATGAATGAAGTTATGAACTGAATTGTGGAGTCAACAATGACACTGACTATGATGTTTTTAGTTCTTTTATCCATGGTAGTCAAGATGACTTCATCCTTTATCATTTCTGAAAGTTTCTTTGAAACTTTCAGATTTGTATAAATAGATGAGACCTTCATGGGGATGTAAGGTCCCTCTTCAATGGTAGTGTAAATCCTTAGGTCAGATGCCTCCATGAAGAGCTTAACCCTTTGTTTCCATATACCAAAGTTCTCCCTCCTACAGATAGGAAGTTTCATGGAGATCAATTCTTTTAAACTTTCTCTAGAACCTATGGTGTTGTAGACCTTTTCAACCCTTTAGGATTTTATTCATTTGTTAAGTATTTTTGAACAACCTGGCTCTGATACCACTTGAAAGATAAAGGTTTCTACTCACCTAAAGGGGATAAATAAGTGATTTACTTATTTTAGGCTTTCTTATAATAATAAAATAGCACAAGCAAAACATATCACAACACAACACACCAAGATTTATAGTGGTTACTCAATTATGGGTACATTCACTTTCTCTCTTCACTTATCTAGCATGGTGTTAGCTTAGGCTAAATTTCTTCAAACTATCTCAGATCCACAAATCATACAACTCAGGAACAATAGCTCCCTACCTCAGACCTTCAACACAGGTCCTACCACTCGGATCTTTTATCACAAGATCCTATAGCTCATACTACACACAACCTACCTCAATCTCTGCAGTTAGAGATCTACACTCAAATATTTTTAACAGATCCTACAACTCAGGTCACACAGCCCTACCTCAATCTTTATATCTAAAGATCTACACTCAGATGTTTTACAGATCCTACAACTCATATCATAATGATCCTACATATATAACCGGTAATTTGTCAAGATTAGAAGTACCCAAGAAGATGGCTATTGACAGACCATTAGGTGAGCAGAAGCGAGCTTGGGCGAGAAGAAGCGAGCTTGGGCGAGTAGAGGCGAGCATGGGCGAGCAGAGGCGAGCTTGGGAAAGGAGAGGCAAGCTTGGGCGAGTATGGTCGAGTACCTCGTGAGTTTGGGCGAGTAGACCCTTGGAACTCACTGGGAAAGGCTGGACACTTGCCTATACCCCCTAGGATTTCTCTATAAATAGCCCCTCATGGTATTAGAAATAGACTTTTGAAAGAGGTTGATGTCCCCCCAAGTGGATACTCGCCAAGTCCATGCCTGCCTAGTACCTTGCCTAGTTTTTTGTTTGTAGAGGGGAAGTTTCTCCCAAACTTTCGGGTATGTGGTGGGACCTCCCTGCTGGAACACTTGGGGTGTACTTGTAGATTAGTTTTCTCTCTCCTGCGATAGCCATTTGAATTGTGGCGCCAGACCGCAGAATCAGTAATCTTAGGCTACCTTGATCTGAATTTTGAAGTAAGGGATTTTCTTGGCTTCAACACTATAGATAAAAAGAGTAACAAAAAATTAACTCAGCACACAATGCTTGAGTCTTCAAATAGAAGCACTAAGTGGTCTTCTTCTTCTTCCTTAATCAGCACTTAAATATGTTGGCTTGAAAAGAATATGGATTGATCAAGAACACTTTGACACAAAGAAAAATTCTTCGAAAGAATTAATGTGATGAGTAGCCTTGGAAGAAAATTTCTCTGTTGCTACTAGTGAATGAAGACTTGAAAGAATTTTGATGCTTAATCACTATTGTATACTTGCACAGAAAATTCTGAGAGCCTTGGCGTATAAAGCTATGTGTATTACTTTGTATATCCTTGTCTTCTTTATATTTTGAAGTCCCCTTTTATAGTAGACTTGGTCGATAGAGGGCATGATGACTAATAAGGAAATCTCCAATGACTAATCAATTTACTTAGTGAAAATTCTGAAAAAGGAATTCTCGAATGGCTAGAGAATTTTACTTAAGTAAATATCTTGTAAAAGAAATTATTCTTAATTGAATGTGAATATATCTTACATCTGACACCGGCTTATTTTCAACAGCAAAGATGGCAATTTGAATTAATTCGAACTGATTAACCAATCTGCGGCTTAATGTCAGGAAAGAGATGTTAGAGCACGCGTTAGGCCGACAAAAACTTTTTAAAGTAAACTTTACTTGATCCAGTCGATAAAGTCCTTAAGCCCAGTGATAGATATATCGTCAGCACGAAATATCATAAGGGCTCAACTAAAGACACTCAGCACTTAGGCATTTAACTCAGAAAAATTCTTTCTATTATGATGTAGCTGATGCAGTCGACAAATTACATAAGGCCATTTATACGATGTTGTTGATAAAGTATATGAACCTTCTAAATGATGATGTCGACAAATCGCTTTTCTTTGCAGTTGATGTAATCAATATTTTCCTTAGGTTTTTTTGTCGATGTAGCCGATAAAAGACTTGACTTCTTGCTTATACACACGATATTCTCTAGCCGATGTAGTCGATATTTTACTTAGCTTGTAGCCTATGAAGCTGATATTTGACTTATATAAATTTAAGTTCTTGCCTTTAAATTCTCATAACTCTATTGACTTTCCCCATCATAGTGACATGTCTAATATTGAATTAGGATAGAGGTTAGCATGAGTTTTGCACCTTGAGAGAATATAAGGGCAAAACTCTATTTGGGTGATCATAAGCCTAACATTACATTAGACATGCACTTCTGTTAACCCTATCACAACAAAACTAAAACACACATCAAATACAAGATGTTTATTGTCATCTTGAGGCCTTCTTCAAATCAGAAATCTCGTGGACAATATTCTCAACTGTAATATTGATATCCGGTCGACATTGCGTCGATTTATAATCGATGGAAGATAACTTTTCTTGATTTTCTTCTAAAATTCAGAGTGCTTAGCTCATGTCCTTAACTCTACTAACTTCCTAGGACTTCTAAGACCATATTACCCTCTCTATACATCATGGGTAATTACCCTAGGGTGTAAAATCACTTTAATATAATTTGTTAAGCTAAATCATCAGGGTTTTCCCAATAATCTCCCCTATATAGCTTAACAAATTTTACAAAGTTTAAATTATGATTTTACAAAAATAAATCATGAAATACATAGAATGATTTTCAATAAACATAAGTAAAGGACATTAATGAATGCAAGGACATAGGCATGATTGACAACTAAATATGTATATATCTTCTAAATAAATTATGTAGGAGAACTGCTGCATAACAACATCATTGCTCTCAGAAGGATTTCAGTATGTATGTATATATGTATATATATCATCTTTAAGATCATGCATCTTTCTTAGAGGAGAATTTTCATTTTCTCGAGATTTAAATGAGGTTGCTAGATGGTTGCCCTCCATCTGACTTATCCTGATTCTCCCCCTAAATTATTGGATCATGGTTTATCTCACAGGCCATTTGTACTGCTTACCTTGCAACCTGTAGAATATTGGCTGATTCATTCTCTCCCATTTGGGTGACTCCCCCTGAACTATAGCTGTAGGGATTTGAATCATTTGATTATTATCCGTTTCCCTTCTCATCAAAGCTTCTTTAGTCAGGGCCTCATATTTTTCTAATGGTCTATGGGCTGGACTTCCTCAGATCTCTCCCCCTCACAACAAGAAAATAAGCTTTTAGTGACAAAAATTTGGTCACTAAATATTGCGTGTTGGTGACTAAAACCATTTAGTGACTAAAATTAATCTGTCACAAGGTGGTTGCAAAATGTCCTTTACTAAATGCATTTAATAATCAAATTATTTTTCGTCACTAAATGTATTCTTTTAGTGACTAAACAAATCTTCGTTGCTAATTGTTTTTAGTGACTATACTATTTGTCACTAAAAAGGCACTTTTTGTGTTCAAATTAATTTAGTTACTAATTGTTTAATGCAATAGTGAGCAGAGTTTTTGTCACTAAAAAAAGCTTTTGTGATCAAATTAATTTAGTCACTCATTGTTCATTACAATAATGGTTGTTGTTTAGTCACTGAATGTCACTTTTAGTGACAAAATATCTATCACTAATATTTTATAATTATTCACAGAATAGATTTTAAATAAATTTATTTATTTGATATTAAATTGAATACAAATATATATAAGATAAAATACAATAATAGATATAATATCTATTTTGTAAGAGAACCTCAACAAAAAAAATATTTTTATTAATACTAAAAAGAAGGTGGGAGATTGCCCAAGCCCATCAATACAAATTAATAGAACACTTAACTTTATTACACTCATTACATGAAAAAATGTATAATAAAAAAATGTTCATGAATTTTTTTGTCTTTCTTCTTCATGGGCTCGTCCCTCTTGCCTTCTTCCTCCTTTGGTTCCTCATTCTTGGGCTCTTCCTTTTTTTCAGCCACTTGGGGACAAGCCCGTATCCAATTCTCCTTCAATATACTATCTTGCATGAAACACCGCCAGATAAACTCGATGAAATTTTTCCTGCACCATGAGTTTTAATGAGCTCCATGAACTAAAATATACCTTTTTTGAAATAAGAATAAGATACTAAAAATGTGCAAACCATAGAATTATATGGTGGGGTTGAGCATGGTTTGAAAACTTCATATGTTGGGTCAATTGATCACAATGTCCTAGATTTGAAGAAGGCTCACAAGACAATGGTATACACATGATTGTATCTGATGCATGCTCTAAGTTCAATGTATGCAGGTTGTTTCTATTACACTGATTTGACAGGTAGTCTGAGCCACAATGACAGATGGACTCAAGGTAGGATGCTGACAAAGCAGAAATCTGGCTAAGTTCAAAAGAGTTGAGTAAAGACAGTTCACTTAATGCCAAGAGGCTAAAAGCATTGATAGAAGCTCAAGCAGTCAAAGCCTCAGTTTTGCTGTCAAGAAATCTTGCTATGTCCAGAAGCATTGAGTGAAGGCAATTCACTCAATTCCAAGAGACTAAAAGCATTGTCAGAAGCTTAAGCAGTCAATGACTCAATGGTGTAGACAAGAAGTATGGCTAAGTCCAGAAGCATTGAGTGAAGACAGTTCACTCAACGCCTACTCAATAGAAATTCTATCGAAGTATAGAAGCACTGAGTGAAGACAGACCACTCAATGCCTCATCAAGAAGCCATGCAAAGGCAAAAAGCATTGAGTGAAGAAACTGCACTCAACGCCTTCATGAAGAGAAATTTCAACTATGTCCAGAAGTGTTGAGTGATGAAGGGTCACTCAATGCCTTAATAGTTATACTATAAAATTCAAATTCGTTGAGTGATGAAGGTTCACTCAACGTCTGAAGATGTAGAATTCAGCTAAGTATTTTTGCGTTGAGTGATAAGGCTTCACTCAATGCCTGTGCAAACTATCTGAAATTTGCTAAGTCTACAGGAGCTGAGTCATGCTGACGTCAGCAGCAATTCAAATATCACAGTTTTTGCATCCTAGAAGACAAAAGGCGTCTCTTGCCTTTAGTACTACAGTTAATGCAAAATTTATGTTGCAGTTGCCCATTCCATGGGTCTACATTGTGCATAGAGACATTGGATTTATGGGAAATAAAAAGAGAGTTCCGAGAAATTAAAGGGGGGGGGGGGTTTGACTTTTGGAAAAAAAATTCTTGATCATCTTACTCCAAAAAAACTAAGCAGAAGAGCTCTGTAACTAGTGTTCCACAGCAAGTCTGAAGACTTTAGACTAGGTTAGCTGATTGAAGAAATAAAGCACACCAATATCATTTTGTTTTCATCAGCTAGTTCAGAAGCTCCAGTTTTTGAGATTCTTCCCAGCACAAGCTGAACCAACCTGAAGATCTATTTCCTTGGTATTATGAAGAAGTTGGGATGAGCTCACTCAGTGCAGAGAGAAGGAGCTTAGAGAACACTTTCTTCGGATCAAGTCATTAACAACAAACTCACTCTTTATGTAGGATCATTCTTGATCTGAGTTGTAAGCCTGAAATATAAAGGTTGAGTTATAGGATCCTTCTATGGGTCTGAGGTAGGGTATGTGTGCCTAAGGTAGGAGATTTATTCTCTGAGGAAGGATCCTAGGGTTGATCTTAGTGTAGGGCTATCCTCCTAGCCTGAGTGTAGGACTTTGGATGAAGTCTTAGGTTGGTGATCAAAAGGATCACTGAGCTGTAGGAGATTTTATCCCTAATTATAGGGCCTTGGGCCTGAGGTAGGACTTGGATGAGTCAGAGAGATCCTGAGAGATCTATGTTATAAGCTCATTGAGCTGAATCTCGATGGAGATTTCCTTATCTAACACATTATTAGAAAAGTTAGAGGGAAAGTGGATTTACTCATACCTTGGAGAACCACTATAAATACTGGTGTGCTGGTGTTAATTCTTGAAAGCTAACATAAAGTAAATCACTCAACTGACTAAACTAAAAGATAGTCACAAAAGACTTATAAACCTATTCACCCCCCTCTAGGTGTTTAGCTACTCTTGAAATAAATAATTTCAAGTGGTATCAGAGGGAGGTTGATCAAAAAGGACTTAACAGTCTGAACAGATCTCCAAGAGTAGCTGAAGATTTGCTCCATGGGTTCAGGTGGGAACCACAAGGAGTTGAGCTCCATGAAGATCCCTATTTGCAGAAAGGAAAATTTTGGGATTTGGAAAGAGAGGGTCAGGCTATTCATGGAAGCCTCAAACCCAAGGATTTTCATCATAGTCCAAGAGGGACCCTTCATTTCCATGAAAATATCTGTCTTGGATGCAAATGACAAAATGATGAAGACGACGACCCCCGACATGTTGATGATCGTGCTGGCATGCTTACGGAAGATCCCTCGCCCTCTCCAACAAAAGACTTACGGCGTCGCGGAAACATTGTTGATCGACGCTACAACCTCCGCCCTCAGCGCATGACTTTCTTTTGATAAATATATTACTTATGTTATATTTATTTTTCTTGTTTTATTGTTTTAAAATCTGGACTGTATTTATCTAGATTCTTATTTTTAAGTTTTGCCTGTGTTTAGCCATTTGGTGTTTTAAGTTGGGCTGCATATAGCCAGGATTTTTGTTAGCCTTATATAAGGCTATGTGTTGTTCAATTATTTAGTGATGAATGAAAAGAAACCCTAAAATCTAAATTAAGATTTTTCCCTCTCTTGCTCCCCTCCTTGGTCGTCGGCCTCCCCTCTCTTCCCCTAGTAGTTCGGCCACCTCTCTTCCCCTCTCCCCTCCTCTCTTCTCCACCATAACCCCTCCCTTCTCCTCTCCAACTTCTTAAAAAAACGAAGGCTTTCCCCCTAGAAGAACTCGGCTACTCCCCACATAGGGTTTTAACCAAACTTAATTGATCTCCCCTTTTTGGTGGATTTTTGGCCAAGGACAAGTTCTCTGGCAACAAAGAACCTCCTTCGGCATGAAGCAAGAAAGGCGGACGTGTTTCTCTCCATTCGGTGTGACTCCAGCAGAACCGTAGAAGAGCGATTCTCTCCCAAGGAATCATCTTCTGAGTGGGGTAACAAAAATCTCTAATCTTGTGAGTTCCCTCCTAGATAAATCTTGTGGTGGTTTACTTTTGCGTTGTTTGCGAATCTTGATTTCATCGTCGTTTTGATCCAATCGATTATTGTTGTTTTCTCTTGATCTATTTAAATTCGTGAGGATTGGCGGACCTCGTATTCTTTTGTTGGGAGAGATCTACCTTTTCTGAATCATTATTTTTCGGTGGATGTCTTTTGGTACAACACACGCTCGAACGGATAGGGTAGATCCTTTTCGCTTGAGAAAATATTGGCTCATAACTTTTATTTGATCTCTAAGGGTGTGGCGAACCCGTACGTTAGCATCAGATTAATTATATTGCAAATCGAGTGTGCTACGTTTTACATGTGCGAGCGTAGAATTGGAGCGTGGGAGAGTAGTTTTGTGTCGTTTGTCCTTCTCGATTCGTCGGGTGACGAACCCCTACATCAATTTGGTATCAAAGGGAGGTTTGTGTCAATTTCTTAATTGACACCATCCTAATATTCGTAGGACATCGATACGCACTTGTCTAGCAAGTTTCGTTGATCAAAATAACAATTTTTTTCTGCTCTGCAAATAGCGGCCTAAAAATCTCAATTTTTTGCGAAATCCAAAAAATAAATTTTCTGGAAAATCTCCAAACTCTTTGTAGTGAGAAATTAAAAAAATATTTTATTTTACCTAGTTATTATTAGTAAAAAAATATCTTTTATAAAATTTCATCAAGTCAGGGTCAAACTTCTTTCATTGCAAGCATACGACTAGGCACAGAGTATACCCCTTCTTCCTCCAATATGGCGGATGGCCAGGATACCGGTCACAGTACAAAAATGATAGATGAACTCCGTCAGGAGTTCACTGATCAGCTGACGGACATCAGTGAGATGCTTCATGAGATGAGATTAAACCAGGCGGCTCCCCCAAATCAGGCGGCCCACCAACGTGATGAGGGGAATAACAATAACAATAATAATAACGATTATGTCCCACGTGCACTTACATATAATAATTAGACACCGTATGAGTGTTATATCACTAGGGATGTCCATATCAAACCCCCATCGTACGACGGACTAGGTGAACCCCAAGTGTTCTTAGGTTGGGTTATGAAAATAGAGTACTATTTCGAGCGACACAATCTGACCAACGTGCACAAGGTGCGAGTTGCGAGGATGAAGTTGTTAGGCAGGGACAAAATATTTTGGCTGAATGAGGAACGACGTCTAGGTGCGGTGAACGGTTTACCCCCTATTGGTTGGGCTGGCATGAAAGCCATGTTGACTGATCAGTACGTTCCTGCATACAATCAGATGCAGATGTTTGATGAGTTAGCTACCCTGAAACAAGAGAATAGGTCGGTCGCAGATTACATAAGTCTTCTTAAGGACATGATGGTCAGGTGCAATGTTAGGGAGATGCTAGAGATCACCCTCTCTAGATTTTGTAAGGGGCTCAACACCGACATTCAGGGTAAGCTCCTACGGTATGGTCACACCGACTTGAACACCACCTTTAACGCCGCCTTGGATATTGATAAGCACACTGCTTTCAAGTCCAAATCTCGCCCCTTTCAGAAAGGAAATTCCATCTTAGGACCACCCCCATCCACCCATAAGGATAAGGGTAAGTTCCGGTCCGCTGACCCGAACTCTATTGTCATTATTGCTAGGAATCTGAGAAGCCTGACCGGTGAGAAAGTGCCCATTGGTAGGATTAGCAAGACGAATGCTACTTGTTTTGCTTGTGGCATTCAGGGAAATTATGCTAGCGAGTGTCCAACCAAGCCCAAACCCCTAGCCCTTTTAGATGCTTTGTCTGAATCCACCAAGCTCATGTATAAGGCCGGTGTAGAATCTGAGTCTGAATCGGAAGGAGTACCTAGCGACATAGAGGATGATGTTAACATGATGGTGATGATGTGTATTTTGGCTACTCCGCGAGCATCAAATGATTGTAATAGGATGAATATTTTCTCTTTAAATTTTAAGAGCGGAGAGAAGTGGTGTAAATTGATTACCGATAGTGGAAGCTGTATGAATGTGATTTCAGAAAATGCAGTGTCATGAATTTTGTTAACCACCAAACCTCACCCTCACCCTTATAAGGTTGCTTGGGTTAACAAGAAATCCCTTCCGGTTTTGATGTGTTGCTTGGTTCCCCTTACCATCAAGGATTATATGGAGAAAATTTGTTGTGACATCATCCTCATGGACGCTTGTCATATTCTATTAGGATGTCTGTGGCTTTACAACCATGATGTTACCAACCTAGGACGTGCTAACACCTATAAGTTCAAATTTAATGGCAAGACCATTATTTTGAATCCCACTCCTCCTAAGGATCCTACTGTCCCTTCTAAGGACACGATTATTCTGGTAGAGAAGAAGACATTAAGTCTGATTGGTAAGAAGGAGTTTGCACGTGAAACTCTTATGGAGGGTCTCATGTATGCGTTAGTTTGTTTGCAAATAAAGGAAGATGTATCCTCTTTTGATAATTTACCTCTAGCATTGAGAAAACTTGTAGAAGAGTTTAAGGATGTATATCTGGACGAGCTACCGCCCATGTTACCCCTCATGCGGGACATCCAGCATGCGATAGATTTCATTCTTGGTTCCTCTTTACCCAATCTTCCTCACTAACGGCTAAACCCTTCCGCACACCTAGAGTTGCAAGCCCAAATTTTAGATTTGTTAAGTAAGGGATTCATCCGCCATAACAAGAGTCTGTGTGTCGTACCCGCTTTACTTTCCCCTAAGAAAGACGGTTCTTGGAGAATGTTTGTGGATAGTCGGGCAATTAATAAATTTACTATTAAATATCGATTCCCCATCACTCGTTTGGACGATTTATTGGACATATTAGTCGGGGCCACAATCTTTTCGAAATTGGACCTTAGGAGTGGCTACCACCAGATCCGGATTAGGGAGGGAGATGAATGGAAGACCGCTTTCAAGTCAAAGGATGTGCTTTACGAATGGTTAGTGATGTCATTTGGGCTTTCCAATGCTCCAAGTACTTTCTCTAGGATGATGACTCATCTCTTCCAATTGTTCATGGGAAAATTCATAGTAGTGTATTTTGATGATATCCTCATTTTTAGTACTTCTCCGAGCGACCATGAGTCACATTTGAGGACTATCCTGACCACGTTGAGGACGGAAGAATTATTTGTCAATATCAAGAAGTGTACATTTTATGTGACATCCGTAGAATTCTTTGGGTATATTGTTAGTTCGTAGGGCATACATGTGGATCCTAAGAAGGTCCAAGCCATTAAGGATTGGCCGGAACCCACCAACATTCAGGATGTTAGGAGTTTTCATGGACTAGCTACCTTTTATCGTCAATTGATTTGAGATTTAAGTAGTATCATAGTGCCAATAACGGAATGTTTGAAGAAAGTTGATTTCACCTGAACCAAATCGGTTACAAAAGCGTTCCAAACAATTAAATCACGGATGTCAGAAGCTCCACTTTTGAGGTTGCCAGATTTTAATAAGGTTTTTGAGTTGTCTTGTGATGCGTCTGGGGTTAGCATAAGCGGTGTATTAAGTCAGGAGGGTCATCCTATTGGGTATTTTAGTGAGAAAATTGCTAGTCTGAAGTTGAATTATTCTAATTATAACAGGGAGTTTTACGCTGTTATTCGCTGCCCCCAACATTGGCGACACTATCTACTCCCAAAGGAGTTTGTTATCCAATCCGATCAAGACACTTTGATATTTGTCAATTCTCAAAGCAAGGTCAGCCCCCGACATGCCAAGTGGGTCTCTTATCTTCAGGAATACACATTTATAATAAAACATCTTAAGGGGACTCTAAATCATGTGGTCGACGCCCTTAGTCATGTTTCTTTATTATTGTCTACGCTAGAAGTGAAAGTCATTGTGTTAGATAGGATTAAGGATGAGTATGTCCATTGTTCGGATTTCAAATAAATCTATTTATCCGCTCAAAGTGACTCTCCCACTACCATCTCAGCCTATTATATTCGAGACGGTTATCTATTTAAGCACTAAAAGCTATGTACCCAACTTTCTTCCCTATGTCACTTCATCATTTGGGAATTACATGGCGGTGGTTTAGGTGGTCATTTTGGCCGTGACAAGACCATTGTGTTGGTGGAGGACAGGTTTCATTGGCCCGGTCTCAAATCAACGGTAAATAAAATTGTGAAGAGTTGTCATGTGTGCCAATTAGCTAAGGGTAATAATACGAATGCCGGTCTTTACACTCCTCTTCTGATTCCCTCCATTCCGTGGGTGGACGTTAGTATTGATTTCATTTTGGGTCTACCCATCACTTTTAGACATCATGATTCCATCCTGGTAGTAGTAGATCGGTTTTCAAAGATGATATATTTTATCGCTTGTAATAAGACCGACGATGTGTCGCATATTGCAAAATTATATTTTAAGGAAGTCATTGGGCATCAGGGCATTCCCAAGACAATAGTGACTGATAGGGACGTGAAATATACTAGTTATTTTTGGAAGACCCTTTGGAAGCTTATGGGTACCAAACTCTTGTTTTCTTTAGCCTACCATCCACAAACGGATGCGCAAACAAAAGTAATAAACAGAAGTTTGGGTAGTTTACTACGTTGTCTGGTGGGTGACCACAAGGGTACCTGGGACTTGATCCTTCCCCATGCTCAGCTTGCGTACAATAATTCTAAAAATAGATCCATGGGTTTATCCTTCAATGAAATCGTGCACGGCTATAAGGCACCGGTGCCACTTGATTTAGTTCTATTACCTCTATCTTATAAATCAAGTAATTTTGTACAAGAGTTCGCTCTTGATGTTCATAATTTACATAAGCACATTCATGAAACGTTAATCACCCAATATGCATCTTATAATTCTCATGCTAACGCACATAGGAGAGCGCCTCACTTTAATGTTGATGATTTAGTCTTGGTGTGTCTCATACCTGAACGGATGCCTTCAGACTCCTTAAAAAAGTTGGCGAATCTGCGAGCCAGTCCTTTTCAAATTTTAAAGAAGTTAGGAGAAAACACATATCTTTTGGAGTTACCCAATGATTGGGGTATATCCCATATTTTCAATGTTTCAGATTTAACTCCATATGTTTCTCCACCACTTGAATTATCTACCTCTCCGTTTATTCTATCCACTGAGTCCTCCAATGGGTTGGGGGTGAGCTTGTCCTGGTATCGCTCTCTCTTACAGTTTCCACTAGAAGTACGTTGAATGTTGATGTGAAAAATTTTTCACCTTCTTTTACAAATGCTTTTCCAAGGTTCCCCAAGACCATCTTTTTGCCTGACAGGATTCTCAAGGATGAAGTACTATCATCTCCAAGTGGTGACATTAATCGCTACTTGATCCGGTGGCGTGATCGTCCGGCTTCTGATGACTCTTGGATACTTTAATCGGAGGTGGCTCTTTTGGATGAGGCTCTTCTATGCCGGTACATTCAAGCCAACTCATCAGTGATGAGTACTTTTAAGCAGGGGAGGATTGATGGAGACGACAACCCTCGACATGTTGATGATGGTGTCGATATGCTTACGGAAGATTCCTCGACCTCTCCAACCAAATACTTGCGGCGCCACGAAAACATTGTTGATTGACACTACAACCTCCGCCCTCGGCGCAAGACTTTCTTTTGATAATTATCTTGCATATGTTATATTTAGTTTCCTTGTTTTATTGTTTTAAAATCTAGACTGTATTTATCCATATTCTTATTTTTAAGTTTGGCATGCGTTTAGCCAGTTGGTGTTTTAAGTTGGGCTGCATATAGCCTGGATTTTCGTTAGCCTTATATAAGGCTATGCATTGTTGAATTATTTAGTGATGAATGAAAAGAAACCCTAAAATATTAATTTAGATTTTTCCCTCTCTTGCTCCCCTCCTTGGCCACCGACCTCCCCTCTCTTCCCTTAGTGGTTCTGCCACCTCTCTTCCCCTCTCCCCTCCTCTCTTCTCCACCATATCACCTCCCTTCTCCTCTCCAACTTCTTACAAAAATGAAGGCTTTCCCCCTAGAAGAACTCGGCTACACCAAGGCTCCCCACATAGGGTTTCGACCAACCTTGATCTCCCCTTCTTGGTGGATTTTCGGCCAAGGGCAAGTTCTCTTGCAATGAAGAACCTCCTCTAGCATGAAGCGAGGAAGGCAAACGTGTTTCTCTCCTTTCGGTGTGACTCCGGCAAAACCGTAGAAGATCAATCCTCTCCCAAAGAATCATATTCCGAGTGGGGTAACGAAAATCTCTAATCTTGTTTGTTCCCTCCTAGATAAATCTTGTGGTGGTTAACTTTTGCGTTGTTTGCGAATCTTGATTTCATCGTGGTTTTGATCCAATTGATTATTGTTGTTTTCTCTTGATCTATTTAAGTTTGTGAGGATTGGCGAACCTCGTAGTCTTTTGTTGGTAGAGATCTACCTTTTTCGAATCGTTATTTTTTTGTGGATCTCTTTTGGTACAACACACGCTCGAACGAATCGGGTAGATCCTTTTCGCTTGAGATAATATTGGCTCATAGCTTTAATTTGATCTCTAAGGGTGTGGTGAACCCGTACGTTAGAATCAGATTAATAATATTGCAAATTGAGTGTGCTACGTTTTACTTGTGCGAGCGTAGAATTGGAGCGTGAGAGAGTAGTTTGGTGTCGTTTGTCCGTCTCGATTCATCGGGTGACGAAGCCCTACATCACCAAACTCCTAAGAAGTACTCTGAGATGACCAAGGATGAGGTCATCCTTATAACACCTCCCCTGTAATTACCATATAATATGGGTCCGGTCGGGTCCCCACAACATATAAACGCCACATCTTTAAAATACTCATCCATAGTCTTGTGTCGTTGCACCAAGTGCAAAAACTATCTCTGAAGGGCTAACCTTGTCGACGAAGGGATATACTTTTTCAAGAAGGCATTCTCGAACTCTTTTATGGATGGGGTGCGTCCAGGAAACTGGCTGTCGCTATGACTCATCCACCACAACTTAGCATCAACTTCTAACATGAAGGTCAGAAACTCATACTGCTTCTCCTCTGGCGTCTCTGCCGCTCTCAGTAGTTCTTGAACCCTCGCCCACCAGTCCTCTACATAGTTCGGCATGTGGGCTCCCTTGAATGTTGGAGGATGAAAAGTCAGAAAATACTTCATCTGTCGGTCTCCCTGCCCGACGACCACTCTCTAAACCAATGGCTGTGTTGGACTGGCTCCTCCGCTCGGTACGATTGGTGCCGTAACCGGGGTAATAGGAGTCGCTACCTGTACAACAGGAGTCACAACTTGACTTGCCGCTGTAGCTTGGGCCGCTACCATTTCTTCTGCAAGCATGCGACAGAAATCGGTCGGGGTTACACCCATGCCCATCGGACCTAGAGCAGTAGCACTACTCACCGAAGGCTCCTCTTGTGGTCAACGTCCTCGCCTCATCGCTTGCACCATTAGCAAAAGTAAGATAAAACAAGAATAAGCTTCTATTGTAAAACTTAGACATAAGGACACTCACGGTCCAGCGATACTCCTATGTGGATAACTTCTTAACACGATCCGATTACAAAAAATCGTCACTAAACCTTACCTTGGACACTAACCTCCCTCTAATACCAAATAGTAACACCTCCCCTGTAATGACCATATAATATGGGTCCGGCCGGGGCCCCACAACATATAGACGCCACATCTTTAGTATTAAAAGTGATATAAAATAACTACATCCCCCATGCGATCCTTACCCTGTAAACATTTGTGGTAACGTGGGTCAGCAAAGGCTGACCTCAACTGCGTAACCAACACATCTTCTCCTGGCCATCCCTAGTGGACCCCAGGGCGCACCACTATCATGCAAGTCAGCACTTCGTATGCAAAAGTACATAGATTAAATAAATATTAAATAGGTTTGGATGTCTCATACAACAAACATGTTTCTATGTTGAGCATATAGTAAAAGGGGCCTACAATGCAACATATATGCAAACCTGGGCTTCACCCAAGGCACCCTATAGCGTATGAATCTAACACATCATCACACATCAGCAATCAGGTACTTCCAATTTCCCCTTTGGCGTTCAAGCCACAAACACATGGGTACTTCTAATTTCCCTAATGGCATACAAGCCGCCACACAGAACTCTTGCTTAGGCCCCACCCGCTCGTGGATCTCAAAACCCGGGCTTGTCTGCAAGCTCTGACTTCTCACGCCAGGATTACGTACACAAATAAACCGATGCTAAGAACCCTTGCTATACCCCACCCACTCATGGGCTTCATCACCCGATCTTGTCCAAAGCTTGGCGTTCTCGTCAGTTTCACAGAAGGGGACTTGTCTCATTGGGACACTCTCCACACATGACTTGCACGTCACGGGCTAGCCAGCCGACCACAGAGACAAATCATGCCTTCGCACATCAATTAACAAACAAAGTCTTTCCTACCCTAATCCACCATTCATTCTTTCATGAAATAAGGGGTACAAACATCATACATGACATCTTGCCACAAACGGATTTCTAGCACAATCCTTAAGGCTTGTTATGCAACATCACCGAGTCGGACTAACGGTCGCAACTACGGCTTCACCCACAATTCCTAAACCACTAGCAGAGTGGATTTCTATTGCAATATCATGTCGGGGATGGACACAATCAACCCAGTGACTCCTCTTGAACCATGGCAACCTGAACCCCTCTCATTTTAGAGATCTGGTGCCTAAAAGCTTGAAAGAAAGCAAGAAATAAATGGGTGCCATGCATGCATCCTAAAGACCGAGAGGAGAAATATCGTTACCTTATGACTCCTTCCTAGCCATGAAAAACTTGATTTGCACTTATGAAAATATACGCCTTCAAGTCCTCTCCACGGATCTAGCCTCGGATTGACGATCGGAGCCCCGAAGCTTCGTTAATGGCGGAGAAAGGCCTTCTTCTTCCTCCTCCAAACTCTCTCCCAAACCATAAATCTTTCTCAAAATGAGAAACAAATGATGGTTTAGAATGTTTCAGCCCTATTTATGCCCATTGGATTGAGTGTTCTGATCCATAGGATCAAATCCCAAGAGAAATCGGATGTCTAAAAAGCCAAAAAATGGAACTGCTCCCATGCTCTACCTCCAGGCGGTAACTACCTATCGCGCCGCGATAAATTCCCGAGCCATCGGTCCTTTCGGAAAGAAATCACTATCGCCAGCATTAACAATACCTCCATATGATTGCCACTCAATGCTTCCCACTCAATGCTCTCAACGCTCTCAATGATTCAGGAGCTACCGTCGCGCGATAGCATCCTACCGCCGTGTGGTACCACTCGACGCTCTCAATGCCTTCCTACTCAATGCTTAGCTATCGCCGGGCGATAACAACTTATCGTCTAGCGATAGATTCCAGAAGTTCAAGTTCTAGAAAAACTGGGGTGTTACAATCCTAGAAACCATGGACAAGAGGGCACAAAATATCATTGTCAGTGCCATATATAACTCCACCTTCCAGAACCTTGTCTACTGCAAGAAAGCCAAGGAAATATGGGATTCCCTCATTATCTACATGGAATGAACAGAAGCAGCAAGGGATAATAGGAAATCCCTCCTAAGTCAGCAATATGAGGCCTTCAAATAATGTAAGAAGGACTCCATAGCAGAATGCTATGAAAAGTTCTTCATAATAGTGAACAGTGTGATCACTTGTGGCAGACAGTTCACTAATTATGAGCTGAATGATAAGTTCTTAAGATCCCTAAATAAGGAATGGGATATCAAGTTCTGTGCCATCAGAGAAGTTTGCAACCTGGCCAACACTCTGACTCAGAACTTGTTTGGGAAGCTGCTATCCCATGAGATACAGTTGAACTCTGGGAAGGCTGAAGAGGATGCAATATGATCTCTCAGCAAAGAGAAGACAGTGGCCTTCAGAGCTGAAGCCAAAAGAAGAAGCAGAAAAAAGACTCCTCCTCCAAGGAGAGTTGTTGAGTCAGAATGCTCAGAACCCAGCTCCTTTGGGAGTGAACTATCAGATGGTGAACTAGAAATGTTCTCCAAGCAGTTCAAGAAGCTGCTGAGCAGGAGAAGACATTGGAAAAATAGGGGCTCTTCAAGCTCTTCGTCAAGAAAGACCCACTCCAGCAAAGACAAGTTCAGAATTGACCCCTCTAGGGAAAGGTATGACTCCAAACAGAACAAATATGTTAAGACTAATGTTGTTTGTTACTATTGCAACAGGAGTGGACATGTCATTAGTGACTGCCAAGTTTAGAGGAAGGAGCAAATGAAGTCTGATGGCAAAAACCATCACAAGGTCAAGAAGGCTGAAAAGAGCTTCTTGGCCAAGAAGACTGTCAGCCTATCAAACAGTGATTCTGAATCTTCAGAATCAGAAGAAGAGGTGGCCTACATTGGCCTCATATCCATTGAAGAAGATGCTGAACTTCCTACTACCCCATCTAGCATCAGAGCCCCACTATCCTTAGTTGAAAATGACTGTGAAGAGGATGAGGAGTACAGTCCCATGGCTATATCAGAAGATAATCAGGATATTTCTGTTCCTGATGAGGTACACTCTATCCCAAGCTCTCCTTCTATCTATAAGTATGGCTCAAACTCTGATGCATCCACTTCCTCCAGTGGGAAAGAGGGATCAGATTCTGAAGATGATTTCAATTAATTGATTGACAAGTATGGTGCAATTTGGGATACTCTGAAGAAGAGTAAAAGGCTTGCAAAGAGACAAGATGAGGAGATTGTCTCCTTACAACAAGCTGCTTCCCTGTAGTCTGAATCAACCCCATTGCTAGCTCAGATGATGAGAGAAATTAGCCAGCTGAAGACAATCTCAATTATCCAAATTTAGACCATAAGCTAGAAGAACAAGATCATCTTGGATCTTGAAGAGAAGATCCATAAGGAGAAAAAGGTTGTGGCTGAATTCAGTAAGCCCAAGACAGTGTTGCCACTGATTGTCTCCTTTACCTCACAAAAGGATAAGAGGGGTTTGGGGTTCAAGTGGGACAATAGAGCTGCCCATTCCAAAGGGAAAGGCAAAGCTCCTATAGTGTCTCAAACCTCCTTTCACAAGGTAATCCTCCCATCAAATAGGTATTACCATGACAACATGTATGGTCACTAGAAAAATGGGAACTCTTCTTATAAGAATACAATGGTATCTTACAATGGAGGGAGAAAGGACATAGGTGTGAGTGTATTGAAGGCTCCCTATTAGGAAATCCAGATGGCCCATTATGGACCATTTGTGTTTGGTACTCCAGCCCCCACACTCAAGAATAAGGGAGTAGCCTATTCTCAGGCTCTTCCAGCAAAAAGACAGACCAAGGGTCAGTCGGTCAGTAAACCTGACTTGGCAGTCTCTGATGCCATCAATAGCACATCTACTATAAAGAAGACTGCTTTTGGTAGAACTCAGAGTAAGACAAGTACATCCACTGTCAGACTCTCCTTCAATCAGATTCTTGCTGAAAGAAACAAGAAGAAGGCTACAACTCTCCCCTCTGAACAGACAACTATTAATAGCTTTCACACTTCAAAGGCTGTTCAGGAGAGGAGATACAACATTCATTAATGTTAGTGCTATGATAAAGTAGGTCACTTTGCCATAGATTGTTGGCACAACCCTAGTGTGTGAAGGGCAAGTGTGAGTCTTCTTGTTAGAAGTGTTGCATGTAGACATGTTCAGTTTCAAGTTAACAATAACTAAGGACCCAATCCCTTTTGGGGTCCTAAGGTAAACTAAACTGTGTTTGCAGGATAGTCCAAGTACCCATGCACCAATATGGTACTTGGACAGTGAATGTTCCTGACATATGACTGGAATAAGGAGTAACCTGAAGGATTATAGTCCTGTGAAGAATGTACCTAAGGTGATCTTTGGAGGTTCAGACAGAGGAGTCACCAAAGGTTATGGTATGATCACCAATGACATAGTCTCCATCACAAAAGTAGCTTATGTAGATTGATTGCAACACAATCTGATTAGCATAAGCCAATTATGTGACATTGGCTATGTCATTGTCTTCCACAAGGATGAGTGTCTGATCAAGAGGTCAAGTGAAAAATAGGTCATTTTGACAGGCACTGGGAGCGAAAATATATATTGTTTAAACTTTTTATGTTTAAGTACAGACTCACCAGTATGTCTGGTAGCAAATGAGAAAGTCTCTTATTGTGTGCAAATGAATAAAAGGTTTGCTCACTTAAACAACAAGATAATTAGCAAGCTCTTTATTGAAGGGCGTCAGAAATGGACCCAATATAAGATGCACCAAGGAGGGCATTTGCTCTGCATGTCAAAAGGGTAAGCAGACCAAAGCATCATTTAAGATAATTGTGGCCAAGGATTCTGAGAGGTGTTTGTACCTCTTGCATATAAACTTGTTTGGTCATATGTCAATTCACAGTCTAGGTAGGAAAGTCTATACACTTGTGATAGTTGATGACTATTCCAGATTTGCTTGAGTTTTCTTTATAAAGAAAAATTCTGAAACCCTAGACATCTTTGTGACCTTTGTTAGGTAAATTCAAAATGAAAAGAACAGTTTTGTGGTCAAAATCAAAAGTGACCATGACACTAAATTTCAGTCTGAAGGCATGACAAAGTTCTGTGAAGAACTAAAGATTTACCATGAATTTTCTTCTCCTAGAACACCCTAGTAAAATGGGATAGTTGAGAGGAAAAATAGAACTTTCATAGAAGCTAAAAGGACACTACTTAGTGACACTTCTCTCGCAGAATACTTCTGGGCTGAGATAGCGAACACTGCTTATCATGTCTTGAATAGAGCTTCCATCAACAAGTATCACAAGAAGACTCCATATGAGATTATGAAAGGCAGAAAACCAAATCAAGCCTATCTCAGGATCTTTGGAAGCAAGTGCTTTGTGCTCAATAATGGGAAGTCATACTTGACCAAGTTTGTTGCCAAGTCCTATGAAGAGATATTTGTTGGGTACAACAATCATAGCAAAGCATATAGAGTCTATAACTTGAAAAATCAAGTTGTAGAAGAGTCTGTTAATGTTGTGTTTGATGAATCATCAATGATTAACAGTGAGCTGTCTAGCTCCTTTAGATCTGCACGTATAGAGTTGGAGATGGAAAAACTAACTATCAAGGACACTCCTGCAACTGTCCAAGAAGAAGATGATGGTGCATGCATTCCTAAAGAAGGATAAAGTTCACTAGACATGGGTGAAGACCAGCAAGACCCAGCCATTGAAGAACATGAAGTTGAAGAAAGAATGCCTCCTACTGTTAGGCATTTGAGGGATCATCCCAGAAATCAGATCATAGGAAATGCTAGCCAAGGGGTCATAAAAAAGAGCAGAAGCCTCAACATTTCTATACACTCCAGCTTCCTGTCTCAGATTGAACCTAAACTGTTTGAAGATGCCAACATAGACCCATTTTGGATTATGGTTATGCAAGAAGAACTAAACTAGTTCAAGAGATGCAAGGTCGTGAAGTTGGTTCCCAGATCACAAGGACATAACATCATTAGAACCAAGTGAATCTACAGGAATAAACTTGATAAAAATGGTGTTATAATCAAGAATAAAGCTAGATTGGTGGCCAAGCGATACAGACAAGAGGAAGGTATTGATTTTGATCAAACCTTTGCACTAGTAGCTAGATTGGAAGCAATAAGACTGTTCCTTGCATATACTGCACATAAAGGATTCAAGGTCTACCAAATGGATATAAAGTCAGCTTTCATAAATGGTGACTTAAAAAAAGTGGTCTATGTTTAGCAACCCTCAGACTTTGCAAGTTGCAAAGAAGACAGGAAAAACACCTCTAGCTCCAATCAATTCCTAGGAAGAAGGCTTGCATCTTGGAGCAGCAAAAAGCAAACAAGTGTTGCAATCTCAACAGCTGAATCAGAGAATATTTCAGCTTGAAGTTGATGTGCACAATTACTATGGATCCAACATCAGCTCCAGGACTATAATCTCAAGATAAGTAGAACTCCAATGTTTTGTGATTCTACTAGTGCAATCTCTATTGCTAGAAATCATATATCTTATAGCAGGACTAAGAACATAGAGATTAGGTATCATTTCATTAGAGAGCATGTGGAAAGTGAGGACATCAGTCTTGAATTTGTCCTTATAGACAAGTAAGTGGCTGATATCTTCACCAAGCCACTAGATGAAGCCAAGTTCAACTCCTTCAAATTTGAATTAGGCATGATGAACTTAGTATAGCTTCAGTAGCACTTCATGCATTTTAGTTGCAGGTAGCATTAATCCATACAGAATAACAAAGAAGATATGAGTCTAAGTACTTTGGCATCGAGTGCGCTGAGAGAACATCAGGCTTTGAGTGCACTGAGTTTAAGTGTCTAAGCATCGAGAGCGTCGAGTGCGCTGAGATAATTTCAGGCATCTAGTGCATCAAATGTGTCGAGTGCATCGAGTCCACTCAATGCATAATGCCAGGGATTTCTATTTACGGCTAACTAATGTGAATAATCTCAGCCGTTGATCTCCTCGTGATCATCTTATAAGGTGCGTGCCTCTCCACATTATCAAATAAGAGGATAGTATAAATAGAATGGTCTGTGCTCAAAAAAAATTACACTATTCCTAGCCCTTGCGCCTTTCTACCCCATGCGACGAAAGCTCAAAAAATATATAGAATTTTAGAGAAGTAATGGCGCCAAGAGGATTGGATTTCCTGTTTGAGGGCTCAGACTTAGTAAGAAATGGGTTCAAGGATGCACGAGAGGAGGTACAACTCATTCTCCATCTGCTGCAAGTCGCTGACCTAGAACACGTTCTTTCAGAACCAAATCTGCTTTGGAAGAGAGAAGTACTTGAGTTTTACTCGAATGCCACGGTCGCCTCTTCCGCTATTAAAATCAAGTCATCCATCAGCGAACATAAGATCAAGATTACCCCCAAAAGATTGAGTAAGGGTCTGTGTATGCCCAACTTCAAGCCGTCAGATAAAGAAAAGAAACTTTATGAGGATGTTGTAAAGACTGCCCTCAAGTGTTGTGGGCTTTCAAAGCACACCACTGGATTAGTGCTAAGAAAGGAGATGAATCTCAAGGGTTAATTTCTGGCTGATGTGATTGGGAAGGCACTACTGATATAGGCTCAACCCTTAGGCATTATGGTGTCGGACGTAACTAAACGCAACGCTCTCCGGTAACTCTCACTTCACGCTCAAGCATAAAAAACGCAGTACATCAACACTCGGACATTTATTAAACAAAGACTACGGAGGGTTTGTAAAGCCCTTCAAGATAATACCAAGGCGATAGACCAAGGTCCTCTCAAGCGAAAGGAACCCACATGGTTCGGTCGAGCATTATTGTACCAAAAGAGAATCCACCGAAAAACAGAGATTCGGAAGAGGGTGGTTCTCTCCCAACAAAATAAAATGAGGGCCGTCATACCTCACGAACTTAAAATAGAAAAAGGAAAACACCAACAAGTTCTATGAAGAAATTAACCACGAAAATTCAAGCGTGTCACAAGCCACACAATATGCATATGCCACAAGATCTATCAAGAGGGAAATCACATTAACTAGTAGAAGGATGTTCGTTACCCCGCTCGGATGTCGACGAGTATGAGAGGATCGTTCCTTTCCGATTCCACCGGAACAAAACCGGTTGGAGGGAAAACAAGTTGCCTTCCTCAGATCACGCCAGAAGAGGCCTTGGCCCGGATTCCACCAAAGGGAGTTGGCTGGCCGGTTCTAGGTTTAAGGGTGGCTGGTCGGGTTGGCTTGAGAGGGCTGCTCGTGTGGTTTAGGGGAGGTGGCTGCTCGGGTAGAGGAGGGAGGTGGCTGCTCGTGTAGAGGGGGGATGGTGGCTGGTCGGGTTGTTTTGAGAGGGCTGCTCGGGTGGGGAAGGGGGGGGGGGTGGCTGCTCGGGTGGTGAAGGGGGTGGCTGCTTGGGTATAGGAGGGGGGTGGCTGCTCTGGTAGAAGAAGGGGGGAAGGAGATGACCGGAGGCCAAGGGGAGGAGGAAGGGAGGGGGCGGCCAAAGAGGAGAGGAGAAGATTTTCTCAAGACAAGGAGTTAGTGTTTTAATTCTTTTTCATTCTCTAAGTAAAAATGAACAACACTTAGCCTTATATAGGCTTTACATCATTGTATTTGCTATATGCAACTCTTAAGTAAAAAAAATCACACACATATGAAATTAAACATTACAACATGACATAAACATTGCCATAAACATTGTAAAATATAAAATGACTTAAATAAATATTATTAGATTGGTTTATGCCGCGGGCAGATAATTTTGGCGTCGCTCCACATGGTCATCACAGCGCCACAAGTCTTTGTTTGGAAGCGGAGAAATATCATCCGTCGCATGTCGGCATCAATATCATCCGGGTCGCCAAAATCATCGGGAAGGAAAGCCTCCATATCAACATGTACCGGATCACCATCGTCAACGGGAGAGGGACGCTCCATGTCAACATGTCGAGGGTAGTCGACTCCATCAATCCTCCCCCTCATAAAAATACTCATCACTGATGAATAGCCCTATATGTACTCGCATGGATGATCATCGTCGGGGAAAAAGAACCTGCAAGGCATGAGGTGGTCTTGGGGGACCTCAAAAACTCATTAGCCAAAGAAGGAAAAATAGTTTCCACAACATCAACCAATATACCTCCAATGGAGACCGAGAAAGAGAACGATCCTGGGAAACTATCACCACCCAACCCTATAGAAATCATAGTGGAAAATATATACGAAGAGGTAGACATTTCAAGTGGCAAGAAGCATGAAGCGTAAAATATGAAACGATGAAAATAGAAGCTATGCTCCAATCATTGGAAAATTCTAAAAGAAATGTCAGGTTACCAAACTCCCTTAAGATTCGCAAAGGCTGGACTTGCTGATTCGTTATTATTTTTAAGGTGCCCGGGGGCATCCTTTCAAGGGTGAGATAAACCAAAACCAAATCATCCACAAAACGGTAAGAGACTCTCTGATACAAACTAGCAAATAATTTAAAGGACGCATTACGATCGATTAAAATGTTAAGAATGCGCCTAATTAAATTAAAACCGTGAGGGGTGAACCCATGTGTAACATGACTTGAATCAACAGTAGAAAATAACGAGACTAAGTCAGGTGGCACAGGTGCTTTTTAAATTCATTAATGATTTCCGTGGAGTCCAACGTCGAATTTTTAAATTTTGATTTTAAAATGTCATAAAGAAATGCCTGCGGAAAAAGCTCGTCACCAACAATAGAGTTGGACGCTCCCGAATTTGAAAGGAAATGCGCGTGACACAACTCAACATACCCAACTACGTTCACTAACGTGCACATGCACGAATCATCAAAAGGCGGAGGATAAATGCGTGCGACCGGGCTTGGCAAATAAGTGTGTCTAGGGGACACCACATCAAAAAACGCCATAGCCAAGGATTCACTAGAAGTCCAACACGAAACCTTATCCAACACCAACCGGTCAGATGAACGGTCCATCCTAGGAATTGCATAGTCAGATCTACGAAATGTAATGGAAAGACCGAACGCGACAACTAACAACTCGCCCACACACATCCGTCTATGTAAGCCTAACGGGGAGCTAGATAAATAAGCAACTCCAAATATCTCGGACTAGAAATGACAAGCTCGTTTCTTAACAAATCATCTAATCGAGTCAAGTCATACTCACCGTCAAAACACGGAGTTAACGTCAAATAAAATTCCTCCGGGTGCAAGACATCAAGATCACAGGGAAGATATAACAGTGGATTCTTCCTCACAGAAAACTCAATCAGATCGTCATCACCTAACTCACTCTCAGATAAACATTTGCCACAGGTTGACTCTACCAACTCAGCCGAAATGTCTTCCAACCCACTAGATATTTCATCTAAATCAAAATCAGTAACGGTCTCAAAAGTAGGCAAATTCGAACCCGACAAAATTTCTAATCCACATTGGGCTTCAGGCGAAGGAGATAACATCAAAGAATTACCTTTCGGGTCCTCAACGCTAACGTCATCCAAAAATAACCCTCCCACACAGGGAAAATCTTCCAATACATCACTTCCTTTGCTAGCCAAATCTTCCCATGATGTAGGTGCATCATACAAATCAGGATAAAGGATTGAGCAAATCGAATCCCTGGGAGAATCTACATTAGCTTGAACCTCAAGAAACGACGATAATATCAATGAACTATCTCCCGGATGTTCATCACTAAGATCATCCCAAGGTGACTCTTCCAACACCGTTGAAGCATCTACCATCACTGGGTCAACAGAAGACTCCACGATACTCAAGGGTGATAGATCTGAAATTGAGTAGTGGGTGGGGGACAAATCTTAAATATAGTCGAGAGGGGGCCGGATAGTCATGTGGGGGCACTTCAGAGGAGAAATCCTCTTCCATGTCACTAACCGGCATCCTCATCATCACTCAACTCTTCACTAATAACATCATTTCCCTCAGCGGTGGGATCGGTCCTAGTCACCACGTCAGACTCATCTAGAGAGTCAACAGCTAGATCCGACAGCTCAGGGGGCAACTCTAAAGAGACTATGGCCATAGTAGGAATAGGACAAACGTTAGTGCCACGGCCAGACAAGTCACTAACCTCATGTGTCATAATCGCCCGACTAACCATACTGATAGGAACACTCTCACCCTGCAGGCTCATGTCATTCCTAGCAATCACATCTATCGAACTAGGGAAAGGGGTCCTAAGCTTCTCCTTTCCTCCATCGGTAGGTGCAGGAATAGTACGGGTAGCTCTACCATCCTGAGAGGAAGGTCTAACTTGAGGGGGTAAGTCACTCCGGTGATCAGAAATGGGTCTAGTACCCTAAAGGGGAGAAATACGATCATGAGACGTCCGAGTATGGGAGTACGAGGGGACGTACTGATTCGATGTCGGCGAAGTCTTAGGCGGCGAATCACTCAGATAATCAGAAATCTGGGAATGACAGTAGGGAGGGTAATACTCATCCGTTAATCGATTCTTCATAATCTGCCACCCTACAAGTGAGTCGTTGAGTGACATCCCAAAGCGTCTCTCCTCATTGAGCCAGAAGGTTTGGGCTCGACCAAATAATTGGAGTCTCGCAACGGGAATCCTGTGGGGGTCCACAATATGATATCGCTCAAAATAACATTCTATATCCTTCACCCAACATAAAATCACTCGCGATCCACCTATCCCATCATAGGTCAGAGCAGGAACTCCAACATGCCTAGATGTGCGCGGCGGTGGTGTCGAATATTGTGCTAACATAATGTTACGCTCAATGAATGAAGGTGAGTGAGCGGAACTCCCAATGTGCGCCATACCAGGTAAATTGGCAAACCTAAATTGATGTTTCTAAAGGCTACTTGCCCCAAACTAGACAAATTTTATAACGGAATAATTAATTCCTGTGCCGATATGAAACTCGCTTGAAGAAATTTTGAAATTTCTTACTACGAAAACCTGGAAGAAAAAGCAGAATTTTTCTTTTTTTTTGAAAAACTAAAATTCAGGATTTTAGCGCGCTATTTGCAGACCAAAATCAGAAAATTTTAAAGTGCAGGAATTTTTTTGTAGTGTGCTTAAAAACTGATTTTTTGCTGAAATGTTCAACCATAACAATATTTTGTTTTGTTTTGGACCTAAAAGCCTACCTAAAGATAGAAGGACGGTGCCAATTAGGAAATCGACAAGAACCTCCCTCTGATACCAAATTGATGTAGGCTCAACCCTTAGGCGTTTTGGTGTCGGACGTAACTAAACGCAACGCTCTCTGATAACTCTCACTTCACACTCAAGCATAAAAAACACAACACATCAACACTCAGAAATTTATTAAACAAAGACTACGAAGGGATCGCAAAGCCCTTCAAGATAATACCAAGGCGATAGGTCAAGGTCCTCTCAAGCGAAAGGAACCCACACGGTTCGGTCGAGCGTTGTTGTACCAAAAGAGAATCCACCGAAAAACAAAGATTCGTACAAGGGTGGTTCTCTCCCAACAAAATAAAACGAGAGTCTCCACGCCTCACGAACTTAAAATGGAAAAATGAAAACACCAACAAGTTCTATGAAGAAATTAACCACAAAAATTCAAGTGTGTCACAAGCCACACAATATGCATATTCCACAAGATCTATCAAGAGGGAAATCACATTAACTAGTGGAAGAATGTTCGTTACCCTGCTCGGATGTTGACGAGTATGAGAGGATCGTTCCTTTCCGATTCCACCGGAACCACACTGGTTGGAGGGAAAACAAGTTGCCTTCCTCGGATTATGCCAGAAGAGGCCTTGGCCCGGATTCCACAAAAGGGAGTTGGCTGGCTGGTTCTAGGTTTAAGGGTGGCTGGTCGGGTTGGCTTGAGAGGGCTTCTCGGGTGGTTTAGGGGAGGTGGCTGCTCGGGTAGAGGGGGGGGGGGGTGGCTGGTCGGGTTGTTTTGAGAGGGCTGCTCAGGTGGGGAGGGGGTAGGGGTGGCTGCTCGAGTAAGGAAGGGGGGGCTGCTCGGGTATAGGAGGGGGGTGGCTGCTCGGGTAGAAGAAGGGGAAGGAGATGGCCGGCGGCCAAGGGGAGGAGGAAGAGAGGGGGAGGCCAAAGAGGAGAGGAGAAGATTTTCGCAAGATAAGGAGTTAGGGTTTTAATTCTTTTTCAAAGTAAAAATGAACAACACTTAACCTTATATAGGCTTTACATCATTGTCTTGGCTATATGTAGCCCTTAAGTAAAAAACATCACACACATATGAAATTAAACATTACAACATGACATAAACATTGTCATAAATATTGCAAAATATAAAATGACTTAAATAAATATTATTTGATTGGTTTTCGCTGCGAGCGGATAATTTTGGTATCGCTCCACATGGTCATCATGGCGCCGCAAGTCTTTATTTGGAGGCGGAGAAATATCATCCGTCGCGTGTTGGCACCAACATCATTCGAGTCGCCAAAATCATGGGGAAGGGGAGCCTCCATATCAACATGTACCAAATCACCATTGTCGACGGGAGGGGGACGCTCCATGTCAACATGTCGGGGGTAGTCGACTCCATCAACTACTCTGCAAGACAGGGTCACATGATAAAATCTCCAGGAAAATGTTTGAGCACATGACAAGAGTCATTCATTCCAAATGGACTGATTGGGGCAAAGTAATCTTTGACAGAATAGTTGAATGTATGGCTAAACCAAATCTTGGGAGAATTCTGTCCCTATATCTCCATGAGTCTGTTCTAGGGATCCTCAATGAAAGGCTAGGATTTAAAATCCATCATATGAGGATGGATTTCAAGTTGTTTGACAGATGGGACAGAGTACTGCTGCCACATCTATAAACAAAGCAGGATAAGAAAAAGAAAGTAGTATAGGTCACTGCAGAGAACACAAAAAGCAATTCTTCTGAAAGTAGTAAGGAGGAGCCACATGATCCTCAACTGACTGAATCATAAGAGGAAACAAGGAGAGACATGAGTGCTCAGGTTTCAATTTCATCTGAACCTGCAGCAAGAAATCAAGAGGTTGGATCTCAGTTTGAAGAGATTCTAGCTACAACCCTGGAAATTCTGACTGGGCAGGTTGTGGAAAACATCTGTGCTAATATTGAGGGGGAGACTGATAAGATAGATGCTCCTGTTAAGGGGGAGCAAGTTCAGTCTGATATGCAGGACAAGCTTGACTCTTTTCTAGAGAATCTACAGACAGAATAGATCAGATTTTTGATGAGCCAGTGTGGCAGATTTCCAGTACTCATGTTGAGGATGAACAATCTCCTGCAATAGTTGAAGAAGATGTGCTTAACATTGCTGCAGAAGAATAGATTGTCCCTAAGGACAATGCTGAGGCTGAGGGGGAGATTCACTTTGAACTCCCTGCTCCATAGACAGTATATAACATAGAATCATCTGAGTCTGAAAAGGGTACTACTGTTGCAGATGCACATTCTTCAGAATACATGATGGGTGACTCAGATGACAGAAATATTGTCAGGGAAAGGGTAGATGATGTCTGTGAACATGGTACATCTCATCAAGCTGAATAGGTGTCACATATATTCCTTGCTCAACTGAAGGTTCTACTTGATGATCAAAGAAGACAGTTGGAGCACTATATTGATAATTCCATCAAGGAAGTTAGAAAGGATCTTTCCACTAAAATCAAGTCCACCGGGTTTGAAGTCAACATGCTGAAAGCAAATACAGTACATTCTTTATGAGGGTTGCTCCTACTGTAACACTTATTGAAGTCAAGTTTACAGAAATCAGCAAAACTCAGCATGATATTCTGGTGAATCAGAACATAACCTCTAGCAACATGGAAATGGTTCACAATGTGTAGAAAAATCTGATGCAAGCCCACAAGACAACTCTGAAAATGGGAATGGATGTCTGCACTCAAATTCTTGATGATCACATGTTAAAGGTCAAGAATCATGTCACTAAGGGTGTAAATTTTCTGGATGAAAGATGAAAGTGAGGGTTAGATTTAATATACTCTAGAGGGGGGGGGGGGTGAATAGAGTATATCTGGTGATTAAAACTTTTTGCTGAACAAGATACCTTGTTCTAAGACTTGGGTGATATATCACAGCACAACAGATTAGACTAATAAAAATAACAGTACCCTAACTAACACAACCACAACAAGAACAAAATAAAAAGGGCAACTAGACAGTACAAGAATTTTATAGTGGTTCCCCAACCTGGGTACATCCACTCTTCTACCACCCTGGTAGGAATCCACTCAGGTTTTTGTTCAAGTGACTTCCACCAATGAGCTTTTGGTAAGGTGCTCAAAAACCAAATCTTAAGTCTTTTGGTTAGGAGACTTGCAACCAGGAATCACTTTTGAAGGAAGTAGAGAACCCTTTTTACAGAGGGGGTGAGAGAGTGATGGTGTCTTCTCTTTCTCAAACAACTGAAAAGACTTGTGGATTTGATGGTGACAAAAGCTCCCCCTGAGATACTGAGTTTGTTCAGGATTAAATGGAGCTTTGCTTTAGGGTGATAGGCCTTCAAGCTTTCAAATTCAACCAGAAGAACTTCAGGAACTTCTTGACAGATGCAGCAGTAGTTGTCCTATTGAAGATTTATGAGAGAATGACAGAAGAAGACTCTTAATTTTGATGATTGTTCTTCTTCTTCAGAAATTTATTCTTCTTCTGGTCTAGCAGTAGTTGATTTCTTGACTAATTGATTTTCCGTGTCTCGAGTATTCTGTATTTTTATTACTCTTCTGTCTTGTGTGTTGTATTTTCTACAGGAAGAAGGGAAATCTATCTTTTTATATTTTCCATGTGGAAGTCCATTTGAATTTGGAAATTCTTCCTGTAATTAATGCTGACGGCCTTGGAATTATTTGGCATTGATTTGTTTCCCCAACTGTCCCTTAGAAAAACGGCAGGCAATAATCCTGATGAAGACAAAATTTAATGCTCTTGTCTAACGGTAATATTCAAAGAATATTAGAGCATTAATTACTCTGGAATCATTGCAATAAAATAGGAATAGGAGAGGGAAACAGCCAAGTCTAGAGTCGTTAACCTGAGTCTATAGTTCGTCGAGCTGAGGTCTAAGTTCGTCGACCTCAAAATGACTGACTGCTTCTTGACAACTTTCCTATTCTGTGTACTAAGATCATCGATCTAATGTTCAAGATCGTCGACCTAAGAACTGAGAACTGAGATCGTTTAGCTGAGGTCCAAGATCGTCGACTGAGTTTTGATTCTAGACTTAGACTATTTTCTAGTGCTGAGTGTTGAAATATCATTTTGGCGTTGAGTGTGATGTTCTCTGGCGTTGAGTGTTGAATCAACATTATGGCATTGAGTGTGATGTTCTTTGGCGTTGAGTATTGAATCACCACTGGTGTTGAGTGTTGAAACATCTGATTAGTCAATCTGGGATCAGAGAATAGAGTTCGTCTAGCTGATGTTCTAAGTTAACGACCGAAGTTTGACTTAGAAGTGTTGTCACTTTGTCCAGAGTTCATCGATATGAGAACAAAGTTCGTCGAGCTCAGCTCAGAGAATTGTCTCTGAGTTCGTCGAGCTGAGCATGACTTTCGTCGACCTGATATCGACGAACATAGAGCTCTTCTTCTAAGTCTTGAATTTTCTCTAAGTCTTGAGTCTCTGGCAGTGTTAGAGGCTGGTCCCTGGCATTGTTGACTCTAAGGACTAGACTTAGACTCTAGGACACAACCATGACCCTGGATATACATGTTGGGTCATATCCTGACTTAGTGAACCTAACCCAAATCCAACTAGGGATCCAACAATCTCCCCCTATTTGGGTGAGGTCACTAATTACAGACTCAATGATAAAAAAAGAAATGTACAAAGCAAGAAAATATATATCTGGCAGAGAATGAAATAATATATATGCAGCAGATATATTCACACAGTTAGCTTTGTATCATAGAACACTATTTTTCAAAAGTATACCATACACAAGGGAGTTCAGGCTCTATTTCTCTTGTTTCTCTCCTCCTTTGCTCTTATCTCCAGGCTGAGTAAAGATAATTTCCCTGTCAGGATTAACAGCTTCTTTCTTTGACATGTACATATCTGCTACTCCAATCACTGTCAGGGTGAAGGTTCTGGGTACTACAACCTCTGGGTGTATTTCCATATATTCTGCAGGATTAAACACTTTCTTGCTTACTTGAAGTCTATCAAGCTCTTTCTCCCTGTATGAAGACATAGTAGTAAACTTAGTTGGATCTTCTCCTTCTTCTCTAGCCTTCTTAATTTATGATAGACCAATTAACTCTTGGAGCCTAGCCATCCTATAGTTGGGATCAACATCCTGACTGACAGATGATTAATCATCTTGAGGGGGTAGCAGGGTAATAGGCCTGAATTGAGTGGACTGTGCTTGGAAATTTGATGCTGTTTGGCTTTCATCACTCTGTATATATAGAGACTTTGGAGGTGCAGTCTCACTATATTTTCCTTTAGGCTAATGAGATTCTGTATGCCTTCTTTGTTGAGCTTGCTGTTTGGGAGGAGAAAATTCTTGTTTCTGATAGACTACCTCCTTTATTTTCTCTATAGAACTTATATTCCTTTGTTAGCTACTTCCTTGGGAATGGTGTCTAGATGACCTTTCCTGCCTTTGATAAGTTCTGGTGAAGGATGTAGGCATGGAGGGTGCATCTGACCTTTGAGAAGTAGTCCCTGAAGCACCAACGGTAGGAGGAGGAGGAGGACCTCTCTTGAATTTCTGTGGGGGAGGAGAATATCTTCTGTTCTTCTTCCTTGCCTTTTGCTCATTTTTAGATAGCCACATCCAAGCTGGCATCCCTTTGTATGGAGTTATGTTTTGTAAAATATAATAGGGTGTGTCATTTGCTGGATTGGGTTTTGGGGCAGATGGTGGAGGAGCTTTCCTTTTCCTTGAGATTTTCTTCCTCTTTGGGTCCCTATCAGAACCATCATCATCATCATCATCATCAGAAGGCTGAGGATTGTCATGCATAACATCAATCTCTCTTATTGTGTCATCAGAGATTGCTGTCTTTTCTGTCTTTGAAGAAGTTGGAGGGGAAACTGGAGAAGCATGTACATCAGTGCTTATAACAGGTGATTTATTCTCTTCCTCAATGTCAGCCATGATCAAGGCATCTAGATCAGGCATGGGAGAGTCATCCATTACAAAAACTGGAGCTAGGGGGGATGATACAATGGGTGAAACAATTGTTGGAGAGGATGGAATGGCAGGGGTTACAAAACTGGCCTTGAGTTGTTTGATAACTTTAGGGCTTATTAGTGAGGTATATGGAATTATAGCCAATGATGGCTTAGTGTGGTCCTCTGGAGGAAAGCTCAAATGAACTGTATCAAAAAGTCTTAAACATTTTATAAGGTGAATTGTGGGATTTATAATGAAATCACCAACAGTTTTAGAGACCTGATCATCTAAATCCATATCTGAATCTATAAACTGTAAGAAATCAAAAGAATCACTATCAAAAGAATCATTATCAACAACTACGGCTTCTGCTACTTCTACTTCTGCTTCTGCTGTTGTTGTGTCCATATCCTGTTCAACTGGTTCTTTTGCTGCTGCTACAACTGCTGCTACTTCTTCATGAAGTATATATCTCCCCCTGCCTGGTTTTAGTAGGCACTAAAGCCAGGCCCCCAACTGAAGAGGGAGCAGTAGTTAGGGCAGAGATTTGGTCAGCTAGAGAAGAGATGGAGGCAGCAAGTGGAGAGATAACTTCCGCTATGAGGGATTGGAGGAGGGGTGTGAGGAGGGTAATGGATGGGGTGACAAGAGAGGAATCTAAGTGTGGGGAGGTAGAGGTTGGGGCAGTGGTTTGATGAGTGGATATGGTAGGTGTTGGGGGAGTTAAAGGTGGAGGTGGAGGTGGGATTTGAGTAGATGATAATAGGTTGAAGGATGGGAGTAATAAGAGGTTGGGGTGGGGGATATCAGCAAGATGAGATGGAAGAGGAGATTGGGTTGGTGTAGGTACAGATGTATCAGGCTGGGGGGAGGGAGGATTGGATGGTATGCGTATAGGAGAGGAAGGAATAGGAGATGTTGGTGGTGTAGGGGTATGGACTATAATGGTAGTGTAAGGTGGGGTTGGTTGAATTGCTAGTTGGGATGGAACTTGAGGGGCTGGAGGTGGTGGATGGGTGGAGGGGATCCCTTCAGTGGGGTGGGGAGAGGCTGATATAGCCCTTGTACTTTCTGAAGTTCTAGTGGAAGAGGAGGGAGCCTTGGATGGATTAGTGATGGTCCTCTCCCACTTGCTAAACAAGGCACAAGTGAGTCTCTTGCTAGCATTAATGAATATGGTCAAGAAGACCAGTGATTCAGCAGCCTTTTCCTTAAGGAAGATCCCTAGGACCCTTCCAAAACAAACCTCCTTTTTTATTTTTCTTTTTAATCAGATCAAATAATATTTATGCCAAGTTCACTATCTTTTTATTGACTATAGCGCACACGAATAGAAACTGATGCCTGGTTATGTAGTTATGTGCGGTGTGCTTCCCTAGCAACACCTTCCCAACAATATCTGCGAGAAATTTGTACTCGGCAAACAGATGTTTCTTGATCAACTTATTGGGGGTTTGGCCCGAATATCCCATCATGTTAAGCATCATATCGAACTCCTCCAAATCTATCTCCAGTTCTTCATCACCATTACTCAATCAAAAAATTTAAGTTAAAATATCGGGTGTAAGAGAGACAGCGTTACTCGCGATTGTTCCATTCATTGTATACTCCTCTGTAGTCATTGTATAAACCCACTCCCTGATCTCGGTTCCTGATATTTTGATGCGAGTAGAAAGCAGAGTCTTAAGCTGTGTAAGACCCCATTTTTTTTCTCTTTCAACCATCGGGGTCTTATGCCCAGAATTGCCGCTTTGCGGTGGCACCGACACTCGGGAAGGCCGCCACTACAAAATGCCAATTCTGCCAGCCTTTTTCGATCACAAAGAGAGAGAAGTAAATGCAACATGTCCACATAATCAGATATGAATAAAAATCACAGCAAGTCCATCAATATATAGAAAATAGAGTACTGCGAAAGTACAGAACAGATGAAATATATAATGATTATTAAATTTTTCTAAAAACTATAGAAAAATATTCTCCAAAAATTCCCATTTTTGGACAAGATCTAGGTATAGCTAGGGTAGACTCCCTGCCCAAATTTTAGATCATTTGGACAAGGGATGAAGGGTGGGCATCCCTTTAAATCTCAGGATAGCCCTAGGTATAGGTCCCACCAAAAAGGGTTCTGTGGTCAAACCACTTATCCAAACGAGTTGAAATTAATTTTAAAATATTATAGACTCGAAGGCCTACAACTTTTATGACTGACCATTTTTCCAAAATCGGCCTCTAAGGGCTTCATTTGGTAGAATCAAAATGTGTCTTACAAAGGGATAATAAATCATTATATTTATTATAAGAACAATAATACTTTTACTGTTCATCTCCTTCTTCAAAACAGAGCCCGTAAAAAATGCACTAATAACCTGTAGCTTTCGAAGTGGATTTCCCATCCACCCAGCCATCTCCCTGGCCGGCCATCACCACCACCTCCGTTGAGGTGAGGGCTAGCGTTAGGGGGTGGCACGACCGCTGGAGAGGCAGTTTCTGGCGAACCCGACCACCATGAATGGAAAAACCATGGAAACGCTCACCGATCCAGCTCTTTTGAGCCCAATATCTCTCCTAATAATTCCTAAGATCTATCCATAGAAGAAGAGGTAGAGGAGGACCTTGTTCGCGGGCTGGAGGCGTGCAGATCGACGGAAATCCAATAGCGGTGGAGGTGTCGCCGACACTCTTCAACAGCATGTAGAATTCTCTTGTCTCCTTCGGGCAAGGTGTGGAAACGAATGCTTGAGGTCTAGGGAAGCTTTTAAACTAGTAAAAGGGGGAGGGGGGAAAGGCCGAAACTTCAATGGCCATTAATGCCATTGAAAGCTTGGCTCGGCCATGGAGGAGGGGGGCTGAACATGGCTTAATCCAGCCAAGTAACGGCTGGAAACTCCTCCTCTTCCCTAGAGGAGTTGAATCCAGCTATTAAAAAGGAGGGGAAGGGCCCATGGCATCATGTGCCATCAATGGCCGTGAAAGCTGGTTCACGGCCATGGCCGTGACTGTTCATTTTGTTTTCAAAACCGACGGCCACGTGGCATCACTCCACGTGACCGGTCAACATTTTAAAAATAAGACTTAATTAAGTCTTAATAAAATAAACGGCTAATTTAAACCATCCTGGCCCGCTTCCCGAAACGGCCCAGTTCAACTGAACCAGCAGCCAAGCCAAAACCTTGCCAGAAAATTTTCTAAGTAAAATGGCGTTGAGTGAGCTCAGCTCACTCAACGCCATCCAGGATACGGCATTGAGTGAGCTCTGCTCACTCAACGCCATCCAGGCTGCGGCATTGAGTGAGCTCTGCTCACTCAACGTCATCTAGGATATAACATTGAGTGAGCTCTGCTCACTCAACGCCATCAAGGATAAGGACCTTCCAGACTACGGCGTTGAGTGAGCTTTGCTCACTCAACGCTATCCAAGCTATGGTGTTGAGTGAGCAGAGCTCACTCAACGCCATCCAGACTATGGTGTTGAGTGAGCTCAGCTCGCTCAATGCCATCCAGACTTTGGCGTTGAGTGAGCTCTGCTCACTCAATGCCATCCAGACTATGGTGTTGAGTGAGCTCTGCTCACTCAACACCATCCAGATTACGGCGTTGAGTGAGCTCTGCTCACTCAACCCCATCTAGACTATGGCGTTGAGTGAGCTCAGCTCACTCAATGCCAACCATCCTACACAGGATGGCGTTGAGTGCAGTCAGTGCACTAACCCCGTTCAGCTTTTGGCGTTGAGTACACTCGATACACTCAACGCCCAAGCCGAAATCCTATTTTAAGTAAATTTCTGCCCTACTATTTGCAGACCAAGGTGATTTTCACCTTGAGCCAGGGTCACTTGGCCTTCTTGGGCTTCCTAGGGTTTTTTCATGACTTGGTCATGACAAAACCTCTCCTATGGGTCTGGTCGGAAATGGGATGTTACAAATCCCAATATACAAAAATAAAAATTTCGTCCCCGAAATTAAGGTTAAGCATACGGGGGTTTCTATTGGAATAGAATAAATTGTAACATCCCTATGGTTTAAGGTATACCTAACTCGAAGAGTTCCGGATACTTTTGCTGCATCAAGTCCTGTGGCTCCCATGTATGCTCCTCCTGCCCATGGTTGCTCCACATTGTTGGGTACATTGGAAAATGTGTACCTGATTTGAAGAAGCCCAACCTAGCTCAATGATATACATCAAGGTGTATTTGATGTTGTTTTTGAGTTGACATGTGCAGGTGAAGAATTAATAAAGTATGCAGAAAAATTCTAAGTCCAAGTATCGACACAGAGAAGGATGTGTCGACACATAGAAGAAATTAGTCGACACAACACTGGGAAGCAGTGTCAACACAGAGGAAGTGTGTCGACACATAGCAGTTAGTCTACAACTACACTGGGAAAAAGTGTCGACACAGAAGAAGTAAGTCGACACAACACTGGGAAAATGTGTCGACACAGAAGAAAAGCATCGACCTCAACATTGGGAAAATGTGTCGACACAGAAGAATATAGTCGACCTCAGGTTTGTCGACACCAGCAGGATGTGTCGACTCAGAAGAATATAGTCGACCTCAGGTTTGTCGACACCAGCAGGATGTGTCGACTCAGAAGAATATAGTCGACCTCAAGTTTGTCTACACCAGCAGAATATGTCGACACATTGTGATTAAGTCGACACATTACAGCAGAGTTAAAAGAAGACTGTGTCGACACCTGAAGGCTAAGTCGACATTTACTAAGTTATGATTCTACAAACAACTGTGTCGACACACAGGACTTGTGTCGACACACTGAAGAGTCAAGACCAAGTTATTTTCAGAAGAAGCTGTGTCGACTCAAAGGCAACTTAGTCGACATCACTGAAGACTGTGTCGACACCAAAGTCAATTGTGTCGACACAGATAGACAGATGGTCTCGACACTTTCTGACAGACTGTCTCGACAACTTGTGGTTCAAGACTATGGCACAGGACTTATTTGAAGACTTGACAGCTGTGGGTTGCCACCGGTTAACTGAAGCTGTCAGACTTATCAGAAAACGGTTAGAAACCGGATCAGCCGGTTACCATGAAGAAAGTCTATAAATAGACAAATTCAGAAGGAGAAAGTAACTTTTGAAAAACATTGTTGAGAATCAAAAAGTGAGAAGGATTACGATCCAATTCATTTCAAGAAAGTGCTAGGCACTTAAGAAGATCTTCTCCGAAAGATCTAAGAAGACTATCTAAGGATAGATCAAAGAAGAGTTCTAATCAGAATTCAGAAGAATCATTCAAAGTGCTGGATAGAGAGAGATCAAGCCAGAATTTGAAGAAGAAGAAAGAAACCACCAGTGGATTCTCAAGAAGCTGTTTGGAAATCAACTCAGCTAAGTTCTTATTCAAGAAGCTTTGAAGAAAGCTCAGATACAGTTGATTTCATCAGCTGATCAAGAATTGTCTTGGCCTTTTCTCTCTCAATTTAGGCAAGACAGTTAGATAAACTTTTCTATATTTCTGTAGGATCTGTTTACACAGATCTGAGTTGTAAGCCTATGTTATAAAGGCTGAGTGTAGGAGTGTTGTACTCTGAGTGGTAAGGCTGTGTGCCTGAGTATAGGAGAAGGGTCTTCTCTGAGTTGTAGGCCTTGGGGCAAGGCTGAGGTAGGGCTGTTGTGCCTGAGTTGTAGGAACCAGTTGGGTTCTGAGTTGTAGGATCTGTTGATCTGAGATTAGTGGAAGTTTGGCCGAATCTAGCATACTGCTAGATAGGTGAAGGGGGAAAGTGGATGTACCCAGACCTTGGGGAACCACTATAAAACATTGTGCAATCTGTGATGTTTTATTTTCTGTGATTGCTGTGATTATTGTGTTAGCCATTAAGTTGAATTCTGCCTAAAAGTTTTTATAAACAAGTAGAACCTATTCACCCCCCCCTCTAGGTGTTTAGGTTGTCTTGAAAGTTAAACTATCAAGTGGTATCAGAGGGAGGTTCCTCAAAAAGGACTTAACAGTCTGAGGTAGATCTGAAAGGCAGATTCAAGATTCAAGAAGATGGGTTCTGGAGAGAATCATAAGGAGCTAGGGTCAATGAAATTACCCATATGCAAGAAAGAAATTTTTGGAATTTGGAAAGAAAGAGTCAGACTGTTTATGGAAGCATCTGACCCAAGAATTTACATCACAGTACAGGAAGGCCCCTTCATTCCAATGAAGGTATCAGTTCTTGATGCAAATATCCAAACTCCAAAGAGTTATTCAGAAATGACCAAGGATGAAATCATCTTGGCAACCATGGATAAAAGAGCTCAGAACATTATTGTGAGTGCCATAGATGATTCAACATTTCAGAATCTGATTCACTGCAAGACCTCCAAGGAAATGTGGGACACATTGATTGTCTACATGGAGGGATCTGAAGAAGTAAGGCTGGACAGGAAGTCTATGCTAAATCAGGAGTATGAAAGCTTTAGACAAGAAAAATCTGATAGCATAACTGAGTGCTATAAGAAATTCTATAGGATTGTGAATGAGCTAATATCCTATGGAAGAGTCTTCAGTACATATGAACTGAATGACAAATTCTTAAGATCCTTATCAAAGGATTGGGATACAAAGATCTGTGCCATAAGAGAAGTGGCTAAATTGGTAGAGATATCTCCTCCTACCCTGTTTGGAAAGTTGTTATCCTATGAAATGCAACTAATGGTGAGGAAGGAGGAGGAAAGAAACTCAAGAGGAGAGCTTAGAGAAAAGACTGTGGCATTCAATGCTGAAGCCACTAGAAAGAATAGGAGGATATCACCATTTCCTCCTAAGGAAGTTACAGAAGATAGTTCTGAAAGTTCAAACAAGGATTCTGAAAGCTGTGATTCAGATGCAGATTTTGCTGCATTCACAAGACAATTCCAGAGGTTCTTGAAGAAGAAGCAGTGGAAGTCTAGGCCTTCCCCATCACAGCAAGTTGATGACTATTATAAGAAGAAAAGGTCATCAAAGAATGAGAAGAGCAGATCAAAGCCCAGTAGAGCCACTACTTCAAAGATTGTCTGTTATTGTTGCAATAAGCCTGGACATATAGTGGCTGATTGTCCTGACAAGAGAAAGGAATCTACAGAAAAGAAGACGACTTATCACAAAGGCAAGAAGGAGAAATCCTTTGTAGCAAAGAAAGATAAGAGTTTGTCAGACCAGTCAACTTCAGAATCAGGATCTGAAGCTGAAGCATATATTGGACTATATGTTGCATCTGAGGAAGAGGAGTTTATGCAGTTGCTAGACTCCATCAATGAACATCAATGCATGGGGTTGATGACAAGATCAGAAGAGGACATATACCAGAATCAGTCTGGTCCTAATGAGGTAAAATGTCCTTCCAGTACATCTGTTTGTAGTACAAGTAAAGAATCAGCTACATCTGCATCAAGTGATGAAGATGCATCTGAATCTGAAGGAGATGTCTATCAATTGATAGACAAGTATGGGGACTTGTTGCAGGCCCTTAAGAAAAGCAAGAACCTGGTTAAAACTCAGGCTCAGGAAATTGCTGATCTAAGGGTTGCAACAACTGAGTTAGAAAAAGTCCTTGATCAAAAATTAAATGAAATTGCCAAGCTGAAGAATATAACTATTATTCAGATGGGCACAATTAATTATACCAATGATCAAGTGAAGAGTCTGGAGGCCAGACTTAGAATTGAAAGGGATTTAGTGGCTAGTTACTCTAAGCCAAAATCTGTCTTACCCTTGATAGATGAATTTGTCACTCAGAAGGGTAAGGCTGGATTAGGATTTAAAGGTAACTCCAGGGCTGGCAGATTCAAGAGGAAAGGCAAAGCCCCTATTCAGCCACTAAACCTTTTAGTCCCCATAAAGTTTAGTAAGGAGAAAGTGCCTTCTAACATATATGATCATGAAGACATTCAAGGTCATATTAAGACTAATGTTCTGAAGAACAAGGGTGTTAATGCAAGCAGGCCTACCTATGGTCATAAACCCAATGGTTTTAAGAAATCAGTAGGTGAAGTTGCAACAGCACCAGCAATGAACAGAAATTCTTCTGACAAGGATGTATCTAGATCTAGATACAATAAGTTTGAATGTTGGTGTTGTGGCAAGAGAGGCCATTTTGCATTAGACTGCTGGTATAACACAAGTGTTATAAAGAATAAGATTCTACCTGTTAGAAGAGGTTATGATAACTTTATTAATGCTAACCTGAACCAAGGACCCAAGACTTACTTGGGTTCTAAGGGTAAGTAATTCTGTATTGCAGGTGAATCCAAGTAACCATGCCCCTATATGGTACTTGGATAGTGGTTGTTCCAGGCACATGACTGGAACAAAGGGGCTGTTGAAGGAGTATTCATCTGTCAAAAATGGACCTAAAGTGATCTTTGGTGGATCTGAGAAGGGAGTCATCAAAGGGTTTGGTAACATTTCTTCTAACCTAATTACTATCACCCAAGTGGCCTATGTAAAAGGTTTGAAACATAATCTAATAAGCATAAGCCAGCTGAGTGATCTAGGATATGACATTTCATTTGGTAAGGATGGATGTCATATCAAAAGGTCAAGGGATCAAGATATCATTTTGACTGGGTATAGGAAGAGAAATGTATATTGCCTTAATTTTGAATGTGAAAATAAGGCTTCCCCCATTTGTCTTGTAGCTGATGACAATGCTTCCCATTGTGTTAAGTGGCACAAGAGATTGGCTCATCTAAACTACAAGACAATTGGCCAACTCATTAGTAAAGAACTAGTGAGGAATGGGCCTCAAGTTAAGTGTATAAAGGAAGGGGTATGCTCAGCTTGTCAAAAGGGCAAGCAGACAAAATCCTCATTTCAAAGCCTTGAAAACATGGATTCTGTGAGGTGCTTATACCTCTTGTATATGGATCTTTTTGGTCCTATGCCAGTTCATAGTCTAGGTAGGAAGGTCTACACTTTTGTGGTTGTAGATGACTATTCTAGATTTATATGGGTGTTCTTTCTGAGACAAAAATCTGAAACCCCAAATGTATTACTTAATTTTGTAAAGCAAATTCAGAATGAACTGAATAGTACAGTGGTCAAAATCAGAAGTGACCATGGTACTGAGTTTCAATCTAAAAGCATAACAAACTTGTGTAAAGACTTTGAGATTTTTCAAGAGTTCTCCTCACCAAGAACACCTCAGCAAAATGGAATTGCTGAAAGAAAGAATAGAACATTAATTGAAGATGGTAGAACTCTATTGAGTGACACCTCTCTCCCAGAATATTTTTGGGCTGAGGCAGTTAACACTGCTTGTCATGTCATCAATAGGGCTTCTATCACCAAAAGCCACAGAAAGACTCCCTATGAGATTGTGAAAGGCAGGAAACCAAATCTATCCTATTTTAGGATCTTTGGTTGCAAGTGCTATATACTTAACAATGGCAAGTCATATTTGACTAAGTTTGCTGCCAAATCCCAGGATGGGATATTTGTTGGGTACAGCATAAATAGTAAGGCCTATAGAGTCTTCAACTTAACTACTCAAGTTGTTGAAGAATCTGTGCATGTTGTATTTGATGAAACAAGATTAATCAATTGTGAGTTGTCTTGTAGATCAAATGACTCAACAGGTATAAGCAAGAGGATGGACAAGCTCTCCATTGCTGAAGCTTCAAAGGAAGATGGAGCATTGGAAAATGAAGGCTGCTGTCCAGGGGGAGTATAAGAGATAATGGAAGCTGATGAAAACCAAGAGGTTCAGCAGAATGAAGAAGCTGGAGATGCTAAACCTGAAGGGAATCTTCCTCCAGCTATAAGATATCTAAGAGATCATCCTGCTGATCAGATAATAGGTGATCCAAGACAAGGAGTGCAAACTAGAAGCAGAAATCAAAGCACAGTTTTGCATTCAAGTTTCTTGTCTCAGATGGAACCTAAGAAGTTTGAAGAAGCTATCCAAGACCAGCACTGGATTGATGCTATGCAAGAGGAGCTGAATCAATTCAGAAGGTGCAAAGTCTGGGAGCTTGTTCCTAAACCAAGAGGCCACAATATAATTGGCACTAAGTGGATCTATAGGAACAAGCTAGATGAGAGTGGGATAATAGTGAAGAATAAAGCAAGGTTAGTTGAAAAAGGATACAGGCAGGAAGAAGGGATTGACTTTGATCAAACCTTTGCTCCAGTAGCAAGGCTGGAGGCAATCAGATTGTTCCTTGCCTATGCAGCCTACCAAGACTTCAAAGTATACCAGATGGATGTGAAGTCAGCATTTCTGAATGGTGACCTTAAAGAAGAAGTATATGTAGAGCAGCCATCAGGTTTTGTAGATCCTCTTAAACCTGATTCTGTGTATAAGCTTAGGAAAGCTTTGTATGGGTTAAAACAAGCTCCAAGGGCTTGGTATGAAACCCTGTCTACCTTCCTCATTGAGAATAAATTCTCAAGAGGAAAGATAGACAAAACTCTATTCCTTAGGGAATCAAAAGGTAAGATCATCTTAGTTCAGATTTATGTTGATGACATAATCTTTGGATCTACTGAAAACAACCTTTGTAAAAAGTTTGCCAAACTTATGCAAGGGAAGTTTGAGATGAGCAGTATGGGAGAACTTAAGTTCTTCTTGGGACTCCAAGTAAGACAGACTGATGATGGATTGTCCATATCCCAGTCTAAGTTCACCAAAGAATTAATTAAGAAATATGGTATGGAGTCATCCTCCACCATGAGAACTCCTATGGGAACAAGTATCCCTATATGCAAAGATGAGGCAGGAAAACCTGTTGATGAGTCATTGTATAGAGGAATAGTTGGGTCTCTACTATATCTTACTGCTAGTAGACCAGACATTATGTATGCAACATGTGTCTGTGCTAGGTACCAAGCCTGCCCTAAAGAATCTCATTATACTGCAGTCAAAAGGATTCTGAGATATCTAAAGGGCACTCCTAATCTAGGTCTTTGGTACCCTAGGAATAGAGATTTTCTACTAACAGGCTATTCAGATGCAGATTTTGCAGGATGTAGAGAGGACAGGAAAAGTACTACAGGTACTTGTCAATTCCTGGGAGGAAGACTAATATCATGGAGTAGTAAGAAGCAGACCAGTGTGGCAATTTCCACAGCTGAGTCAGAGTATGTTGCTGCTGGAAGCTGCTGTGCACAGCTATTATGGATGCAGCATCAGCTTAAGGATTATGGTATTCAGGTAAGTAGAACACCTCTTTTATGTGATTCTAAGAGTGCTATTTCTATTGCTAATAATCCAGTTTCTCATAGTAGAACTAAGCATATAGAAATCAAATACCATTTTCTTAGAGAACATGTAGAAAAAGGAGACATCTCATTGGAATTTGTAAAAACAGATTATCAAATAGCAGATGTATTTACTAAGCCTTTAGATGAAACCAAATTCAATAAATTCAAAATTGAATTAGGTATGTTAACCATTGATTAATGTATTAACAAAATCATTAACAATGCAATTGAAGTGGTATGTAAGTAAGTAAAAGTAATAACAACATAATCAAGTGTTAAAAAGGACACATTGAAGTAACACTTACAAGTGGTGTTGAACCAACAGAAATTGGCTAAGTAAGAATGTGTCGACACATTCAGTAATTATGTGTCGACTCAGAGAAATAATGTCGATAAGTCAGAAATATTGTGTCGACACAGAGAATATGTGTCGACACTTAAGAGTTATATTGTCGACTTAACCAGAAATGAAATGTCGACTCAACCAGGATAATGGTGTCGACACTTACAGAATATGTGTCGACACTTATCCTTAGAGTCGACACAGAATTTCTGTCTATCTAAGGTGTCGATATAACCACAAATTGGTGTCGACACATAGTAGGCTGAAGTAATGTCGAGACAATAGAAGTTTGTGTCGACACATTCCGTCTGTATCGACACATTTAGTCTGTGTTTGGCGCCTTTTGAACTTCTTTCAACAGAAGGTATAAATAGGTGAAAAACATTTTCTGTCGACACGCTTCCAAGGTTTTCGAGACTAAAACCCTGTGTCGACAGTCTATCTTTCTCTCTTCTCTCAAGCTTTCTCGACAAATCGATGGCGCCAAGGATGGAAGACAACGTCAATGAGGGGTATGAGTTGGTGCGCCAGGCCTTTGCAGATGCGCCGCCAGATGTTCAAGGAGTTATCACCCTCCTCTCCGAGTCAGGGTTAGAATTTCTAATCTCAGAGCCAACTAAAATCTGGAAGAAGGAGGTGCACGAGTTCTTTATCTCTGCATCAGTCCACTCAACAGGCCTCAAGATTAAGTCCAATGTTCAAGGGACTAAGGTGAAGATTACTCCAAGAACTTTGAGAAAAATCTTTCAATTACAAGAAGTTGAGAATGAAGAGGAAGTTTCTAGTTCTAAGACAAGGGAAGCCCTTCAATGGTGTGGACTGGACTCGAGTATGAAGATTGGAGCTGCATTCAACAGGAAGGGTATGAATCAGCAAGGGAAATTCTTATCTGTTGTTGGGAAAGTAATCCTCTGCAAGACAGGTGGACATGATAGGATTTCTGCCTATATGTTCAGCCTTATGACTAGGATTGTTTTTACAATTCCTACTGATTGGTCAGGAGTACTCTTTGACAAGATCAAAGAAGGAATCAAGAAGCCCAACATGGCTAGAATCATGAGCTTATATCTCATTGGAGTGATCCCTGAAGTGATGCAGCAACTGCCAGGGACTAAGATCAATCATATGAGAAGGATGGATATGAGACTGTTCTCTAGGTGGGATAGGGTGCTGTCCAAGGATGTGCCTGAAGAGAGCAGGCCAGACACCCCTGTGAAATCCCCTACTCAAAACCAGGAACCTGAACAACTACAAGATGACCCACTCAGGACACAGGTTGAAGATCAGCCAGACTCAACTATAGTCGAGCAAATGTCAACACCTGCACAGATGCAGAGGGAGCCAGTTTCCACTCCTGCTCAAAAGGAATCTACTCCTGATCAGGTACAAGTATAGGGGGAGCTAATGTATTTTACTATAAAAGACATTGCTCATATTTTTGTTACTGCACAGGTTCAGGGGGAGCTAGTGTCCACTCCTCCTCTAGATACTACAAATACTGAAGTACAAGTGCAAGAGAAAGCACAGTTAAACTTATCTCAAGATTTAACTACTGCAGAAGTTACAGCTCAATAGGAATTTACTCTGGAGGAGTTATTCCCTGATGCTAATACTACTACAGATAAAGTAGGAGGAGAACCAGAGATTGAGAAGTCCATAGGTATGGACATTGATCAGGAAGCTGAAGTTGAGGCACAAGTTGAGGGGGAGCCAGTGGCTGTTGAAGCTGAGCAACAGGTCACTGGGACAGATACAATTCATACTCCTCAAGAAAGAATTCATTTAGATACTTCATCTGAAACTGACACTGAAGGAGCCAGGATGGCAAAGAAAAGAAAACTTGTTGTCTTTAAGAGAAGAAGCAAGAATTATAAGCAGGCTTTACAAACAACACCTCCACAAGTATCTCCAGCCTTTGATTATAACAAATTTATGGTAGATCTACAGGTAAAATTGGATGAACAAAGGATGGCACTGGAAAAGTATGTTGATGAAAATAGCAAGTCACTTCAGTTTGACTTAGCTCAGGATATCAAGTCCATCCAGTTTCAAGTCAACATGCATAAAAAGGAAATGACAGATTGCTTCCACAAGGGTGGCAATGCTGTGGTTTATCTAGCTCAACAACAGGAGGCTATTACTCCAAAGGTGGATGACATTGCTTTGAAGCAAAGCTATGTTTTGGAAAACCAGCTAAGAATGAATGATAATTTAACTGAATCTCATAATGAGATCATTGAAGAGGTAAAGAAGATTGTTCCAGGTCTGCCTACAGATAGAGCCAAAGAAAGGGAAGAATTTGATAAGAATTTTCAAGCTGCCATTGCTTCTGTTAAGACTGCCATCACAACCTCTCAAAAAGAAATATCTGAAAAGCTTCAAAAGTTAAAACCATTTTTTAAAGAGGGTGTGAATTATTTGGATGGCCAAATCAGATTTCAAAAGGAAGATCTAAGAGATCATGTATCTAGAGAAGCCATAAAGGGGGAGAGGATGCTAATTCATGCAGGCTCAGAGCACTCCAAATGGGTGACCAATAGTATCCGAGCCACATTGGGATATCCCCCATTGTGTGATGATGCTATGGTGGCTGAGTCAGGAATACAAACAAATCTACTTGAAGGCAATCAACCTGAGATTGCCCAAGTCATTTACCCCCCTCCAGATTTTGACATGATTGATCAGCAGGTTCAAGGCATGTATAGTCCTCCAAAGGAGGTTACTAATATTGTCATTGGGAAGGTTGATAAGCCAGAGGCTACTCTGAAAGAACAGCAAGATGCTCTATTAGCAAAGAAGAAATTCAGAGAGCAGGCTGCACTCAAGCCAGATTATGAGCAGTGGAGTCCTACTTCAAGGAACATAATACTCACTGCATGGAAAGCTGTACAAGACAAAGTTCATGAGAGAGGGAAGTGGTACAATGAGATAGAATGGCAAAAGTATGAGGCAAGACAGGAAGCTATAGTACAATTCAGAAGGAAAGCTAAGCTGGGGAGGCTGACACCAGATGCTAAGGAGCCAAGCAAATACTTTCCAAAGCCTTTTCACTATTTTGAAAGGCAAAGGATCAAGGAAGAAGCTCAGAAGAAAGCTGATCAAAAAGGAAAGAAGATAGCTGAAGAATCAGAAGCTCCTGTGACAGCTACAATTCAATCTGGCAAAGGAATTATCATAAGAGAGCCTGATCAATCCTGATTATGTTTTTAGTTCCTTCATAATGTTTTTGTAATGTTGTGATGTGATCATTAAATGTAAAACAATGTAATCAAACATTACCCAGTTATAAACAAAATGTTGATTGGCATATTATAATGTTCATTCTGTGATGGATTGTTTTTTGTTATTTTGTTTATATTAAGTATTCCTGTTATATCACATATCATCAATTTAGTACTGTTTATAAATGGTGTATATCATTGGCTATAAGGGTTATGACTTCTCCAAATAGGGGGAGATTGTTGGGTACATTGGAAAATGTGTACCTGATTTGAAGAAGCCCAACCTAGCTCAATGATATACATCAAGGTGTATTTGATGTTGTTTTTGAGTTGACATGTGCAGGTGAAGAATTAATAAAGTATGCAGAAAAATTCTAAGTCCAAGTGTCGACACAGAGAAGGATGTGTCGACACATAGAAGAAATTAGTCGACACAACACTGGGAAGTAGTGTCGACACAGAGGAAGTGTGTCGACACATAGCAGTTAGTCTGCAACTACACTGGGAAAAAGTGTCGACACAGAAGAAGTAAGTCGACACAACACTGGGAAAATGTGTCGACACAGAAGAAAAGCGTCGACCTCAACATTGGGAAAATGTGTCGACACAGAAGAATATAGTCGACCTCAGGTTTGTCGACACCAGCAGGATGTGTCGACTCAGAAGAATATAGTCGACCTCAGGTTTGTCGACACCAGCAGGATGTGTCGACTCAGAAGAATATAGTCGACCTCAAGTTTGTCTACACCAGCAGAATGTGTCGACACATTGTGATTAAGTCGACACATTACAGCAGAGTTAAAAGAAGACTGTATCGACACCTGAAGGCTAAGTCGACATTTACTAAGTTATGATTCTACAAACAACTGTGTCGACATACAGGACTTGTGTCGACACACTGAAGAGTCAAGACCAAATTATTTTCAGAAGAAGCTGTGTCGACTCAAAGGCAACTTAGTCGACATCACTGAAGACTGTGTCGACACCAAAGTCAATTGTGTCGACACAGATAGACAGATGGTCTCGACACTTTCTGACAGACTGTCTTGACAACTTGTGGTTCAAGACTAAGGCACAGGACTTGTTTGAAGACTTGACAGCTGTGGGTTGCCACCGATTAACTGAAGCTGTCAGACTTGTCAGAAAACGGTTAGAAACCGGATCAGCCGGTTACCATGAAGAAAGTCTATAAATAGACAGATTCAGAAGGAGAAAGTAACTTTTGAAAAACATTGTTGAGAATCAAAAAGTGAGAAGGATTACGATCCAATTCATTTCAAGAAAGTGCTAGGCACTTAAGAAGATCTTCTCCGGAAGATCTAAGAAGACTATCTAAGGATAGATCAAAGAAGAGTTCTAATCAGAATTCAGAAGAATCATTCAAAGTGCTGGATAGAGAGAGATCAAGCCAGAATTTGAAGAAGAAGAAAGAAACCACCAGTGGATTCTCAAGAAGCTGTTTGGAAATCAACTCAGCTAAGTTCTTATTCAAGAAGCTTTGAAGAAAGCTCAGATACAGTTGATTTCATCAGCTGATCAAGAATTGTCTTGGCCTTTTCTCTCTCAATTTAGGCAAGACAGTTAGATAAACTTTTCTATATTTCTATAGGATCTGTTTACACAGATCTGAGTTGTAAGCCTATGTTATTAAGGCTGAGTGTAGGAGTGTTGTACTCTGAGTGGTAGGGCTGTGTGCCTGAGTGTAGGAGAAGGGTCTTCTCTGAGTTGTAGGCCTTGGGGCAAGGCTGAGGTAGGGCTGTTGTGCCTGAGTTGTAGGAACCAGTTGGGTTCTGAGTTGTAGGATCTGTTGATCTGAGATTAGTGGAAGTTTGGCCGAATCTAGCATACTGCTAGATAGGTGAAGGGAAAAAGTGGATGTACCCAGACCTTGGGGAACCACTATAAAACATTGTGCAATCTGTGATGTTTTATTTTCTGTGATTGCTGTGATTATTGTGTTAGCCATTAAGTTGAATTCTGCCTAAAAGTTTTTATAAATAAGTAGAACCTATTCACCCCCCCCTCTAGGTGTTTAGGTTGTCTTGAAAGTTAAACTATCACACATAACCTTGACTAACGGAACCTTCTTACGTCGCAAGACCCGCACTATCGTGTAATCGATCCTGATAGGCTCCAAGTTGACTGATCGATCCGAGGCCACCAGGCCGTCTGCTGTGGAAATCAGCTGCTCAGGGCGTAGCAGAGCCCTCCATAGTGAGGAGTCATGGAAGATGTCATGCAATCCCGCTAACTCCGGCGGTAGCTCCAGTCTGTAAGCCAAGGGGCCGATCCGCTCAAGGATCCTGTAAGGCCCCATATATCTCGGACTGAGCTTCTTCCGCCCGCAAACCTGCGAGACTCCGTGCATCGGCCGTATCTTCAAGAAAACTCGGTCTCCCACCAGGAACTCCACCTGACGATGCCTCGCATCGTAATATTTGGCCTGCCTGCTCTGGGCTTCCAACATCCTATCCCGGATCAATCTAATCTGAGCATCTGTATCCCCCACAAACTCCGAGCCTAGTGCCTGCAGATCCTCATCCTGAACCCATGATAGTGGGGTCCTGCACCTTCGTCCATACAACGCCTCATATGGAGCCATGCCTATGCTGGAATGATGGGCGTTGTTATATGAGAACTCAACCAGTGGTAGAAACCTCTCCCAAGGCTCAACACGGTCCAAAATACACAAGCGCAATAGATCTTCCAGTGTACAGTTGGTGCGCTCCGTCTGCTCGTCGGTCTGAGGGTGAAAAGCTGTACTGAATGTCAACCGAGAACCCAGATGGGCCTGAACTGAGCTCCACTCCTTGGATGTAAACCATCCATCCCGATCCGAAACGATAGTCTTGGGCACCCCATGATAATGCACAAACTGCTCAATGAACCTCCGTACTAATACACCAATTGGGTTGTCTTTCGCCACTGGAATGAATCTGTCCACCTTCGTTAGCCTGTCCACTATCACCTAGATCGAGTCATTTCCCACACGGGATCGAGGTAGCCCATGTATGAAATCTATGGCTATATCCTCAAATTTCCACTCCGGCACCGGAAGTGGCTGCAGCAAGCTGGCCGGATTCCTACACTCTACCTTTACGAGTTGGCAGGCCTCGCAATGCATCACAAAGTACGTAATGTTGTTGGTACCCTAGTTTGATTTGAGTTTAGTCTTTTCCTTCTTTGTGTCTCTTGACCCATGATTTATCTATGGTAAAAGGTTAGTTGATAGGTTAGATTCCCTAGTTGTGTAGAATTGCTTTTCCAGATGAATATTTGGTTAAGTAGTTTTTCGTTTGACTATAGTCGAACGTCGCTCGACTATCGTCTATCGGCTGATCTACTATCGTCTATCAGTTGGTCGACGCTCTGTCTGCGTTGATAGCTCGACTATCTGTTGATAGGTCGACTATTTGCTTGGTTTGGTAGTTCGACTATCTGTCCTGATAGTTCAACTATCTGATAGCTCGACTATCTGTTGATAGGTCGACTATCTGTTCCACTTTGATAGGTCGACTATCTGTTGATAGGTCGACTATCTGTCGTCTTTGATAGTTCGACTATCTGTCCTGATAGTTCAACTATCTGATAGCTCGACTATCTGTTGATAGATCTACTATCTGTTTTGTTTTGATAGGTCGACTATCTATTGATAGGTCGACTATCTGTTTTCTGTGATAGGTCGACTATCTGCTTGATAGGTCGACTATCTGTTTGTGTTTGATAGTTTGACTATCTGTCCGGATAGATCGACTATCTGATAGATCGACTATCTGTTCTGATAGGTCGACTATCTGCCGAGGTAGTTCGATTATCTTCTTTGATAGTTCAACTATCTGGATCGTTCGACTATCTGCCCGATAGGTCGACTATCTCCGTGCGTCGGTCGACGATCTCCGAGGGTCGTTCGACGTTTTCTGTTTGCCTTTTTATTTTGTATTTATTTATTCTATTTAATAAATTAATACATTATCTGGTATTTTATTTCAGTTGTTTTATGATAATATTTCCAGGCAATATCTGCTCCATCCCTTTTGCCTGAGTAAAATCTTTTCAGATAAAGTTGTTTGTCTTATTAGTTGTCATTGTATTTTACTTTATCTGCTGTCAGTCCTTTATAGCCGTTAGACTGAAAAGTCTCCCTTATGCTATAAAGAGTTTGTCTCTGATGTGATTTTATTTAGTACCTTTATTATCAGATTGCTTCCTACAGCTTCTTTGAAAAAGGTTTATCCCTTTTATAGAATATTTTGCTGCAGAGTTTGTTTGTCTTTATGATATTTGCAGCCCAGGTTTCAAGTTTCAGAAGAAGACAAATAGTTCAAATTTAAAAGAGCCGTTGCTTGTTGCTGCTATAAAAGGAATCCTTTGGAGAAGGATTTCAGCTAGCTAACCAGTGATTCTAAGAGTTATTCAATTAGCATTCAAGCTTTCATCAAGAACAAGTTCATTGCTCTCAGCAATCCTCATTCAACTGAGAAGTGTTAGCTCTTCTGCTCTTCTTCAACCTGAGATCTCCTGTTCCAGGAAGTTCTAACTCAGAGATTGTTTGAAGAAGAAGAAGAAGACAGCTGCTAGAAGATTTTCTTTTATTATTTTATATCTTCTTGTAGTTCTTCCTTCAGTTCTTACTGAAGAGTTTCTGCACTGAAGTAAGACTTCACCTGGATGTTCTTTGAGCCAGGGGGAGCCTTGACTCTTTTAGAGCTATCTAGCTCAGTGCAAGTTATTGTGCTTCTCTAATCTATTGTAAAATAGAGAAGACACCTTAACCCCTTAACCCCTCCTGTACAGGGTTATTACTCCCTTCAAAAGTATCCCTTGGTGGCAGGGCACCTGATCAAAAACCTGTGTTCGGCTTTTAGACACCTGATCAAAAGTCTAAAGGGTCTCTTGATCTACCTGAAGCAGATCTTGTTGGTGGCAGGGCACCTGATCAAAAACCTGAGTGGATTCCTACCTTGTTGGTAGAAGAGTGGACGTACCCAAGTTGTTTGGGGAACCACTTAAATTCCTTGTGTCGTCTGGATTGCCTTGTTTAAATTCTTGCATTGTGGCTGTGGTTAGATATAACTAGGTTTGCTAGTTGCTGATTAGGTTATCCAAGCCTTAACTATAATTACAGTTAGCTTGAGTCTGTGCACATCACTTGTGTTAGGCTGCAGGGTTATCTCCATATCTATAATCTTTTCATTCCGTATTTCACTCCAAGGGAGTTGAGTAGAAAGTCAACTTTGCTAAGTCAAATTTTGATAACTCTATTCACCCCCCCCTCTAGAGTAGTATCTATCCCTTCACTTTCAATTAGTATCAGAGGGAGGTTGACTGACTGAATAGGCTAACACCTAAGTCACAAGATCTTGATAGATACCAAAGTTTATAGATATTCACTTTCACTATCATGGCCCAGTCCAAGGATTATTCTAGCACCAGACCTCCAGCATGCAACTTAGCTAAGTTTGGCATCTGGAAGGCAAGGATCAAATTATATATGAATTCTATTGATGAAAGCATCTTTGCTTCTATTTTGTCAGGACCCCCAAGAGCACCTGCTGCTGCTTCTGCCTCATCATCTGATATGAGTGCAGTGCCTCCTCCAGACTACAATGATGAGTACAAAAAGGCAAAGATAGCAGATGCCAAGGCAATGAATATACTGGCTCAGACAATGTCTGATGAAGTATTCCAGAAGGTTGCTGACTGCCCTTCAGCAAAAGCTATGTGGGATACACTGAACCAGATTGTAGTTGGTTCAGCTGATGAAAGGAAGGACAGAAGGTCCAACCTTATCTCACAATATGAAAACTTCAAGAAAACTGATGCTGAATCAGTTGAAGCCATGTATACAAGGCTCAGCTCAATCATCAATGAGCTGAGGACCCTTGACAAGGATATCTCATTGACAGAGGTCAATGATAAGATTCTTATGTGCTTCCCTAGCACATGGGATCTGAGGATCTGGCCCATCAAGGAAGCCAGAAGTACAACAGAGATCTCAACAGAAGCTCTTCTCGGCAAGCTCAAATCCTTTGAGCAAGTGCTGAAGACAAGGGAAGCAGAAGCTGAAGCAAAGACCCCTACTCCAACAAGAAAAGAGCAATCTCTAGCTCTTAAGGCTGCTGATGCTTCTGAAGGCAGCCAATCCAATGAGGAACTAATGGCATTATTTGCCAAGAGGTTTCTCAAGATGGGGAGAAAGGAATTCAGAAAGAAGTCTTCACGCTATGAAGACAAACCAAGGTATGACCGTTCACCTGCTAAAGAAATTATCTGTTATGGTTGCAGGAAGCCTGGACATATCTTACCAGATTGTCCAGAGAAGAAGAACAAAGATAAGAGGAAAGAAAAGGAATAGCATAGGAAGCACTCCAAGCCATCCTCCTATAAGAACAAGAAGAAGGAGAGAGGTTTCATTGCTAAAACCTGGAGTGATTCTGATGAAGAATCTTCCTCCTCTAGCTCCAGTGAGGATGAGGAAGAGAAGAAGGCAAAGGAAGTTTGCCTGATGGCAATAGATGCCTGCAGCAATCATTCAGCTGTAGAGAGTTCAGATTCAGAGGAAGAAATGCCAACAGAAGATGAGGTACTATCTTCTTATGACTTTACTTCTGCAGAATTCAAATCAGATTTTAAATCTTTATGCTTAGATTTAATTAGTTCTGAAAAAGAGATTAAAGAACTTAGACATAGGCTAGCTGAATCAGAAATCATATCTACTGAAAATATTAAGTTAAAGGAAGATCTCACTAATTATAGTGAAGAAATTAAGTTTCTTATAATTGAGTTAGCTAAGTCTAAAAGGTTAGAAGAATCTCTAAATGGTAGAAGCCTTAAGCTGTTAGAGATAACCAGCATGACTAACACTAGGTCAGGTAATAACAAACTAGGCTTAGGAGCTTCTCCCAGTGAACCCCCAATTATTCTTAAAAATAATCTTTCAACTCCAGTGAACTTTATCTCAGCTGATGGGATAAAGAACACTGAGCAAGTAAATCAAGTTAATAAAACTTTAAATAAAGCTAAGAGAGAAAAGAGGAAGAAATTTTTTAAAGATATACAAAGAGCGTCGAACGCTGCTCGACGATCGGAAGCTCAATGGTCGAACGAAGCTCGACGATCTGAGCGCCCATCGTCGAACGTCGATCGACGTTTTCAATATGATTTTCAAAATCATCATCAAACCCGTAGAAACCTAAATGAAAATAGAAACCTTAGGTTTGTTGACCCATCATCTGCATGGAGAATCCCACCTAGGAGATCTCACCCATTAGGTTATCACCCTCAGCCTGCATTTTCATTTATTTCTAGCTTTTCTTATGTGAAAAACAAGGGACCCAAGGTTACCTGGGTCCACAATGTCTAAATGAATTTCTTGCAGGTGAAGGCCTATCCTATCACTCAAAATAAGTGGTATTTGGATAGTGGATGCTCCAAGCATATGACAGGAAATAAAAATCAACTATCAAAGTTCAAAGCTAAGCTCGGCCCAAAGGTTATCTTTGGAGATTCAAGCTGTGGTCAGACAGAAGGCTATGGCAGGATCACTATTGGAGCTGTTACTTTCAAGAGAGTTGCATATGTGACAGGACTGATGCACAATTTGATTTCAGTCAGCCAGCTATGTGATGCTGGCTACCAGGTTTCATTTTCTAACTCTTCTTGTAATATTACTTTAAATAATAATGTTATTTTAGTAGGCATTAGATTAGGTAATATTTATTTAGTAGATTTCAATTCAACTCATTCTGAAATCTGCCTGTTTAATGAAGTAACAATTAATAATAATTCTTTGTGGCATAAGAGGCTTAGTCATGTTAACCTTAAAAATATATCTAGGTTATCTAAACACAACCTTATTAGAGGTTTACCTTCTTGCCCCTACAACAAGGAGAGCCTATGCAAGGCTTGTCAGCTAGGCAAGCAAACCAAAAACTCTTTTAAATCTATAAATAAAAGTGATTCTCCTAGAATCATGTATTTATTACATTTGGACCTATTTGGCCCAATAAATGTACAGAGTTTAGGAGGGAAGTATTACACCTTAGTCATTGTAGATGACTTCTCTAGGTTCAGTTGGGTTTTCTTTTAGAGAACTAAGGCTGATAACTTCAAAGCCCTTATAGACTTTCTATTATGTGTGCAGACTGAGTACTCTACTCATGTGGCCTTGATCAGAAGTGATCATGGTACTGAGTTTGACTCTCTTCTCATGCAAGAATTCTGTGAGAGAGAAGGTATCAAACATAGCTTCTCAGCTCCTAGAACTCCCCAACAAAATGGGGTAGTTGAAAGGAAGAACAGAACACTCATTGAAGCTGCTAGCACATTGTTGGCTGACGCTAATATGCCTCTTTCCTATTGGGCAGAAGCTGTTAGTACAGCCAATTATGTCTTGAATAGAAGTCTGATACATAAGCTTAAGTGTAAAACTCCTTATGAGTTGTTTAAAGGAAAGAAACCTAAAATTAATTATTTTAGAGTATTTGGCTGTGTAGTGTATATTCATAATAATAATAAAGAATACCTTAGAAAGTTTGAAGCAAAAGCTTCAATGGGAATTATGCTTGGATATTCCCAAGTAAGCAAAGCTTATAGGGTTTATAACAAATCAACCTGTAAAATTGAAGAATCTGTGCATGTATCTTTTGATGAGTCTCAGATGTTTTACAAGGAGAAGGAAAATTCTCCTTCCTCTAGTTCAGTGCAGGTACCTGATGCTACTTAAGAGATTCTTCAACTATCAACTCTTCAGATCACTAAATCAAACAGTGATGAAGACTTTGCTGAAGCTGTTGTTGTTCCACCAACAGTAGATCAAATTCCTCCTGAGGAATTAATCCCAACTGTTGCTGAAGATCACATCCCACCTGCTGATATTGTCACACTTAGAGATCACCCCACATCTCAAGTGATAGGAGACATATCAGCTGGTGTTCAAACAAGACATCAGTTAAGACAGGATGTGATGCACGCTTGTTTCCTCTCATAGGTTGAGCCCCTCACCTTTAAAGATGCAGAGCTAGATCCCCACTGGATCATTGCTATGCAAGAGGAACTCAATCAGTTTGAGAGATGTAAAGTTTGGACTTTGGTTCCAAGACCTAAAGGCCAACTGATCATAGGCACCAAGTGGGTGTATAGAAACAAGTTGGATGCAAATGGAATTATTGTAAGGAATAAAGCTAGGCTTGTAGCTCAGGGATACAGACAGGAGGAAGGTATAGATTATGACCAAACCTTCGCTCCTGTTGCAAGGCTAGAAGCAATAAGGATTTTCTTGGCCTATGCAGCCTACATGAAGTTTAAGGTCTTTCAGATGGATGTCAAAAGTGCATTCCTGAATGGTGAGCTTAAGGAAGAGGTGTTTGTTGAACAACCACCAGGGTTTGTTTCTTCAACTCAGCCCTCACATGTGTTCAAGTTGCAGAAAGCTCTTTATGGACTAAAGCAAGCCCCCAGAGCCTGGTATGAGACTTTAGCTAGTTTCCTGTTAGAGCACAACTTTACTAGGGGAGTAGTTGATAGAACCCTTTTCGTCAAGCACCACAAGGACACAATCCTGTTAGTTCAAGTGTATGTGGATGATATTATATTTGGCTCCACTGATCCCAAACTTTGCAAAAGGTTTTCTGACCTAATGCATTTTAAGTTTGAGATGAGTAGTATGGGTGTGCTGTCTTACTTTCTTGGTCTCCAAGTTAAGCAAGATGCTGATGGTATCTTCATATCCCAATCCAAATATGCCAAGGAATTGGTAAAGAAATTTGGGATGGCTGATGCTTCAGTAATGCCTACACCTATGGCTACTAATGTAGTTATTGATTCTGATGATCATGGCAAGCCAGTTGATCAAAAGAATTATAGGACCATTGTTGGTTCCCTATTATATTTAACTGCAAGTAGGCCAGATATAATGTTTGCTACATGCCTCTGTGCTAGATTCCAGGTCAACCCCAAGGAATCTCATCTGATTCTTCTCAAGAGAATCTTGAGATACCTGAAAGGATGTCCAAATCTAGGACTTTGGTACCCAGCAGAATCAGAATTTGAGTTAATTGGATACTCTGACTCTGACTATGCTGGTTGCAGAGTTGACAGGAAGAGCACCTCAGGAACTTGTCAGTTCTTAGGAGAGAGATTGGTCTCTTGGTTCTGTAAGAAGCAAGCTTTTGTCTCAACTTCAACTGCAGAAGCTGAATATATAGCAGCTGCCAGTTGTTGTTCACAGATCCTGTGGATTCAAAACCAGCTTGTGGATTATGGTTACTCACACAAGAACACCAAAATCATGTGTGATAGTACCAGTGCTATCTCCATTGCACAAAATCCAGTGCACCACTCTAGAACGAAGCACATTGAGATCAGGCACCATTTCCTGAGAGATTGTGTGGAAAAGAACAAGATTTGTCTTGAGTTCATATCCACTGAGTTTCAGAGAGGTGATATATTCACCAAGCCCTTAGATGAACAGAAACATCTGTTCTTTTTAGTTCAACTAGGCATGATCAATGGAAGAGACTAAGTGTGACTTCTGCCTTGTTGAAACTTGTTTGAAGATAGTCAGATAGTCGATCGGGTCAAGCCCATCGTCGACCTATGGTTGATGAAAGCTTATCCGTTTGAAGATCGTCGACTGGCGTTCGACCATAGTCGAACAAGTCGAGCTCATCGTCGATCCCTGGATGAAGACAGCTTGTTGTTTGAGAAGCCAGAAATAGTCGAACGATTGCTCGACTACTCTACTTCTGGACCGATCATCGAATGATCGTTCGACCATCGTCTCCAGTATCTTTTAAATAGATCGACTATCTCCGGTCTAATATAAAGCCGATAGTCGACCTAGGTTAAAAGATCTTCGCTTTTATCGTCAACGGAGAGCGTCCTTTCGCATTCCGTCTTCCCGCTTGCTCCTCCTTTTGCGATTCTCTGCCGATTCGTCTTCTCCGTCTCTCTCGCGCCTTCTCCAGCAAATCAATGGCAATTTCTCCAGCGCTCCTCGCAGTCGTGAAGTTTGACGCAGGTTTCAGCGTGGATTTTGATGCATTCAGCTGCTGTGAACCAGGTATCGTGGAAATTCTTCAGCTATGCAAAGATCAAGGTCTGGAAAGGCTCATGTCAACAAGGATCAAGTTAAATATCCCAGAGATAAAGGAATGGGCATTTACTTCATCTTCTATTGAAGATTCAATGACAGGATCTATTGGCGGAGTAGAGGTAATTTTTTCTCCCGCCGTCTTGACTGATTTATTTGGATTGACTAATGGCGAAGAAGAATATGAGCAAGATGCTCCAGAATTTGGAAGAATGTTGATTGAGCTGGGACATGCAGAAGGCATTCCCTCGAAGCTGCTCAAAATAAATTTTCCTTTTAAGATTAAATTTCTTGCTGAGATTGTTGGAAAAGTGCTGCTAGGCAAACACTCTGCCCACGATAACATTACAAGATAACAATTTGCACTCATGTGTGCAATTGTCAACAAGAAAAGGATCAATTGGGCAGGTGTTTTGTTTGATTTGATAAGGAAGAAGAACAGTAAGAAAGAGGTTACCCTAGGCAGGGTTATTGGGATTTTTCTGAAGGAAAGATATCCCCAGCTACTGATTTCAACTGCTACAACCATTAATGCCAGTAAGAAGATGGATCCCAACTTGTTCTCAAAATGGAAGAGGACTTTCGTGAAGCCCGCTCCTGCAGGGGCTGCTCCAGCTGCATCTGAGAGAACAAGGACTAACTCTGTCGCTCCCCACCCTCATGAAGTTGGCTCAGCTCCTCTATCTCTTCCTTCATCTTCTTCTGCTCTGCTGTCTACTTCAGTTGAAGTACGACATTCTGCCTCTCCTGTTCATGATTTAACAACTGTTGAAATTCCATCTTCTCCTCCAGCATCTCCTATTCCTCATCATCTTGCTAGGATATCTCATCCTAGTTTTGATTTATTAGCTTCTGTACCTTCTACCCCTATTCATTCTCCAGTTCAATCTTCAGATCATATTGATCTTCTTGCTTCCACCCATCTATCTCCAGTTAACTCTCCACATCATTCTCCTTCTCCATCTCCAGTTCGCTTTCCAGTTCATCAGGAATACATTCATCCTGCTGATCTTCCATCCACTGCAGTTCCCCCTCCATCTTTTGAGATAACTCCAGAATTCATTTCCAGCATTGTGGAGTTAATTACCCCTTCAATCAAAATCATGATTGAAGAGGCAATTGCTCCACTTGCTTCCTCCATTGCTTCTTTGTCTGATGCCATCAAAATTCTTTCTAACTCTGCTGAGCCCTCTTCATCCAGGGGCCTGGTTTCAGTTCTCACTGAAATCAGGCAGGGGGAGATGTTCAATGAAGATGTCTCTGAGCAGCCGTTGGCCTCCCCTCCAGCAGCTCAACTTGCAGTATCAGAAAAAGCAGCAGAAATTTCAGCTCCTCCCCCATCTGAAAAAGAAAAAGAAATATCTGATGCAATAATGATGACTGAATTTGTTGTAAAAGTTTACCTGGAAGAATCCTCAACTCCCCTGGTTGCCCTATATCTAGAAGGAATAATCACATCCTTTCTAGATGATTTATGGGAGTTAGGTCACCCTGAAGAAAATACTGAAGGTATGTCTCTTTCCCAATTTATAGATTACTTAATTGATATGTTAGTATGGGAATATCTGGAAGGGATGACTAGATGTCATTTAGCAAGATTTTATTCCTAATCCTTCAGATATAATGGAAGAAGTAGTGGCAGTTGTCCAAGAACCAGAAACTGAATCTGCTCCAGAAACTCTAGATGCTGTAGAGCCTGAATCTGTATCAGCTCCTGATGTCCAAGTGGTTGTAGAGCAAGCAGTGCTATCTGAGGCTGTAGAGCCTGTTCTAGTTTCTGAGGCTGCTGAACCTGCTCAGCAAGCAGTGCTATCTGAACTGGTCCCCTCGACAGTTCCTGAGTTTCAACAAAAGGATCCTGAAACTGAAACTGAAAAGTCTACTTTATGGGATGATTCCCCAGGGTTGGATTTAGATACCCTTCTGGCACAGGATGTCATAGAAGAAGAGAAAGAGAAAGCTGACCTAAAAGAAAAGGAAAAGGATGTATCTGAAGCCTATGATCCATATGATCATCCTCCCTCATCTCATTCTGAGGATGAAGATGATTCAGATCTGTCTGAGAATTCTAAGAGAAAGAAAGCTGCAAAGAAGAAAAAGAAAGCTGTAGCTCCTCCTCCTCCAAATCCAGATCATGATATTCCCTATTACATTCTGAAAGGAATTGATCCAAAGTCGAAAGAGTTCCAGCACTGGATGTGGTTCTCTAAGAACCAGCAAAAGGAAAGAAAGAAATCAAAGAGGTATGATAGTCCTGCTCCCAAATGGACACCCAGAGGTCCTCCTCCTCCACCTCCCGGTGCAGGAGCCTCTGGCAATATTTCAGCAAATCGATCTGCCCCTTCTGACAAGTCTGCACCTCCTCAGCCTCCTTCAAGGAAAAGTTCTCAAAGCCACCAAGGCAAATCATATACTGGTACTCAAAGGCATGATACTGAGGTTAAAGAGCAAGTAAAGGAGGTGGTATATCAAAAGCCAACATTTTCACCTCCTCCTTCTCCCAAGAAAAAGGTTTCTCCTGCTATACCAGTTCATGTTGCTAAGGATATTTCAAAAGGTAAAAGAACTGTTTTCTCTGAAAAATCCAGTAAGAAGTTTGCTGAGTTTGCTCCTCCATCATCTTTAGTTATTCAAGAAGTTAAAGATACAGCTGAAAGTTTATTAGATTTATCTGTTAAGTTTAAAGCTGTGAAGCCTATTGATACTGCATCTGAAAATAAGTATGAAAGTCAAGAGTTAGATCCTGATTTCATGATGGCTCGTTTTCTAGAGCTTGTTGGCTCAGCCCAGATAAAGAAAGCTAAGGCTGAAGGAAAAGATTCTGCAGGATTTACTACAATGTCAAAATTCAGAATGAAGGAACTTGATAAAATCCAGGTTAGCCCTGAAGTTTTTGACCCTTCTAAATATATGGAAAAGCATCCAGAAGCAGTCATTCCAAGGGCATCAGAACTAAAGATTATTGGTGTACAAGATCTGAAGATGTCTAAGAAAGAAGCCATAGATCCCTTGAGGAAAGTATCTTTTGTTCCTAGCTCTTCTGATCCCAAACCTGATTCTGTAGATCCTTAATATTTTAATTGACTGTTATATATATCTGACTGATTGTTAATTGCTAGTTAGTTATTTAACTATTTTCTGTATTGATTTTATTATTCTATAGCTAGCTCTGTGTTTTAGTTTTTGAGAGAGTTAACTCAAATAGGGGGAGATTGTTGGTACCCTAGTTTGATTTGAGTTTAGTCTTTTCCTTCTTTGTGTCTCTTGACCCATGATTTATCTATGGTCAAAGGTTAGTTGATAGGTTAGATTCCCTAGTTGTGTAGAATTGCTTTTCCAGATGAATATTTGGTTAAGTAGTTTTTCGTTCGACTATAGTCGAACGTCGCTCGACTATCGTCTATCGGCTGATCTACTATCGTCTATCAGTTGGTCGACGCTCTGTCTGCGTTGATAGCTCGACTATCTGTTGATAGGTCGACTATCTGCTTGGTTTGGTAGTTCGACTATCTGTCCTGATAGTTCAACTATCTGATAGCTCGACTATCTGTTGATAGGTCGACTATCTGTTCCGCTTTGATAGGTCGACTATCTGTTGATAGGTCGACTATCTGTCGTCTTTGATAGTTCGACTATCTGTCCTGATAGTTCAACTATCTGATAGCTCGACTATCTGTTGATAAATCGACTATCTGTTTTGTTTTGATAGGTCGACTATCTGTTGATAGGTCGACTATCTGTTTTCTGTGATAGGTCGACTATCTGCTTGATAGGTCGACTATCTGTTTGTGTTTGATAGTTCGACTATCTGTCCGGATAGATCGACTATCTGATAGATCGACTATCTGTTCTGATAGGTCGACTATCTGCCGAGGTAGTTCGACTATCTTCTTTGATAGTTCGACTATCTGGATCGTTCGACTATCTGCCCGATAGGTCGACGATCTCCGTGCGTCGGTCAACGATCTCCGAGGGTCGTTCGACGTTTTCTGTTTGCCTTTTTATTTTGTATTTATTTATTCTATTTAATAAATTAATGCATTATCTGGTATTTTATTTCAGTTGTTTTATGATAATATTTCCAGGCAATATCTGCTCCATCCCTTTTGCCTGAGTAAAATCTTTTCAGATAAAGTTGTTTGTCTTATTAGTTGTCATTGTATTTTACTTTATCTGCTGTAGGTCCTTTATAGCCGTTAGACTGAAAAGTCTCCCTTATGCTATAAAGAGTTTGTCTCTGATGTGATTTTATTTAGTACCTTTATTATCAGATTGCTTCCTGCAGCTTCTTTGAAAAAGGTTTATCCCTTTTATAGAATATTTTGCTGCAAAGTTTGTTTGTCTTTGTGATATTTGCAGCCCAGGTTTCAAGTTTCAGAAGAAGACAAATAGTTCAAATTGAAAAGAGCCGTTGCTTGTTGCTGCTATAAAAGGAATCCTTTGGAGAAGGATTTCAGCTAGCTAACCAGTGATTCTAAGAGTTATTCAATTAGCATTCATGCTTTCATCAAGAACAAGTTCATTGCTCTCAGTAATCCTCATTCAACTGAGAAGTGTTAGCTCTTCTACTCTTCTTCAACCTGAGATCTCCTGTTCTAGGAAGTTCTAACTCAGAGATTGTTTGAAGAAGAAGAAGAAGAAGACAGCTGCTAGAAGATTTTCTTTTATTATTTTATATCTTCTTGTAGTTCTTCCTTCTGTTCTTACTGAAGAGTTTCTGCACTGAAGCAAGACTTCACCTGGACGTTCTTTGAGCCAGGGGGAGCCTTGATTCTTTTAGAGCTGTCTAGCTCAGTGCAAGTTATTATGCTTCTCTAATCTATTGTAAAATAGAGAAGACACCTTAACCCCTTTCCCCCTCCTGTACAGGGTTATTACTCCCTTCAAAAGTATCCCTTGGTGGCAGGGCACCTGATCAAAAACCTGTGTTCGGTTTTTAGACACCTGATCAAAAGTCTAAAGGGTCTCTTGATCTACCTAAAGCAGATCTTGTTGGTGGCAGGGCACCTGATCAAAAACCTGAGTGGATTCCTACCTTATTGGTAGAAGAGTGGACGTACCCAAGTTGTTTGGGGAACCACTTAAATTCCTTGTGTCGTCTGGATTGCCTTATTTAAATTCTTGCATTGTGGCTGTGGTTAGATATAACTAGGTTTGCTAGTTGCTGATTAGGTTATCCAAGCCTTAACTGTAATTACAGTTAGCTTGAGTCTGTGCACATCACTTGTGTTAGGCTGTAGGGTTATCTCCATATCTATAATCTTTTCATTCCGCATTTCACTCCAAGGGAGTTGAGTAGAAAGTCAACTTTGCTAAGTCAAATTTTGATAACTCTATTCACCCCCCCTCTAGAGTAGTATCTATCCCTTCACTTTCAAATGTCCTTCTTCATACCCGGCCAGTACATCGTCCTCTTCAAATCTTTCATCATCTTTGTTATTCCGGGGTGCACCGAGTATCGACTGCAGTGAGCTTCCGTCATAATGTCCTCCCGGATCTTGCCTCCTGCCGGTATGTAGACCCTGCCTCTGAAACACAGGAGACCATCCCTCAAAGAGTAATCTCCTGTCGTGCCTTCCTCCAAGGCTCTGAATATCGGCTCAGCTCTCACATCCAGCTTCTGCCCATCTCTGATGCGGTCCCGAATATCATCAATGGTAACCATCGATCCCAGGTACTCCATATATAACTCCGGGTCATCCTCAGACACTAGTGATATATGCATCTCCTCGAATGATTTAACCAATTCCAAGGCCATCAGCTGCGGGCATACTCCTGACTTACTTGCTCTCTGGCTCAAAGCATCTGCGACCACGTTCGCCTTCCCCGGATGGTAGTGCATGGTATACTGGTAGTCCGACAGAAACTCAACCCAGCGTCTTTGCCTGATGTTTAACTCCTTCTGCATGTCTACGTATTTCAAGTTCTTATGGTCTGAGAAGATATTGCAATGAACCCCGTAGAGGTAGGGTCTCCAGATCTTAAGAGCAAAAACGACTGCCCCCATCTCCAAATCGTGCACGGGATAGTTCTGCTCATGCTTCTTCAGCTGACGGGAGGGGTAGGCTATTACGTGCCCGTTCTGCATCAGAACGGAACCCATCCCTTGATAGGATGCATCTGTATACACATGAAATCCTTCCTTCCCTGAAGGAAGAGCAAGGATGGGAGCCGAGGGAAGATGATCCTTCAGCTCCTGAAAAGCAGATTCGCATCGTGGCATCCAAATAAAAGGAGACTCCTTCTTCGTCAGAGGCGTAAGAGGGAGGGCAATCTGAGAGAATCCCTTTACGAACTTCCGGTAATAACCGGCAAGTCTTAAGAAACTTTGAACATCCGAGGCCGACTTCAGTGGTGGCCAATCCCGTACTGCCTGGACCTTCGCCGGATCTACTGCCAAACCTGCTCCACTGATGACATGGCCCAAGAAGGACAACTCCTTTATCCAGAACTGGCACTTGCTGTACTTGACATACATCTTATGCTCCCGCAGCTTCTCCAAGGTCAAGGCCAGATGCCTCGCGTGATCCTCCTCCGTCCTTGAATATATAAGGATGTCGTCGATGAATACGATAACAAAGACATTCAGATACTATTCGAACACTCGGTTCATCAAGGTCATGAATGCAGAGGGTGCATTCGTGAGCCCGAAAGGCATCACGGTAAACTCGTACAAACCATATCTGCTGCTGAAGGCCGTCTTCGGGATGTCCTCCTCCCGAATGCGAAGCTGGTAGTACCCCGATCTCAGATCCAGCTTTGAGAACCAATGGGCTCCCTCCAGCTGGTCAAATAGCTCGTCTATCCTTGGCAAGAGATAAGTATTCCGGACCATCAACTTGTTCAGGGCCCGACAATCTATACACAGTCGAAGAGTCCCTTCCTTCTTCTTGACGAATAACACCGGAGCTCCCCATGGTGAAGAGCTAGGCCGGACGAACCCGACCTCCACTAACTCCTAAAGCTGGCTTTGAAATTCCACCAACTCCTTTGGGGCCATTTGATAGGGAGCTCTGGATACAGGCTTAGCCCCCGGTATGAGCTGAATCTAGAAGTCCCTCTCTCGGTGCGGGGGTAGCCTTGGTAGCTTTTCCGGAAAAACATCGAAAAAGTCTCGCACTACTGGAATATATGAAATGGAGTCCTTGGCCACGACTGCCTCAAAAAGAACCTGATAAACCTCCTCCCCTTGCAGATGGGCCTTGATGGCCTGCACAGGTGATAATAATATGTGGGGTGCTCGTATAATACCTTCGATAACAATGAAGGAGTCCTCGTGCCTCACGGTGATCCTCTTCGCCACACATTCAATCTGGTCATGGTTCTAGTATAGCCATGTCATGCCCAGGATCAGATCGTAATCTGACATCCTCAGAATCGTCGCTGGTGCCTCAAACGCCTTCCCGCCGATCTCTGCCTCCATATTGCAATGAGCAGAGGTCATTAGCTCTGATCCATCGGGTAGATGCACCCTCATTATCTTTCCGGTGAACTGCTCCACGCCTTCCAGTCCTTTCACGAAATCTTCTAATACAAACGAGTGTGAAGCACCGGTGTCGAAGAGCGTGTGAGCGGGTTTGCCGCCGATAAAAACTATGTCTGAGGTAATTAAGTTTCTTAGTATTCTTGTTATAGTTGTCTTCTCTTAGTTTCTAACAAGGCCATGTCTAGAAAACTAGTTCCTAGGAAGGGAAAGAAAAATTTAAAAGTACTGACATACCTGCGATAACCTGCTCCGGGTTACGGGGCTGTGTCAAGTCTAGAGCATACACCTGCTCACTCTCTGGCCTGTGGCATCGACCCTGATATCCTCGTCCTCGATTGTTTCCTCGGCCGCCAAACTGCCGGGTTAGGTGGGGCGCCCTGAAGTGCTGGTGGGGGTGCTCGCCTCATAGGATAATTCCTCTTGATATGCCCCGGCTGATTGCATTGAAAGCATACCGGTGCCTGCTCTGCTGTCCTTGGCATCTCCAGCATCTGTAAGGCTGGGGAGCCAATACTCCCTGAATCCTCTGCTCCTGTCCAATCTCCTGACGAGGTTGATCCTCATTCCTTCTCTCCCTAAAAACCTGGCCTCGAGGACGGTCTCTACGACCTCCAATCACTGCATTGTCAGCCAGTCTCTTCCGGCTCTTGACTGTAAGCTGATCCGCTTCTCTCTTTTTAGCCATCTCTAGAATCCTGGCCAAACTCCCCTCTGAGACGAAGAGGAGAGCATGTCTCATGTCATCTTGCAGTCCCTTGTAAAACCTCCTGGCATAGCCAGCATCGTCCAATTGATAAGCGTCTGCATAGCAGGCCAGGTGAGTAAACTCCTGATAATACTCCAGCACCGTCATGTTCCCCTATCTCAACCGCAGGAACCTATCCTCCAGCTCATCCCTCGCCGACTGAGGCACAAAATGTCCCAGGAGTGCTGCTCTGAACTCTTCCCAAGTAATATCTGTGCAATCCATACCCGCAAAGGTGGTGTCCAGCTATGACTTCCACCACCTCTTTCTATGTGACTCTAGGAAGGAGACTGCCAAAGCAACTACCTCCTTAGTGGGGGAAGCGAATCCCCGCAAGCATCTCATAGATGGTATCTAACCATTCCTCAGTGCGTACTGCCGATTCTGTCCCCAAGTAGGATGGAGGGGAAAGTCCCCGGAAGACGCTCATCCAGTTGGCCCCGGGGTTTGGCTGTGGAGCCGGGGCTTGTTGAGCTTTGAAGGCCTCCAGAATTGCCGTCAGTGTTTGCCCCATCTCCGTATACTGGAATAGAGCTGGAGCCGGCGGAGGTGGGACCACATTCGGAGCCTGAGGTGTCCCCTGCTGTGGGGTAGGGTTCGTTGTAGGCTACAAGGAAAAAATTCCATTCGTTAGACAGCGTATGAAAGGAATATAAGAAAGGGGTAAGATGGACTTTCACATGTGATTTCCCTTATGGGCATACCACTTCTTCCGCTGCTAGTTTGTCTGCAAACTAAGCTCGCACGAGGGTGGCCCAAGGTTTGTGGACAACTTCTCTTTTGATCGAGGTCTGCTCTGATACCACTTGTAAGACCCCATTTTTTTCTTTTTCAACCATCGGGGTCTTGTGCCCAGAATTGCCACTTTGCGGTGGCACCGACACTCGGGAAGGCCGCAACTACAAAATGCCAATTCTGCCAGCCTTTTTCGATCACAAAGAGAGAAAAGTAAATGTAACATGTCCACATAATCAGATATGAATAAAAATCACAGCAACTCCATCAATATATAGAAAATAGAGTACTGCGAAAGAACAGAATAGATAAAATATATAATGATTATTAAATTTTTCTAAAAACTATAGAAAAATATTCTCCAAAAATTCCCATTTTTTGACAGGACCTAGGTATAGCTAGGGTAGACTCCCTGCCTAAATTTCAGATCATTTGGACAAGGGATGATGGGTGGGCATCCCTTTAAATCTCAGGATAGCCCTAGGTATAGGTCCCACCAAAAAGGGTTCTGTGGTCAAACCACTTATCCAAATGAGTTGAAATTATTTTTAAACTAATATAGACTCGAAGGCCTACAACTTTTGTGACTGGACATTTTTCCTAAATCGGCCTCTAAGAGCTTCATTTGGTAGAATCAAAAAGTGTGTTAAAAAGGGATAATAAATCATTATATTTATTATAAGAACAATAATACTTTTACTGTTCATCTCCTTCTTCCAAATAGAGCCCGTAAAAAAAATGCCCTAATAACCTGTAGCTTTCCAAGTGGATTTCCCGTCCATCCAGCCATCTCCCTAGCCGTCCACCACCACCACCACCTCCGTTGAGGTGAGGGCTACCGTTAGGGGGCGGCACGGCCGCCGGAGAGGCGGTTTCCGGCGAACCCGACCACCATGAATTTCGGAAAAATCATGGAAATGCTCACCCGATCCAGCTCTTTTGAGCCCGATATCTCTCCTAATAATTCCTAAGATCTATCCATAGAAGAAGAGGTAGAGGAGGACCTTGTTCGCGGGCTGGAGGCGTGCAGATCGACGGAAAGCCATTAGCGGTGGAGGTGTCGCCGACGCTCTTCAACAGCACGCAGAATTCTCATCTCCTTCGGGCAAGGTGTGGAAATGAATGCTTGAGGTCTAAGGAAGCTTTTAAACCAGTAAAAGGGGGAGGGGAAAGGCCGAAACTTCAATGTCACTTAATGCCATTGAAAGCTTGGCTCGGCCATAGAGGAGGGGGGCTGAACATGGATTAATCCAGCCAAGTAACGGCTGAAAACTCCTCCTCTTCCCTAGAGGATTTGAATCTAGCCATTAAAGAGGAGGGGAAGGGGCCAGGGCATCATGTGCCATCAATGGCCGTGAAAGCTGGTTCACGGCCATGGCCGTGACTGTTCATTTTGTTTTCAAAACCGATGGCCACGTGGCATCACTCCACTTGACCGGTCAACATTTTAAAAATAAGACTTAATTAAGTCTTAATAAAAGAAATGGCTAATTTAAGCCATCCTTGCCCGCTTCCCGAAACGACCCGGTTCAACTGAACCAGCAGCCAAGCCAAAACCTTGTCAGAAAAATTTTCTAAGTAAAATGGCATTGAGTGAGCTCAGCTCACTCAACGCCATCCAGGCTACGGCATTGAGTGACCTCTGCTCACTCAACGCCATCCAGGATACGGCGTTGAGTGAGCTCTGCTTACTCAATGCCATCCAGATATGGCCCTTCCAGACTACGACGTTGAGTGAGCTCTGCTCACTCAACGCCATCCAGACTATGGGGTTGAGTGAGCTATGCTCACTCAATGCCATCCAGACTATGGCGTTGAGTGAGCTCAGCTCACTCAACGCCATCCAGATTATGGCGTTGAGTGAGCTCTGCTCACTCAATGCCATCCAGACTATGGTGTTGAGTGAGCTCTGCTCACTCAACGCCATCTAGATTACGGCATTGAGTGAGCTCTGCTCACTCAACGCCATCCAGACTATGGCATTGAGTGAGCTCAGCTCACTCAATGCCAACCATCCTACATAAGATGGCGTTGAGTGCAGTCAGTGCACTCAACGCCGTTCAACTTTTGGCATTGAGTGCACTCGACACACTAAACGCCCAAGCCCAAATCATATTTTAAGTAAATTTCTGCCCTACTATTTGCAGACCAAGGTGATTTTCACCGAGTCACTTGACCTTCTTGGGCTTCCTAGGGTTTTGTCATGACTTGATCATGACAAAACCTCTCCTAGGGGTCTGGTCGGAAATGGGATGTTACAAATCCCAATATACAAAAATAAAAATTTCGTCCCTGAAATTAAGGTTAAGCCTACGGGAGTTTCTACTGGAATAGAATAAATTGTAACATCCCTATGGTGTAAGGTATACCTGATTCGAAGAGTTCCGGATACTTTTGCTGCATCAAGTCCTGTGTCTCCTATGTATGCTCCTCCTGCCCATAGTTGCTCCACAGAACCTTGACTAACGGAACCTTCTTACGTCATAAGACCCGTACTGCCATGTCATCGATCCTGATCGGCTCCAAGTTGACTGATCGATCCGAGGCCACCAGGTCGTCTACTGTGGAAATCAGCTACTCAGGGCGTAGCAGAGCCCTCCATAGTGAGGAGACGTGGAAGACGTCATGCAATACCGCTAACTCCGGCGGTAGCTCCAGTCTGTAAGCCAAGGGGCTGATCCGCTCAAGGATCCTGTAAGGCCCCATATATCTCGGACTGAGCTTCTTCCGCCCGCAAACTCGCGAGACTCCGTGCATCGGACGTATCTTCAAGAAAACTCGGTCTCCCACCAGGAACTCCACCTGACGATGCCTCGCATCGTAATATTTGGCCTGCCTTCTCTGGGCTTCCAACATCCTGTCCCGGATCAATCTAATCTGAGAATCCGTATCCCCCACAAACTCCGAGCCTAGTGCCTGTGGATCCTCAACATGAACCCATGATAGTGGGGTCCTGCACCTTCGTCCATACAACGCCTCATATGGAGTCATGCCTATGCTGGACTGATGGGCGTTGTTATATGAGAACTCGACCAGTGTTAGCAACCTCTCCCAAGGCTCGCCGCGGTCCAAAATACACAGGCGCAACAGATCTTCTAGTGTATGGTTAGTGCGCTCTGTCTGCCCGTTGGTCTGAGGGTAAAAACCGTGCTGAATGTCAACCGAGAACCCAGATGGGCCTGAACTGACCTCCACTCCCTGGATGTAAACCATCCATCTCGATCTGAAACGATAGTCTTGGGCACCCAATGATAACGCACAAACTGCTCAATGAACCTCCATACTAATACACCAACTGCGGTGTCTTTCGCCACTGGAATGAATCTGACCTCCTTCGTTAGCTTGTCCACTATCACCCAGATCGAGTCATTTCCCACACGGGATCGAGGTAGCCCATATATGAAATCCATGGTTATATCCTCAAATTTCCACTCCGGCACCAGAAGTGGCTGCGGCAAGCCTGCATAGGAAAACGAAGATCAAGTGCAAGAGAACTGAAAGCGCGGGACGGAGGTCGAAGAAAACCTAAATATAAGGTTTTCCAGAATATGAAACAAAAAACTCCGTTCCACTAAAAGAAATAGTTCTTCGATCTGAGGTCGACGAAATAATTTGTAGTTAAACAATTCGTCGATCTCAGTCTAAAGGGTTGAAGACATTTCGCCGAGCTTCGTTCGATGAAAGTTTTCTGAAGTAGGTTCGTCGATCTCAGATCGACGAAACTAACTTTACTAACAGGGAGTTCGTCGATCTCAGATCGACGAAATCTGAAGAGTTCTTTGAGTGCAGACATAAACTAAACTAAGTCTTCTCCATTGATCATTCCAAGCTGATTTACAAAGAATAAGTGATTTCTTTCATCCAAGGGTTTGGTGAATATGTCAGTTTTTTGCAAATCAGTGTAGATATAGACAAGTTTAATTTTGTTTTTGTCTACACACTCTCTAATAAAATGATGCCTAATGTCTATATGTTTAGTCCTACTGTGATGGACTGGATTTTGTGCTATGGCAATAGCACTTGTGTTATCACATAGTAAAGTTGAATTATTTAAGTTGAACCCATAGTCCAGGAGTTAGTTTTAAATCCACAGCATCTGGGAACAGCAACTGCCAGTTGCAATATATTCTGCTTCAGTAGTTGATGTGGACACAGATGATTGCTTATTGCAAAACTAGGACACTAATTTCATACCAAGGAACTGGCAAGTTCCTTAGGTACTCTTTTTGTCCACTCTGCATCCAGCAAAGTCAGCATCTGAGTATCCAGTTAACTCAAACTCTGACTCAGTAGGATACCAGAGACCTAGACTAGGATAACCCTTTATATATCTTAAAATCCTTTTTAGAAAAATAAGATGAGATTCTTTAGGGTTCACCTGGAACCTATCATAAAGGCATGTGACAAACATAATATCAGGCCTGTTAGCTGTAAGGTATAGTAGGGACCCAACAATGCCCCTATATAATTTCTGATCCACAGGTTTCCCATGTGCATCAGAGTCTATTACGGCATTTGTATCCATAGGTGTTTTCTTTGCTGAGGCATCAACCATCCCAAATTTTTAATAAGCTCTTTAGCATATTTAGCCTGGGAAATGATGATGCTATCAGGGAGCTGCTTCACTTAGAGACCAAGGAAGTAGGAGAGCTCATCCATGCTACTCATCTCAAATTTTGAATGCATGAGGTCAGAGAACCTCTTGCATAATTTGAGATCAGTAGACCCAAATATAATGTCATCCACATATATTTGTACTAACAAGGTTTGATCCTTATGATGTCTAGTGAACAATGTTTTATCTACAATGCCTCTAATGAACTTATGCTCTATCAAAAAGCTAGCTAAAGTCTCATACCAAGCTCTTGGAGCTTGCTTTAGAACATAGAGGGCTTTATGCAACTTAAAAACATGATAAGGATGGGTTGGAGAGATGAAACCTGGAGGTTGTTAAACATAGACTTCTTCCTTTAGTACTTTATTAAGAAAGGCACTCTTCACATCAATCTAATATACTTTAAACTTCTTGTAGGCAGCATAGGCAAGAAATATTCTTATTGCCTCTAATCTTGCAACTGGTGCAAATGTTTGGTCATAGTCTATTCCCTCTTCTTGCCTATAACCTTGAGCAACAAGCCTAGCCTTGGTCCTCACAATCACACCTTCGGCATCCAGCTTGTTTCTGTATACCCATTTGGTTCCAATAACATGGTATTCTTGGGGTCTTGGAACCAAATCCCAAATTCTATATCTCTCAAACTAGTTGAGTTCCTCTTGCATAGCAATGATCCATTGGGGATCTTGCTCAGCATCTTTTATTATTTGAGGTTCAACTTGAGAGAGGAAACATGCATGCATCAGGTCTTGGTTGAGTTGATGCCTTGTAACATCTCATTTCCGGCTAGACCCCTAGGAGTCGGTTGGTCGTGACAAAACGCTAGGAAGCCCAAAAATTGAAATACATCAACCGAGATTTCGGGTCACGGGTTGGTCACGCCCGTGAACGACCCGTCACGCCCGTGACCTAGGGCGTGACTCCTTCGACGATCGTCGATCTCAGGGAGACGATCGTCTGGCGCAGAATTTTCAACCCGGGCCTGTCACGCCCGTGACCTATGTGTCACGCCCGTGACCTAGGGCGTGACCCCTTCGACGATCGTCGATCTCAGCGGGACGATTGTCGAAGCGCAGAATTTGCGTCATGGCCCTGTCATACCCGTGACCCAGGTGTCACGCCCGTGACCAAGGGCGTGACCCCCTTCGGCGATCGTCGATCTCAGCGAGACGATCGTCGAGCGTGGAATTTGCCTGATGACCCTGTCACGCCCGTAACCCATGTGTATCGCCCATGACGTAGGGCGTGACCACCCTTCGACGATCGTCGATCTCAGTTCGACGATCGTCGAACTCATAATTGGCCACCCGGGCCTGTCACGCCCGTGACCTATGTGTCACGCCCGTGACCAATGCCGAAACGTCAGCCAGACTGGAAATTTCGGTAACCGACGTCGTAATAAATTCTGATTATGGGAATGTACAGCAGGAATATTTATGGGCCGTTTCCATCTCTAATTATTTAATAGAAAGAGAGAGTGAGGTCCAATAGGAAATCGCCACCTGGCAAACACCTCTTCGTTTCCAGCATTTCAACTGCCTCTACCATAACCGAAACACCATTAAGAGGAGCCTTCATGTCCATAATTGCTTACCTCTTTCCCCTCCCCACTTGCTGATCTATAAAAGACTCCTAAGAGCAAGAGGAGAAGGTTACACGCTCGATCAAATGGATTCAGATTCCTCCCCTTGCAGTTGAAGAATTTCCGGCGACGCCGCCACCACTCAAATGGCTTCCCGACGGTCTGCACGCCTCCAGCCCGCGAACAAGGTCCTCCCCTCCCTCTTCTTCTGCGGATAGATCTTAGAAATCATTAGGAGAGATATCGGGCTCAAAAGAGCCGGATCGGGTGAGCATTTCCATGGTTTTCCAAAAATTTCATGGTGGCGGGTTCGCCGGAAACCGCCTCTCCGGCGGCCGTGCCGCCGCCCGACGGTATCCCTCACCTCAACAGAGGTGGTGGTGGTGGTGGCCAGCCAAGGAGATGGCTGGGTGGCCAGGAAATGGCTTTAGAAAAGCTACAGGTTTCAAGACCTTTTTTTTAGGTTGCTGGTTCGGGCTAAAGGAGAAGATGAACAGTAACATTTTATTATACTATATATTAATTAATTCCCTTTACTGTGCACTAGGTTTAAACTAACAAATTATTGCCCGTAGGGGCTGAAACATAAAAAGTAGTCAACATAGAGAATGTAGCCCTGGAAGTCTAGTTTAATTCAAAATTAATTTCACTTGATTTAGATCCTGGTTAGACCACAACACCCTTTTTGGTGAGGTCTATCCATAGGGCTGTCTTGACCTTAGAAAAATTTCCCACTCCAATCCAGTCATCAAAATGACTTGAAATTTTGGGTGTGGCCTAATCTTACCTATATCTAGGTGCTATCCAAAAATTAGGATTTTTGGAAAATATTTTTCTATAGTTTTTAGGAAAATTCAATAATCCTAGCATAATTTAATTAGATGGCTAAATGACTTCCAAACCCTCCCAAATTTTGGTGAGTGGTCTCTGGGTTTATCATAAGGTTCTGGTAAAAATTTCATCTCATTTGGAGATGTTTTGAATAGGGGTGTGTCCAACCCTAGGATGATCCTTATAGGATAATTTAGGATCAAACACCCCCTTGGTATTTGGGTGGTCATATCACCTCAATAGAGGCTGATATTTTGTCCAATGGATTTTTAGGGCATGACACACCCTCCCATGGAGTTTGGGGTGGTTTGGCGTAGGGTAGCCCTAGAACCTTAGGAAAAATCCCTTAATGGTTGTTTTTGGGGTTGTGAAGGTCATGAGGTCAAATGACCTTGGACTAACTTAAAATTAGGTGAAGAGAACGTTAGGGCCAGTATAGTTCTCTGGACAAAATTTTAGGGTATTTGGAGACAGCTAGGCCACCTAAAATTCTAACCCTAGTTTAGGTCACCAACTTTAATTTGAATTATTAAGCTATCAAATGAACTTCAAATCAAGTAAAAATTAGAGTAGGGTGATTTTCTAATCTAAATGGCCATGTTATAATTTTGTTGAGATTTTTGGGTTGATTTATACAGTACTTCATTTATAACCCTAGTTGTGCCCTAGATATTTATTTTGATGATTCTGGAATTTCTGTTTACTGGAATGTTATGGAACCTTGGATTTGGGCATATTATAGCATGTTATTCCTTCTATAATTTTCTGGGAAATTTTGTATGAATATTTTGGGTACTTTATTCTTTAATGTACTAATTGTGAAATGTAGTCAAAAATACAGTTAAGGCCCAATTACTATTTGGAAAATTATGAAATTTGGTCAATGGGTGTTTCAAATTATGATAGTCACCCTGTAATTTTCTCTAGAATTTTAGATGGATAAAAACAGTACCTCCTTCATTAAGTTAGGAAAATTAGTATCTTGCATTAAAATAAATTCTGAGTTCAAATGTTAGAGAATAATTATGGTACTTGGTTTATGATGGTTTTAGGTCAATATAAAGCTCCTATAATTTTCTTGGGATTTTTGGATACACATTTTCAGTATTTCCTTCATAATATAGTAGAAATGGACTAAAACGGTAAATTAGGAAATATAGGCCTAAACACCTCTGGAATTTCTCAAAACTTGGAATTGCTGTTTAAATGTTTCATAGGATTTTTACTGATTTTATAATGATTTATTGTTGGCTCATTATTGCACTTCATGTTCATACTAGGGCATTTGGAATCTTAGCATAAATAAATTAAATGCCCGATAAATAGGAAAATTTGGAAACCTTGGATTTAGACTAATTATGTCATGGTAGACCTCCAATAGGTATTATAGGAGATTTGGAAGACAATTTGGAATACCACCCCTTGCATACCTCATAAAGCTTATGATGGTCTACGTTTAGTAAGAACAGCAGAAGCTGAACTAGAGTGGGTAATGAACTTGGGAGATGGAATTTTGGTAGCTTGCTGGTTTGAATAGGGTGAGTTAAATCAATTTCATTGCTGGAGGTCAGGGTAAGTAGAGTGTGAGACTGGTTAAAGTTAAGTGGCGCACGGGAACGACGAAAGATCGTCCACCCCAGGTAGGAGTGGAAGAGTCTTAATACGCTAGGGCTAGATCTAAAGTAACTTAAAAAGGGGATCGGGTAATGGTTATCAACCAATAACAATAAGTGCCTTGCGAAAGGGAATGGTGAGCTTCAGCTACCATCATAGTTCCTAGTGCCCTTTGAGTGCCCTTCACGGGGAATACCGGGGGCAGTCCTGGGCTAACGTAAACCATGGGAATAATAAGCAAAAAGAGTAACTAGTATAACTAGGGTTGCACATACACACACCTCGATAGCTAGGAAGGTAGAGTAATTGGTTTGGTTGCCATTCAGACGGTAGCTCTGAAGGTAGATGCACGGACGGGACAGTTCGGGGAGCCGAGGGCTCGAGGGTTGGAGTACAGAATAAAGGTGGTGGGTCTTCGATATATGATTGTCGTTCACACCGGCATCGATACGTTGACTCGGCGGTGTGGGACACTTAGCCAAAGAAAGTCTGGTGGGTATAGCCAGTAGTAGTACGCGGATACTCTAGGTTGTGTTCTTCTAGGGGCGTACGGAAGGGCTAGGCCCGGTAGTGTGGATACCCGCCTAGGAGTGGGGGGCCCGACCCACTGTCTCCGTTTGCCACTACGGAGATTCCTGGGAGTGAAGCTAGCTGCCCGAACAGGGGGAACTAAAGGTCTGTGTGCATAGAGTCGTGTGCGTGAGTTGCACTTGCATGAATCATGACATAGCATATCACTACACTCATATTTGCATACAATCGACACCCCAACGTATAAATCGGTATGGGACTTTTTATACGATGGGAGCCTTGCAGAAGACCCCTTAACTTATAAGTTTGTATGGGCATTCATATAAGTTAAGGTTACCTACTTACTTACTTACTCGTTTACTTACTGTTCTCTAGCTACCTTTTTGTCATACTATTGCTACTTACTACTTGTCTTCTTTACCACTTACTACCATAGAATTTGCTAGTTGTTCTAGATAGTTGTTAGAATAATTCCCCTGTCACTTGCTTGATTATTCTCCACCTTTGTAGCTTCTGTTGGAACACCCTATTACTATTTGGAACAGGATGACTATATTTCTATAGGGATTGTGTGCTGTGACATCCATGTTGTTATAAAGGTCACATAGGCTAGTTAGAGTAGTCTTCAGCTCGACGCAGAGTCGATCTCAGCTCGACGCAGAGTCGACCTCTGCTCGACGCAGAGTCGACCTCAGCTCGACGCAGAGTCGACCTCAGCTCGACGTGGAGTCGACCTCAGCTCGACGTTCCGTCGAACCCAGTTCTGCTTACAGAAAACACTCTCTGGCCGACGTGAGTCGTGCTCAGATCGACGTTTTTCTGTGAGCTCGACGCCTTTCAGACTTCCGACGATTTTGGATAGGAATTCAAATTCCTTCTGACAGACAATTAATGCTGAAGATTTATTGGCCGTTACAGCATATCTGGTGCATGGCTCAAGGAATTTTCTAAGGAATGTCTGCCTGTCATTTCCTTTGAGGCATGGACAGTTAAGGAAAGCAATTAATGCTGTCTTCCAACGGCTATCAAAGTAAAAGGAAGAAGAAGACTCAGATTTTTATTCATTCATTCAAAAAACAAGAACAACACAGAACACAGAATAACAATACAGGACTTTAGTTGCTCTCTGTGACATTGTGTTGAAAAGCTAAACTCACAGAAAATCTGATTGCTTCAGACACCTCCATCCAACTCTCTTGGATCATCCTTTGCTGGAGCAAATCAGATCTTTGAAGACCTGTCACCCTTGTGCAGAGCTCTCCTTCCTGAACCTCATCTTGATCTCAGGGGGAGCTTTGACAACAACTTCAGATCCACTTCTGCTTCTCTTTGCTTGTTGAATAGAGAAGACAACATCATCTCTTTTTCTTTTTCTTTCTGTACAGGGTTTTAACTCCCTTCAAAAGTTACTTTTGGTTTTGCTGAAACCTGGTCAAAATCAGCTCTGTTGGTTTGTGAGAACCTGATCAAAAACTCTCTGGTGCTCAAGACACCTGATCAACTCATCTTGAAGTGGATTCCTATCAAGGGTGATAGAAGAGTGGATGTACCCAGATTTGGGGAACCACTATAGCTCCTTGTGTCGTCTGGATTGCTTATGCTCCTTGTGTTTTGCTTTGTGCTGTGAATACCTTTTTACTCTGATTATTTACTCTAGCACCTTACACTAAGTAAATTCAAACCTTCTCTACACACAAGTTTTTATTTGGAAAATTATTTTAAATAACTCTATTCACCCCCCTCTAGAGTTAGGAGTGATCTTATCCTGCACTTTCAGCTTCCCTTTCCTCCTCTCCTCTCGGTGCTTAGGAGCCGTGGGGGGAGGGGTAGGGGATGATAGGGCTTAGTCTTTATGACTAATGGTTTTCAAACCACAACATTACAGGAGCTCTGGATGGGAGACCGGGACCAGCAGTCTAGGGACCAGCACCAGCGGAGTACGGTGCGCATGGAGGTGGGTCGGTCTAGCACCGGTGCACCTACGACCAGATCCGTGAGTGATTAGTACTTTTATAGTTTCTGCGATGAGTGATTTGTAGTGAGGACTCTGATGTACCGGGCTCGAGCCCGTTTATCTATTTTTCACCTGATCTGTAACTTTGCAGTACTTCTGTTATCTATTTCCCGTTATTATCTACTGATGGACTGGATGTGATTTCACTTTCATTTACATGTTTCTGTGGACTTGTTTATATTTATGTATAATTACTTCTCTTTTTTGTGATCGAAAAGGGCCGGCAGGATTGACATTTTGTAGTGGCGGCCTTCCCGTGAGTCAGTGCCACCGCAAAGCGGCAGTTCTGGGCTAAGACCCCGGTGTCGAAAAAGGAAAAAAAGGGGGGTCCTACATGCCTTGTCTGTACACCTGCTATTATGTCTCCAATCACTTGGGATCTAGGGTGATCTCTAAGTATGATAAGATCATTAGGTGGAGTTGGTTCAGCAATAGTTATTGGATTTAATTCCTCTTGTGGAATTGCATCAACTGTTGAAGGAAGTTGAACTGCTTCTACAGTTTCTTCATCACTATCAGCTTTTGCTACTAATTTTGGAGGAGGATGTGATTCAACATCTGGGGTAAGGTCTAGATCATTTAAATTCTCACACAATTTTGATACCTGCAAAGTACTATTGGTAGAAATGTTTTTCTCCTTGTAAAACATGTTAGTCTCATCAAAGGTAACATGAACTGATTCCTCAATTTTCAGGGATGATTTATTAAATACCCTATAAGTTTTGCTTACTTGGGAATATCCTAGAATAATTCTCTCTTCAGCCTTAGCTTCAAACTTTCTAATGTATCTCTTGTCATTAGTATGTATATAACATACACAGCCAAATACTTTAAAATATGTGATTTTAGGTTTCTTCCCTTTAAGTAATTCATAGGGAGTCCTATTCTTTAGTTTATGTATCAGACTTCTGTTCAGTACATAGTTTGTTATGCTTACAGCCTCTGTCCAAAAAGATAGGGGCATGTAAGCATCTGCAAGTAATGTTCATACAACTTCAATCAGTGTCCTATTTTTTCTTTCAGCTACCCCATTTTGTTAGGGAGTTCTAGGAGCTGAGAAGCAGTGCATGATACCTTTCTTCTCACAGAACTCATGCATAAGAAGAGACTCAAACTCTGTACCATGATCACTTCTAATCAATGCAACATGAGTAGAGTACTCAATCTGTATGGTCTTGAGAAAATCTGTAAGAACCTTAAAGGTATCTGACTTAGATCTCAGAAAGAACACCCAAGTGAACCTTAAGAAGTCATCCACTATGACGAAGGTGTAGGATTTCCCTCCCAGGATTTGTACAGCTATGGGTCCAAAGAGATCCATGTGTAGCAAGTACAATATCCTAGGTGAATCACTTTTATTTACTGATTTAAAACTAGATTTAGTTTGCTTTCCTAGTTGACAAGCCCTGCAGAGGCCTTCCTTCTTGTAGGGGCCAGAAGATAAACCTCTAACAAGGTTGTCCTTAGATAGCCTAGCGATATTTTTCATATTAACATGCCCTAGTCTTTTATGCCATAAATCATTCTGATTACTTATAATGTTAAGTAGGCAGATATCTGAATTGGCAGATAGAAAATTAACTATATATATGTTTGCTTGTCTATTCCCCATTAAAACAGTTTGTTTTTCTTTATTAGAAATAATACAGGCAGTTGAGTTGAAGTGTACCTGATAACCTTCATCACATAGTTGACTTATGGAGATGAGGTTATGCTTGAGTCCTCTTACATAGGTTACCTTGTTGAATGTGACTGCTCAAATCCTTATTTGTCCATAGCCTTCAGATTGCCCACACTTTGAGTATCCAAAGATTACCTTTGGTCCAAGCTTGGGCTTGTAGTTGAGTAGACTTCTCTTGTTCCCAGTCATATGCTTGGAGCAACCATTGTCCAGGTACCATACTTGATTTACAGCTGGACAACTCTTCATATGCAGACAAAATAGTTAGTTGTTCTTAACCTAGGTAACCTTGGGTCCTGGTTGATTTACATAACCGTAACTGGAAATATAAGAGCATTCAGGTTGATTTTTGTACCCTTTAGGAAGATATCTTCTTGGTGGTATTATCCATTGACTAAAAGGATTAATGTTACTTCTATAATTTAGGTTTCTGTTGTTAAGATCTTGGATCGACGATCTCTGGTTGGATCGTCGACCTGAGCTCGACGATGTTGGATGAGATCGTCGATCTCTGCTCGAAGAATGAAGGTATTCATTATTGGGGCACCAAAATCGTCGATCTCTGGTCGACAAACCATACTGATATCGTTGATCGTAGATCAAAGATTGATTATTACTGAAGTTTGCGTTCAGAGAACGTCGTTCTGAGGTCGACGATTTGTTCAAGTATTGTCGGTCTGAGTTCGACGATAACTGCTGAACATTGTTACTTGTCTTATTCTTCTGTTTTTTAAAGTTTGTTCTTAGTTTCAATTTGTTTAAGGACTTCATTAACCTTATTGACTTGATCAGTATTTCTTGCCTTTATCAGATATAAAATTTACTGGTTTTGACAGGTGATTCTTCTTAATTAGAATTGGTTCACTGAATGAAGCTCCTAACCCTAATCTATAGTTATTAGTTCTTGCATTAAGTGTGCTGGTTATATCTAGCAATTTTAAGCTCTTGCCTTTTAATGATTCTTCTAGCATTTTGGCTTTGCTAAGTTCAGATTTTAGAAAAGCAATTTGTTCATTTACAGATTTCAATTCAACAGTTAGGTTTTCATTTTCTGAAGTGAGTTTATCTAGAGCATTTAAAATTTCTCTGAGAAGTTTGATTTCCTTCTCAGAGCTTATAAAATCTAAGCATAAATTTTTAAATTCAAATTTGAATTCATCAGATTCAAAGTCATAAGAGGCTAATACATGATCTTCCGTTGATAGGCTTTCTTCATTGTCAGATTCATCTGTATCTGATCTTCTACTGCTGGCATCAATTGCCATAAGGCAAACTTCCTTTGCCTTTGCCTCCTCTTCTTCTTCACTGGAAATTGAAGATGAAGATTCATCTTCAGTTTCACTCCAGCTTTCAGCCACAAACCCTCTGTCCTTCTTTTTATGCTTATTGGAGGAGGGCTTGCTGTAATGCTTTCTCCTGGAGTCCTTCTCTCTTCTCATCTCCTTCTTCTGGTTCTCTGGACATTCTGAGAGAAAATGTCCAGGTTTCCTGCAGCCAAAACATACTATCTCTTTAGTAGGTGTCTTATCATACTTGGGCTTATCATCCTTTCTGGATGACTTCCTCCTGAAGTCCTTCCTAGCCATCTTGTAGAATCTTTTAGCTAACAGGCTCATCAGATCTTCATTTATAGATGGAGCCTCAGTCTCCTCAGTAGCCTTGAATGCAAGGCTGTTCTCCTTCCTTGCTGGTGGAGGTGTTCTTTGCTCAGCTGCTTCCCTGGTCTTGATCAGCTGTTCATAGAACTTTAACTTTCCTAAAAGAGATTCAGTGGAAATCTCATTTAGGCTTCTGGCCTCCTTGATGGGCCAGATCCTTGAATCCCATGAGCTTAGGAAGCACATAAGAATCTTGTCATTCACCTCAGTGAGGGTGAAGTCCTTGTCCAAGGTTTTGAGCTCATTGATGATTGAGCTTAACCTGTTGTACATATCAACCATTTATTCTGCTTCCTCCTTCTTGAAGTTCTCATATTGGGATATGAGATTTGATCTTTTGTCTTTTCTTTCATCAGCAGATCCAGCCACCATTTGATTCAGGGAATCCCAAATGGCCTTGGCTGATGTGCACTCAGCCACCTTTTGGAAAATGTCATCTGGCATTGTTTGGGCCAATTTATTCATTGCCTTGGAATCATCAATCTTTTCCTTCTTTTGATCCTCAGTCCACTCAGGTAGTGGAACAGTATTGTTGCTGGTTGATGCTGTTGAACTTGAAGCTTGAGGGGGACCTGTCAAAATAGAATTATAGATATTTTCATCAATGGAATTCATATAAAGCTTTATTCTTGCCTTCCAGATGGAAAACTTATTCAGATTGCACACTGGAGGTCTGGTGGTTGCATAATACTTGTTCTGGGTCATGTTGTTTATGTGAATCTAACACAAATAGGGAAAGATCTAACTTAGGATCTTTGGTTCAAGGGTTAGCTTGTACAACCAAAAGAACTCCCCTCTGATACCAATTGAAAGTGAGGGTTAGATCTAATATACTCTAGAGGGGGGATGAATAGAGTATATCTGGTGATTAAAACTTTTTGCTGAACAAGATACCTTGTTCTAAGACTTGGGTGATATATCACAACACAACAGATTAGACTAATAAAAATAACAGTATCCTAACTAACACAACCAAAGCAAGAATAAAAGAAAAAGGGCAACCAGACAGTACAAGAATTTTATAGTGGTTCCCCAACCTGGGTACATCCACTCTTCTACCACTCTGGTAGGAATCAACTCAGGTTTTTGTTCAGGTGACTGCCACCAATGAGCTTTTTGTAAGGTGCTCAAAAACCAAACCTCAAGTCTTTTGGTTAGAAGATTTGCAACCAGGAATCACTTTTGAAGGGAGTAGAGAACCCTTTTTACAGAGGGGGGTGAGAGAGTGATGGTGTCTTCTCTTTCTTAAACAACTGAGAAGACTTGTGGATATGATGGTGACAAAAGCTCCCCCTGAGATACTGAGTTTGTTCGGTATTAAATGGAGCTTTGCTTCAGGGTGATAGGCCTTCAAGCTTTCAACTTTAACCAGAAGAATTTCAGGAACTTCTTGACAGATGCAGTAGTAGTTGTCCTATTGAAGATTCCTGAGAGAATTATAGAAGAAGACTCTTGATTTTGATGATTGTTCTTCTTCTTCAAAAATTTGTTCTTCTTCTGGTCTAGCAGTAGTTGATTTCTTGACTGATTGATTTTCTATGTCTCGAGTATTCTGTATTTTTATTACTCTTCTGTCTTGTGTGTTGTATTTTCTACAGGAAGAATGGAAATCTATATTTTTATATTTTCCATGTGGAAGTCCATTTGAATTTTGAAATTCTTCCTGTAATTAATGCTGATGGCCTTGGAATTATTTGGCATTGATTTGTTTCCCCCAACTGTCCCTTAGAAAAATGGCAGGCAATAATCCTGATGAAGACCATAATTAATGCTCTTGTTTAACGGTAATATTCAGAGAATATTAGAGCATTAATTACTAAGGAATCATTGCAATAAAATTGGAACAGGAGAGGGAAATAGCCAAGTATGGATTCGTCGACCTGAGTCCATAGTTCATCTAGCTGAGGTCCAAGTTCGACGACCTCAGAATGGCTGACTGCTTCTTGACAGCTTTCCTATTCTGTGTACCAAGATCATCGATCTGATGTCTAAGATCGTCGACCTGAGAACTGAGATCGTCTAGCTGAGGTCCAAGATCGTCGACCTGAGTTTTGATTCTGGACTTAGACTGTTTTCTGGTGCTGAGTGTTGAAACATCATTTTGGCGTTGAATGTGATGTTCTCTGGCTTTGAGTGTTGAATCAACATTTTGGCGTTGAGTGTGATGTTCTCTAGCATTGAGTGTTGAATCATCACTAGTGTTGAGTGTTGAAACATCTGATTAGTCGATCTGGGATCATAGAACAAAGTTTGTCTAGCTGATGTTCTAAGTTTTCGACCGAAGTTTGACTTAGAAGTGTTGTCACTTTGTCCAGAATTCGTCGATCTGAGAAACAAGTTCATCGAGCTCAGCTCAGAGAATTGTCTCTGAGTTCGTCGAGCTCAGCACGACTTTCATCTACCTGAGATCGACGAACATAGAGCTCTTCTTCTATGTTTTGAATTTTCTCTAAGTCTTGAGTCTCTGGTAGTGTTGGAGGCTGGTCCCTGGCATTGTTGAATCTAAGGACTAGATCTATACTCTAGGATACAACCATGACCCTGGCTATACATGTTGGGTCATATCCTGACTTAGTGAACCTAGCCCAAATCCAACTAGGGATCCAACAAAAGATTCTCCATAGACAAGAACTCCCTGACTGCAGCTTTATCTGAAGAAGTCATAAAGGGGGAGAAGGAAATGAACAAGGCTAACACTGAGAATGTTGTTTGAATAACCAATGTAGTCAGAGGTTCATTTGGCCTTGAACAACATACATATGAAAACATTCCTGTTGTTCATGTAACCATTCAAGAAGCACTGTGCGAATAATATGGTGATCAGAGGGGAGATCAAGATGATGATCAAGTTGGTGCTTAGTGGACTGAACCCTCTACTATTGTTAAAATTCCCACATTCAGTCCCACTGCTGACCAGATAGCCAGAGCCAGAGGCAAGTCAGTTGCTGAAGAAGAGGAAGAAATCAGGCTTAGCAAGAAAAAGTATAGAGAGGAGATGGAAACCAAGCCAGATTTTGAGAAGTGGAGTCCTTAATTATGGACCATCATCTTGTCTGCCTGAGATCAGATAAAAAATAAGAAAACTGATAGGGGAAAGCTTTATAGCTCCCTAGAATGGGCCAAGTTAGAAAGAAATGAAGAGGCCGATAGAAAATTCAAAAGAGATAAAAAGTTAGGTGTCTTGCCACCAGATGCTGTTGAGCCCAACAAATACTTTCCTAAGCCCAATAACTATTTTGAGAGACAAAGGGAAAAGAGGAATAAAGATCAAGAAAAGGCTACAAAGAAACCAAGTAGGGGGATAGTCATAAGGGAGCCTGAAAAATAAAAATGTTTTTAGTTTTCCTTAAGGGCTATAGGAATGTGATCATTTTGTTTTATGCACACTGTCTATTTATGACTTTTTCCTTTAAATGAAAATCATATTTTTGTGTGTGTATAAATTATTGCTCTTATCTACTGTGATGATTTATCTGCTGTATATGGTGGTGTATATCAATGACTAGGGTTCTGACTTCTTCAAATAGGAGAAGATTGTTAGGTCTATTGATCACAATGTCTTAGATTTGAAGAAGGCCTACAAGATAATGATATACACATGATTGTATCTGATGCATGCTCTAAGTTCAATGTATGCAAGTTGTTTTCTGTTGCCCTGATTTGATAGGTAGTCTGAGCCACAATGACCGATGGACTAGAGGTAGGATGCTGGCAAAACAAAAATCTGGTTAAGTCCAGAAGCGTTGAGTGAAGACAGTTCACTCAACGCCAAGAGGCTAAAAGTGTTGATAGAAGCTCAAGCAGTCAAAGACACAGTATTACTGTTAAAAAATCTGGCTATGTCAAGAAGCGTTGAGTGAAGGCAGTTCACTCAACTCCAAGAGACTAAAAGCGTTGACAGAAGCTCAAGCAGTCAAAGCCTCAGTGGTGTAGACAAGAAGTCTGGCTAAGTCCAGAAGTGTTGAGTGAAGACAGTTCACTCAATGCCTACTCAACAGAAATTCTGTCTAAGTATAGAAGCGCTGAGTGAAGACATGCTACTCAACGTCTCATCAAGAAGCCATGCAAAGGCAGAAAGCATTGAGTGAAGAAGTTGCACTCAACGCCTTCATGCAGAGAAATTTCAACTAAGTCCAGAAGAATTGAGTGATGAAGGGTCACTCAACGCCTTAACAGTTAGACTATAAAAGTCAAATGCGTTGAGTGATGAAGGTTCACTCAACGCCTGAAGATGCAGACTTCAGCAAAGTATTTTTGCGTTGAGTGACAAGGCTTCACTCAACACCTGTGCAGACTATCTGAAATTTGTTAAGTCCACAGGAGCTGAGTCATGCTGACGTCAGCAGAAAATCAAATATCATGGGTTTTGCATGCTAGAATACAAAAGATGCCGCTTGCCTTTAGTACTGCAGTTAATGAAAAAGTTGTGATGTAGTTGCCCATTCCAAGAGTCCATACTACGCATAGAGCCTTTGGATTTACGGGAAATAAAAAGAGAGTTCCAAGAAATTAAAAGGGGGCTTTTTGACTTTTGAAAAAAAAGATTTCTGGATCATCTTCCTCCAGAAAAACGAAGCAGAAGAGATGTGCAACTGGTGTTCAACAGCAAGTCTGAAGATTTCAGACTAGGTTGGCTGATTGAAGAAATAAAGCAATATCATTTTGTCTTCATCAGCTAGTTCAGGAGCTCCAGTTTCTGAGATTCTTCCCAGCACAAGCTGAACCAACCTGAAGATCTACTTTCTTGGTGCTGTGAAGAAGTTGGGCTGAGCGCACTTAGTCTAGAGAGAAGGCTCAGAGAACCAACCTATCTTCATCAGCAGAAGCTTAACCAACCTGAAGATCTACTTTCTTGGTGTTGTGAAGAAGTTGGGTTCAGCTCACTCAGTCTAGAGAGAAGGCTCAGAGAACCAACCTGTCTTCATCAGCACAAGCTGAACCAACCTGAAGATCTACTTTCTTGGTGTTGTGAAGAAGTTGGGCTGAGCTCACTCAGTCTAGAGAGAAGGCTCAGAGAACATTTTCTCTGGAGCATGTCATCAACAACAAACTCACTCTTTCTGTAAGATCATTCTTGATCTGAGTTATAAGCCTGAAATATAATGGTTGAGTTGTAGGATCTTTCTGTGGATCTGAGGTAGGGCCTGTGTGTCAGAGGTAGGAGATAAATTAATAATATATTTTATATTTTTAATTATAAATCCTTTGTTTTATAATTTCTATTCTAATTTATTTTTATTTCAATTTTGTAGGTTTAATGTCACGACCGCGCTGGTGACGTTGGAGTTTGGGTATTTCCTGAAGTTACCGCGCAAGCTCATGTCGTGCACAAGTCCAAGTCGCCTCCTCGCCACCGAGTTGCCGCCACGCCATCTTCGCCAATTCATGCAACATGGTCGTGCACCTCGTCAAGCTGCTACCCGCACCCATGCTAGACACACCCATTCAAGATGCGGCCACCTTCAATAATTCACGCATGTTCTCCTTCATTTCAACTCCCATGCAAGTCTACGTGATTAATCTCATGCAAACTAATCTCACTTAAAATGCATCCATTCATGATATTTCTTACGCGGCCTCATCTCCTATTCATTTATTTCTGTACAATATGGAACCCAAACTTCACTTAATTCTACACGTGAACACCAACTCCTCTTCCATAAACTACTGCTACTTTCATTAACATTAAATCCTCCACTCCTCCATTCAGCCGAAACCTTTCATATTTCTTCATCATTTAAATAACGCCATCCTTTGGCAAATTCACGTGAAACATTTTAATTCAAATATTATCCTATTATCTCCCCATGCTACAACCTACCACTTCATCCATGTCGGTTCATGCACTCATGCCATCTATTAGCCTCACGCCATTGATGTAAATGAAGCTCATGCCCCTTCATGCACCTTTTAAAATATTGCAGTTCGGTAATATGAATTAAATATCCCCACCTTCATTTCCCTTAAAATAACAACCACTTTTATTTTATAAATACCGTTTCATTTCTCTTACTGCCACCCTCTCTCTCTCTCTAAACCATTACTTCCTATATAGTCGCCTCCTCTTCAACCTCATCTCCTATATGCATGACATATATCAGGATCCTCTCCATTTCATTTGAAATGGAGGGGATCCATTTCATGGTCAGGATAAATTGTTTTTTGATTTAACGGGTTATGTTTTTCCCATCATTTTATATATTTTTTTATTCAAAAAATTCTGAACCACAAGAATTTTTTTGGACTAATATTGTCCACTAGATATGAAATGGATCCCCTCCATTTCATTTGAAATGGAGAGGATCCGGATCCGCATGACATGTCATCACCATTCCACTCCATTTAATATTGCTACAACTACAATTCATTTACGCCATTTCACTCCCCTGTATTATTAATATTGTTTCCCCATTATTCCTCCTTGTTGTCATCCACGTGAATCCCATAGTATAACCTGTTCTCCCGATAATTATTATGGCTGTTCATATTCCTCTCCCTCTTGAAAGATGTGGCCTTCCTTCTTCTACCCCTTCAAGTTCATCCTCCCCTTTCCCTATATAATATTGGCTCATTACCAAGCATAAATCTCTCTCTCATTGCCCATTTGGGCATATCATGTTCTCTTTTCTCATTTCTAGCTTAGTTTTATTTTGTTCTTTTTATGCAATGTAGTTTTATTTTTTTGTATCTTTTTTTTTATGAAATGCAATATTACTTAGTTTTTTTTTTATTTTCAAGCAATGTTATTGTATTCTTTTATGTCCTTTCTATTTAGTATATAGTGTTGGGAATGACCCCAATTTTGTAGAAATCGGGTGTGCACATAACCACGCACCCATGATCCCCACCTCAAAAAGAAGTGGGATCATGGGATTGACCGCGCCCGCGATCACCACGCCTGATCCCCCGCGCACCGATCCCATTACGCGTAATGAGCAAAACGCCCCCGAGCCCCACCTCGCCGGCGGCTGGCGGCCGACCTCCTTCCCGGACGTCGGTCGCCCGCTATCTCTCGTCACACCGGCCCAGCCGCGACCAAGGATGAGGTCGCTCGGGCCGCACCTCGCTCGGTCGTCGGCGTGACCAAGGGGGCGGCCGCCCGCCGGCACGGCCTAGGGGGCGGCCACCCGGGTCGCCCCTCCCTCGGCCTTCGGCGCGGCCGCGGGGGCGTCCGCCCGGGCCGCCCCTTCCTCGGCCACCGGCACAACCAAGGGGGTGGCCGCCCGGGATGTCCGTTCCTCGGCCGCCGACGCGGTCAAGTGGGAGGGCGGCCGGGCCACCCCTTCCTCGGCCGCCGTCGCGGCCAATGGGGCGGCCGCCCGGGCCGCCCCTTCCTCGGCTGCCGGCGCGACCCAGGGGGCGGCCGCCCGGGCCGTCCCCTTCCTCGGCCACCCACGCTGCCAAGGGGGTGGCCGCCCCGATCGTCCCCTCCTTCATCCGCCAGCGCACGGCCAAGGGGAGCGGCTGCTCCATCCCGACCGCCGTCGGCGGTCCTCCCCTCGCCGACGAATTTGGCGGCGAGTGCGCCGGCCGTCCTCAGAGTCCCACTCCAGTCGTCCGATAAAAGGGAAGCATTCCCGGCCGTCCGATTTACGCGTAACAACCCACAAACCACCGGGTTAGTGGAGGGGATTTAACTAATATTTTATATAATTTATTTAAGTGATCTCCAAATAGCAAAATACGCGCATTTAAACTATACTAAAAGCAATTATGATGGTGGTTATGGTGTGCGGATTGCCGCGTAACAACCATAACCACCACCCAGAGCCTATAAAAGGAGCCCCATGCCTCCTCTTTTCTCACCTTTTTCCTCTGAGTCTTCTTCTTCCTCAGGTTAAAGCTCTGCCGAATTTCTCCCATGAGCCGCACCCGAGCCGCACCCGAGCCACGAGCGAGTCAAGTCAAGGCCACCCGACGAAGTTGAATCTCTCAAGTCCCCAAGTGGCCCCCGCAACCGCAAGTCCAGGTGCTCCGCTTCACATCCAGAATCAGAAAGCCGCTAACCGAAGACCACCAAAGCGAAGCACATTTTGTAACAACTCTCGTCGCGACGACCTATCGTCCGCCGCGTACTAAGTGCTCTCTCACCTCCAAAACTGTAATGAGAGGTGACATGTCACCCTCGACTTCATAAACAAGTTGTAATACCGAAGATGTTGGACTTTGACCGGCATATACCCGGTCACGTGGTTTTTTACCCAGTTGAGGGATTTTTCCACGTTAAATCTGCTTGTGTACAATCGACCTACTCTATTGACTGTGTGCGCGCTCGGCCGTTCCGAGAGATAAGATGGTCCAAGAATTCCGGCCCGACCGGGACGTCGAGTTAGTCCGCAACAGTTTGGCGCCGTCTGTGGGAAGCGAGTTCCCAACATCCTCAGAGGATTGTACCCTCAACACAGCGCACAAGATAGAAATTTCAACCTTACAGTTTCAAAGGAATCACTTCAATGTTGAAAAGAAACACTCGAGCCGTCGAAGGGCTAGTCCCTAAGGGCCGCCTCAAGTCAGCCCCCTCCTTCATTGACAAAATTAACCAAATAACAACGGTGGGCAAGCTCGAGTGCATGTTCACCAAGTACGCCACCCAAATGAACGAACTCCAAGCCATGATGTTTGTCATATGCCAAGAAGTAAAACCGTCCACCACGCCACCATTCGTGCAGGTTGAGTCACCCCCACCAGAAGAACTCTTCGCCACGACAAAGACACCCTCTACAAGGAGTACGATATAGAAAAGGAATTCTCAAGTACCAATAGTTCTCCCACTTCGACAACACAAACTCGAAGTACGCAAGAGCGCTACCCCGATAGCCAACAAAATAAGGGGGGAATCAAAAACTCGACTAATAACGGACATCAGAAGAGAAAACAAGAAAGCGAATCGCACGAGGAGCATAAGGGAAATTGCAAGCAACACACAAACACCTGCCCAGTAAAGAAGATACGCCGACACCGAGAACTCACACAACTAAATACCCCTCAGAACAAGATTTTCCAAGCAATTCATAATGACTCAGCATTACACAAGCCCAAGCCGCTCGCCCGAGCTCGAGGAGATCATCCAAGTTTTGCCAATACCACCAGGGGCCTGGGCATAACACAGAAGAATGCAAACATTTGAAGGAGGAGATTCAACGGCTCGCTAGCCTCGGGGCAGTCGACCAATTTCTAGCAAAAAAGAAGCAGCCTCATGCTCAGAACTCGAGAAGCATAACCATCGGCATCGGTGAGCCGCCAATCAAATTTGACCAAGTCTTGGTGGATGAAGAGATTACAGTGAATGTACTATTCCTATCAACATTACTTCAGCTCAAACTGACTACTGGTAGCCTCAAACTAGAGTCAGTTAGTGCACGCATCCCGGGGGAAATTCTGTACCAGTCATTGGTACCATCACCCTTCACGTCACTCTTGGAGAAGAACTTGAGCAAGCGAACTATGATGTGCAGTTTCTCATCATCCAGGCCGACTGTGATCACACCGCGATACTGCAACAATCACTCTTGAACGTCTTCCAAACCCACTCCCGCCGCTTTTTCCCTGAACTATAAAAATTTTCACTCTGTCATTATCCCCAACCAGCTACTGTGGGAGCCACAAGCCCGAACATGTATGAATTATTTCTTATACAAAGCATTATGTTTCCTCCTCAACAGTGTCCTACTAGTTTTTGGTAAGACTATGCCGCGACTGATCCTCGTGTGACCTAAGCCGCAAGCGATCCTCGTGTGAACTAAGCTGTGAGCGATTCTCGTACGAACTATGTCGCGAGCGATTCTCGCACAAACTAAGCCGCGAGCAATCCTTGTGCGACAGGTAAGACTGTGCATGCAGTTTGAATACAAAAGTTATTCACTGAACCTGCCTTTCAACGCCAGGACGTCATCAAGGCCTGCCCCCATCACGACAAAGCCGCGAGTGATCCTCGTGCGACATAAGCTGAGAGTGATCCTCGTGCGAACTAAGCTGCGAGCAATCCTCGTGCGACCTAAGACGCGAGCGATTCTCGTACGAACCAAGCCGTGAGTGATCCTCGTGTGAACTAAGCCACGATCGATCCTCGTGCGAACTAAGATGCGAGCGATCCTTGTGCGAACTAAGCCGCGAGTGATCCTCGTGAGAACCAAGCCGCGAGCGATCCTCGTGCAAACTAGGCTACTAACAAGCTACAAACGTAATTACAGCTCCCACAAAGCAACACCATGAACCAAAAAAGCGCTCAGACAAAAAGATGAAAAAAAAAACACAATCATCACAGCTACATACAATTAAGTACATGCAGAAAGACGCCAATCAAAAAATGTCAAACAATAAAGACGACATACAAAGATACCCAACAAAAAAAGCAAAAGATGTAAATACACACTAATACAAGGAAACAGCACCGCTACAAATCAGCCACGTCAACATCAGAACTCTCGTCGCGAGAGATATCATCTAAACTAAGGTCGGACACGTCACATCCCAAACTCCTGCCAACAAGTCGAAAAGCTTTCAAAACTCCACGTCTGAGGGCCAACTCTCGAACTTCTTCCATCTGAGGCTCCACCTCCTTGCTCCAGATCTCATCGCGAACTCCATTGCTGATCAAGCACTGATCCCGCATGTAATCCAAAGACTCCAGTACTCTGCAAGACCAGCAGCCTTCAACTCTGACACACTGCTATCAGAAGATAACCCCTACGCTTGGGCTTTCGCCGCACAAAGCTCTGTCTCCAAACGAGAAGTATCCTCTTGAGCATGCTTCTGCATCGAAGTAGTCCTTTCGACCAGATATTTCTCCACCTCCAGAGATGATCGAGTCTCCTACAATTCCGCCTCTAGATCTGATCCAATTCGGCTAAATCGAGAAATGTCCCGCTCATGATTATCCTTCAAAGCGACAAGAGAGCCCTCCATAGCTCGAAACTTCTCCTAGAGGGCCAGATACCCGCCCTTCAAGCTAATGTAATGATCATTCCAGGTGACAGTAATTTGAACCCGAGCCTCGATCTGCAAAAGAGAAGACGAAGAGAAGTCGGCACAATACAACAATAAAGAAAAGCCAAAAATAATCAAGCTCGCTTACCACTTTGTTCATCGCCTTTAAGGAAGAAGATAGCCTTGGAGCCGCCACCTCCGCAGGAAAAGACTGGGGGACAGATGATCCAAGCACCTGTACCTCGGGAGGCGAACAACCACAACCTCCAAAAGGAGAATCGACACCCAGAGAAGACAAGCAAGACATCGCACTACCGCTACCTCGAGAAGCTATAGTGGACTTCTGCTTCCGATTACAAACAAAAGATGTATCAGCAGTCCGCCCAGAGTCAGAATAAATACCACACCGCAACAAGCGCTTCTCTTCCACAAATGTAGATATACTGAACAGACGATTTTCCAACTCCCGAAGCTCTGAAAATCTAAGAACTGGAGAAAACTCACACTGTCTCCCCTTCTAATGATGCCAATGATCATGCAGTGCGTCCCACAGCTCCAGCAAGCCCCAAGAGTTCTTGACATAACCTAACAAAGTATTTTTGTGGCGGCAGTCTGTCCGAACCTCAAAATCAAGATAGCTTTTGTTGCTATGGATCTCCACGCGCTCACCACCATCCGAACGAACATCGAACCAATCTTGAAAGCAGTCCATAGAAACTTTCCTTCCACACTCGTGAAAGAAGACATCCAACTCCATAAGGCATACTACCCCCAAGGGAGTAAACTGGGAAATCAGCACGGCATAGAACTTCAGAATCTCAACCACTTCCTCGCACGGAGGGAACCGGAATCCCAATCTCAATGTAGTCTTGCAGATCATCAACCAGCCACGAGGAGGATTTTGAACCCACTCCTCGGCACGCGGTATCTTCACTTCAAGGTTGGCAGGCAAACCGAACCTCCTCCACCAAATTATAACTTGATCCTCGGTAAGAGAGGAACGAAGATGCATTGGTCTCGCGGTACGCTTCGAGACATGTCACAAAAATCAAAAATAAATTTAGACTAAAAAGTCCGATCAAAGGTCATCCACCCTCGTCACGCGCAAAAAGGCACATCACCCGATAGAAAAAAAAAATTATCTGCGACGCGCCCTGATGCGCGCATACTTGCGCAACAGGTCCCCACGCATGCGCTAACATTCGTGCGCGTAAAACCACGCACGCACGCGCGGACAGGCGTGTACACCAAGGCGCTCACGGCCAGGTGATGGAGACATTCCTGTTGCGGCCGCCATTGATCCCCCTCTGAGAGAGTTTGTGGATTGCGACGATCGTTGCCGCAAGATGGAGGATGGGATTCTACCACGACGCCCTTCTCCATCGCCGCGACATGTTTTGCACGACGTACGCCTCCGCCACTAAATAAAATATATAATTATAAATTAAATAATTATAATTATATATTTTATCAAATTATTATGTTTAGCAATTTTATTTTATGTATTTTAATTTTCATGCATTTGATTATTGTTTTTATTTCATGATGATGGGTGCATATAACCATCTTAAGTTATTTTATTTTTGAGGGTGGAGATTGAGTGGGGTAGGATATATATAGCCATGTATTGCTTTCATTTTGATTAGTGAAGAATGAAAAGAAATTTGAAAACCTAAAATTGGTTTCCCCCTATTCTCTCTCTTTCTCTTGAAAATTTCGGCCCTCCTTCTCCCTTCCTCTTGGCCGCCGGCCACCCCTTCCTTTACCCTCTCTATCTCGACCTCCCCTCCCTCTCCCCTCTCTCTATTCGGCCTCCTCTCCAATTCCTCCTATTCCTCACCAAAACCGAGCCCCCGCATCTACCTCCAAGCAGTCGGCCACCCCCCTTAGGGTTCGACCTACTCCAAGCCGCCACCCCCTCCCCCTCCACTTTCTCTCCCTCAGCCACCCACTTCCACCACCAACCCGTCTAACCATCCTCCACACAAAATCGACAACCTTTATTCTCTTGAGAATATTATTCTCACCACCTTTCCTCTCTCCTCTTTCCTTATATATCTATTGGCCTTTTCAAGATACTCCCTCTTCTAGGGTTTGGCAAAGAGAAAACGGCGAGCGTCTTCATCATCTTGTGCGGATTCCTGGGTTTGCGTGGAAATAGAAAATCTACAACTGTTGAAACCAAAAACTTGGTTTCGCATGGAGTTTTGGGTCCCAAGAAAGGGATGACCTCACACCTACTCCACTCAGGAGAACGTCACGGGCCAAAGACTCAAGAAGCTAGGAATAGACCCTCGGCTCTAGCGTGGAGGTCCAACCTCACTCCCGTAAGACCTTTGAGATCTCCCCCTCCCTAGCCAATGCTTGAGCTAGGTGCCTTGGAGGAATAAAGTAGAGGGATTTTAGTGGATAAGAAGCAATGCCCTCCAAGGCACCCTCAAGGGTCTATTTATAGATTTCCCATAGCTGAGAACCAAAATGTCAGAAATACCCCCTAAGACAAATAGGTTCTGTGCCAATAGAAAATATCCACAGCAGGGGGTAAAAAGGTAATTCCACCCCAAGGGCACAACGGTAAAAGCATGGCCGGGGGAGTACAGGCCGGGCGAGCTGGCTGCTGAGCGAGCACATGCCGGGCGAGAAGCGGCTAGGCGGTATGCAGCTTGGAAGGACCGAGGCTGGCGAGCTGCGGCTAGGCGACAAGCAGCTAGGCGAGACGCGTCTAGGCGAGACTGAGGCTTGCGAGCTGCAGCTAGGAGAGAAGAAGCTAGCGAGATGTGGCCTGGGCAATAAGCGGCCTGGGCGAGACCGAGGCTGGAGAGCTGCGGCTAGGAGAGAAGCGGCTAGGCGAGACGCGGCCTGGGCGAGTAGGTAGCCTGGGCGAGTAGGCAGCCTGAGCGAGTAAGTAGCCTGAGCGAGTAGGCAGCCTGAGCGAGAAGATGACCTGGGCGACCCCTCAAAGTGGCCTGGGGAGACAAATATTTCATCCCCCTACTAGTATATTATGCTGGTTGAGCCTAAATTGGCCACCGAGAGTGTCAAACCTCTCAAAAAGCTTAAAAAATGCAGAACAAGTCTCACGCCTTGTTTGGGGCCCTCTCTTCGCGAATACGGGGTTGTACATAATCCCTGCTCTTTTCGAGCTGGTTCCACGCTTGGAAAGAAACATCCAGCCCAATGTATCCGCTGCATAGCCTTCTTGGAGCCGAAAACACCTTACCTCCCTGAGGGATCAACCTATCATGCCGGCTAGTGAGATCCTGGACCGCGCGACCGTCTTGGAGCAAAAAGGATTTGGCCTCCACGAGAGGTCAACCGGCCCCGCCAGCTAGTGAGAGCCTGGACAACGGGACCGTCTCAGAGCAAAAAGGACTTGGCCTCTACGAGCAGTCAACCAGCCTTGCCAGCAAATGAGAGCCTGGACAGCGGGACAATCTCGGAGCAAAAAGGACTTGGCCTTCACGAGAGGTCCACCAGCCCTGCCAGCTAGTAAGAGCCTGGACAGTGGGACCGTCTCGGAGCAAAAAAGACTTGGCATCCATGAGAGTTCAAACGACCCTGCCAGCTAGTAAGAGCCTGGACAGGGGGACCGTCTCGGAGCAAAAAGGACTTGGCCTCCATGAGAGGTCAACCGGACCTGCCAGCTAGTGAGAGCCTGGACAGCGAGAACGTCTCAGAGCAAAAAGGACTTGGCATCCACGAGAGGTCAACTGACCCTGCCAGCTAGTAAGTGCCTGGATAGCGGGACCGTCTCGGAGCAAAAAAGACTTGGCGTCCACGAGAGGTCAACCGACTCTGCCAGCTGGTGAGAGCCTGGACAACGGGACCATCTCGGAGCAAAAAGGACTTGGCATCCACGAGAGGTCAACCGGCCCTGCTAGCTTGTGAGAGTCTAGACAGAGAGACTGTCTCGGAAAAAAAAGGACTTGGCATCCACGAGAGGTCAACCGGCACTACCAGCTAGTGAGAGCCTGGACAGCGGGACCGTCTCGGAGCAAAAAGGACTTGGCATCCACGAGAGGTCAACCAGCCCTGCTAGCTAGTTAAGAGCCTGGACAACGAGACCGTCTCGGATAAAAAAGGACTTGGCCTCCGCGAGAGTTCAACCGACTCTTCCATCTTATGAGAGCTTGGACAGTGGGACCGTCTCAGAGCAAAAAGGACTTGGCCTCCATGAGAGGTCAACTGGCCCTTCCAGCTAGCGAGAGCTTGGATAGCGGGACCGTCTCAGAGCAAAAAGGACTTGGCCTCAAGAGAGGTCAACCGGCCCTACCAGTTAGTGAGAGCCTCGACAGCGGCACCGTCTCGGAGTAAAAAGGACTTGGCCTCCATGAGAGGTCAACCAGCCCTGCCAGCTAGTGAGAGCCTGGACAGTGGGACCGTCTCAGAGCAAAAAGGACTTGGCCACCATGAGAGGTCCACTGGCCCTGCCAGCTAGTGAGATCCTTGATAGCGGGACTGTCTTGGAGTAAAAAGTACTTGGCATCCACGAGAGGTTCACCGGCCCAGCTAGCTATTGAGAGCCTAGACAGCGGGACCTTCTCGGAGCAAAAAGGACTTGGCCTCCACGAGAGGTCAATCGGCCCTGCCAGCTTATGAGAGCCTGGACAGCGGGACTATCTCGGAGCAAAAAGGACTTGGCATCCACGAGAGGTCAATCGGCCCTACCAGCTAGTGAGAGCCTGGAAAACGGGACCGTCTTGGAGCAAAAAGGACTTGGCATCCACGAGAGGTCAACCAGTCCTGCCAGCTAGTGAGAGCTTGGACAGCGGGACCATCTCGGAGCAAAAAGGACTTGACAACCACGAGAGGTCAACCGGCCCTACCAGCTAGTGAGAGCCTAGACAGTGGGACCGTCTCGGAGCAAAAAGGACTTGGCCTCCAAGAGAGGTCAACCGGCCCTTCCAGCTAGTGAGAGTCTGGACAGCGGGACCGTCTCAGAGCAAAAAGGACTTGGCATCCACGAGAGGTTAACCGGCCCTGCCAGATAGTTAGAGCCTGGACAACGGGACAGTCTCGGAGCGAAAAGGACTTGGCCTCCCCGAGGCACATTCGACCCATCAAGCTAGTAAGAGACTGGAATGAGGAGATCCTCTCGGGGGTTGGGAACTAGGTATGTTACTTGACATTCACTAAATCCAACATCCTCAAACGGGGGAAAAATTTGGGTTACATGATCCCTTGACTCAGCCGGTCAGGGGTAAAGCTTGTTACCAGATACAAAAGAGGAAAAGACTCCACCAAGGCGAGTCTTCTTCAGGGGGCCTGGGCATGATTGCCATCATCCGCTTCCTTCTCGTCGGACACTTCCATCATGCTCAAGCTCTCCATGATCTTCTCCATCTCCTCCGCCTTGGCCAACCAAGAGATGGTGTTGACGGTCGTGACGTCGCACTGCCTTGCCATCCGGGGGTCTCCCTTGATTCTGACCTAGATCCCTCCTGAGTTGAACTTGAGGCACTGGTGGAACAATGACGACACACAATGGAAGGCGCTGATGAGGGGCCTTACGAAGATGGCGTTGTAGCTGCTTGGAGCGTCAACAATGATGAATCGACAATTCCTTGTAGTCCCTCCCAATTTTACTTGGATTCCTACTCCACCTTCTACCTCCTTCCTCTCCCCTAAAAATCCGAACATGGGTCCAACTGAGGACAACACCCTCCTCGGTTATACCTTCATCCCGTCAAACGCCTTCTTGAAAATGACATTGACGGAGCTCCCGTTGTCAATCAAGATCCGGGAGATGGTGTAGCCCTCATTGGTTGTCTGGATGACCAGCGCATCGTAGAACGGATCTTCATGATCTGACATGTCCTTCATTGAGAAGGTGATCTTCTCCTCCTAGGGCGGGGTTTGGGATATCAAAGCGACGCTCCGTCGGTACATCATATGGAGGCTTGCCTTTCGAGTGGCTTCGATCCCTACTCTACCGTGGATCACTGTTATACCACCTCGGGGTCCTACATCGACCCGATCCTCACATATGTCATACTCCCTCATTCTTGGTGGAACCTGTTCAACCTGCACCGGTGGCTGCTGCTGGGCAGGGCCTCTCGCCCCCTCACTTCCATAAACTCGGGGAAGGTAACCGTGACGTGACCCTCCAATTGGTGGAAGTAACAGTATGGCAATGCACTTCCTCCCCTCCTTCGTCGGGCTCGGCGGTCTCTCCCGTTGCCTCCTCCTCCTATCACCAAGGCTTGCTGTGGTGGGGTAGGAGCTGTCTTGGGGCTTGCCTCTGGAAGTTGAACCTCCCTTGCCCCCATGAAATTTTCCCCTGCCCTGGATGAGAGTTCTTCCTAGACCCTGGGCAGGTCCTCCCTACTGCCTCCAACCTGGCTCCGAGCCTTCTTGTCCCTGGAACCCCTGAGCTCTCTGATCCTCTCTCCGTCTTCCCTCTTGATGTCTCGAGCCAACTTGCTCCTTCGACTCCACCTCTGTTAGCCTTTCCAACTTCTTGACAAATGCCGAGTTTGCCGACTCTATGGATATCTCCTCTGCCGCCCTTTCCATCAGCTCCTCGAAGGAAAGGGGGGGGGAGCTTTCAGGTCAGGCTCATCTTGAAGAACCCCTCACGCAACCCCACTGTGAACGCCATATATAGGGCATACCCCGACATCTCCTAGATATCCAGGATCTCCTCTTGGAACCTGTCAATGTAATGGGCCAGCAACTCCTCGACCCACTGCCTTATCAGGAAGATGGACTCGGGACTCTTCTTCCTCTTCTTGGAGGTGGAGAAGCGAAGTTAAAAGCTCTGGCTCAAGTCCTCAAACCCATAGATCGATCTTGGTGGGAGTTGGTGGAACCAGTCCCTTGCCTTATCCTTCAACGTGATCGCGAAGAGGCGATACTTGAAGGCATCCATCATCGACCTGATGGAGACGACATCCTAAAACCAATGCAGGTGCTGGACAGGATCATCCTTCCCAGTATAGTAAGCCATGCCAGGCTCTCTGAATCCCTGGGGAACAGAAGCTGAGATGATCAGCTCGTTAAAGGGTGACCCCCTAAGTGGTAGTCTCACAACCTCTACTCGCGCGACCTGCTAGCCTGGAAGGCTAGCACTCTCCGGGATGGGGAAAAACTCCCGGCAGGTGAGGTCTCGCTTGCCTCCTCTCCCATCCTTTCCTTCCCGGGCCTTCTTCCTGGTGCACTTCCTTCTCCCCCCTGCTAGGGTCATCTCGCCTATGCCCCTTGGAGGCAGCTCGTCGAGAACACTCTGGGTAAGCTTACCGAGACTCCTGGGAGCCAGTCCCTTGGGGGTGGGGGTGTAGATGTCAGCCCGAGGGGCAATACTTCGCAGCATCTCCATGATGCCTTAGATGTACGTCATGAACTCCTCCCTTCCTACGAAGGGTTATGAGTTGGGGAGCTCGCTGAGATCATCACCACCTCCCTGATGTCCAGCCATGACACACTCCCGAGATCTTCTATGTCGGTCACTCTCCACGCTCACCGCACCAAAATGTTGAAACCAAAAACTTGGTCTCTCATGGAGTTCGGGGTCCCAAATAAGGGGTGACCTCATGTAAGAGCCCATTTTTTTCTTTTTAAACACCGGGGTCTTAAGCCCAGAATCGCCCCTTTGCGGTGACACCTTCACGCCCTGAAGGGTCATCACCACAAAGCACCGATTCTGTTGGCCAATTCCATCACAGAAAGGTAGCTCAATGAAGTAAAAGCAAGTTCACAAGAAAATCACATATATAGAAAAAGAAGTCTCCACGAAGGGAGTGTCCACAGAATAATATATCAGAGAACTAAAAATACGGGCTTATGCCCGGTACACCATGTCCTCACTACAAATCACTCATGCGAAAGCAAAAACAGAACATCTACTCAAGGTCGAGACTCACGGTCCCGACTGTATGAACTCCGGAGCTAGACTGCCCCATCTCCAAGGGCACCAGTCTCTGGGGCTGCTCCCCCGTGCTGGGCTCCACGATTCCCTAAAATGACGCGGTTCGAAAACCGTTAGTCATAAAGACTAAGCCCTATCATCCCCTACCCCTTCCCCCATGGCTCCTAGGTACCAAGCGGAGAGGAAGAAAGGGAAGGACATGTGGGTGAAGATTAACTCAAAAGAAACAAGTGGCAGCAGAACTAAACTAGCAATTCTATAATAATTAAGGGCAATAAGACGAAATATAAAAAGTAACCTTCACTTATGTGAGAACACATAAGCCAAGGGGTCTTCTGCAAGGCTCCCATCGTATAAAGTGTCCCATACCACTTATACGTTGGGGTGTCGGTTATCAAACAACAGTATATATATATCAAAATGACCTTAATTTATAAACTTTCCCACACAAGCTTATAGACCAAGGGGTCGTTTTGTAAGTCCTAATATATAAGCGTCCTATTCCACTTATACTTTAGGTGTCAGGGTTAAATGAATCGATTATGCTATGACATGCAAGTGGGTATGATGGAACATGCAAGTGCAATTCACACACCCGAATCTGTGCACACAGACCTTTAGTTCCCCCTTTTGGAGCCGTTACCTCCCAGGATACCTCCGTAGTGGCAGACGGAAGCGGTGGATTGGGCCTCGCCCACCTCTAAACCAGTAAAGCACTACCGGTCAGACCTATCATACGCCTCAACGCTTGGTGCATGAAGCGGACTCCTGCGTACTCTTGCCGGCTGGCGCACCGGACTTCTGTTGGCAAAGTGCTAACCACACTTGCCGAGTCAGCGTATTGGCGTCGGTGCATCGACCCTCCAATATCGAAGACCCACCACCTTAATTTTCTTTCCTTTTATGCACATGCAAATTTAATCGTAATCAAACAAAAACCGAGCCGAAGCTCCCCGGACCAAAACGTCCGTCTCTTAACCAATCGAGCCGAAGCTCCCCGGACCATTCCGTCCGTCTCTTAACCAATCGAGCCGAAGCTCCAAAAAATCTACATGTTCTAACAGTGTTTGTGAAATGTGAGATCCTAATTACTAGGTTACTCTTTCCAGTTTGTTATTACAGTTTACGTTAACCCAGGACTGCCCCCAGTATTCCCTGTGAAGGGCTCTCAACGATCACTAGGAACTATGATGGTAGCTGAAGCCCATCATTCCCTTTCGCAAGGCACTTATTATTATTGGTTGATTCCCTTTACGAATTCCCTTCTCATATTACGATAGACTATCTTAGGGTGATTTTTAACCTTTCTCTCTTCGGGAAAGACGATCTTTCGTCGAACTCGAGCACCTCTTAACTCTAGCCATCACCACTTCTCACTACTCTTCATATCATTCTATTACAAAATCATCCACACCTATCCACCCAGACAAAATGACTAACTCCAACAACTATCCCAGATCATGTCCTATTGCAATTTAACAATTTGCTATATGCAGACTGACCTAGACTATATGTCGAACCGATTAGGAAATGATCCAATACTCATCCAAATGCCCTAACTTATTTACTGGAGGTATATCATGATATGATTAGCCTATAATCAGAAAATTATAATTTTCCTAATTTATCTGGCATTTAATTATTTTCCTCAAAAATTCCATGGGCTACCGGTTTGAACATGAACTACCCTAAGTACTCATGCAAGATGTCCAAAAAAATTATTATAAATATTTTGCTATCTTAATATGGTAAATCCAAAGTATCACAATTTTTCTATCATCAAAAAAGCACTAAAACTATTTTAGCAATATTTTCTATCTTTCATTATTTATGAATCAAGTACAGAGAATATCCATCTAAAAATTATAAAATAATTATATTATGCAGATACAACCTTAAAAATAGCATTGACCAAATTTCATAATTGTTCAGCAAGTATTAATCCCTGAATAAATTAATTATCAAAAATCTCTATAAGGTGGACTTGTAAAGAAAGTGCCGTAACTAGAATTCTAAAAATCTTGAATAAATGTCTACAAGCATAAAATGGCCTGAATGTCTCAATTCCTATGTCTAATAGTTTTTCAACCGCAATATCATCTATAATTAATTTTTAAACCATAAATTTTTTTTTAACATTTGTGAAGGAAGTACTAGATTTACTCAACTAAAAATTATACAAAAATTCAGGAGCAACCATTCTGACCTAAATCATTTACTTCTAAGATTTCATGGGGTTTCAATGAACAGAAAGATCTAAATAATTAAAATATCAATTAGAGCTATAACAAACTTTACAAATGAAGTGCTGGAAATAAACATCAAAAAATTCCAGTAAAATTTCTATAGATTTTACCCACTCCAAAACTCACTCTACCCGAGTGTCATAGCTTTTAGATAATGGTTAGTGATAGATTTTACTTAATTGGTATTTTACCTTAAAACTAAGTTTAGGGTTTTGAGGTATCTACCTATCTCTAAATCCTCCAATATTCCATCCAGATGATTTATATTATGCTAACATCGACTATACTGAATTTCAAGGCAATACAAGGGCATTTTCCCCCATGTCCTTCACAAACCTCAAAACCCTCCATTTAGGGTTTGAGTTTGGATCCTAGGGTAAATCAACCCTAAACCACACCATTTTTCTCCAAGTGGGTTGTAATAACCCTTCTAGGTCAGTGGTCAAAATATCAGCCTCTGTTGGGGTGATTTGACCGTTCCAACCTCTTAGTGCACTTTTTACTCAAAAACGCCTCATTAATGCCTAGTTAAGAATATGTGACTTCCTATAAAAAAAACTCATCCAAATGGCTTGAAATTTTGTACAGAGCTAGTTTTTATAGCCAGGGACCATTCACCAATATTTGAGAGGGTTTGGAGGTCATTTGACCACTTAAATAAATTACTCTAACTTTATTAAATTAAAACAAAAACCTTAGGAAAAGTGTCTCCAAAAATTCCCATTTTTGGACAGCCTCTAGGTATGGCTAAGGGTAACCTACTGCCCAAATTTAGGGTCATTTGGACAAGGGAAGAAAAGTGGGCATTCATTTCATTCCTTCCCAACTCTAAGTACATCCCCCACTAAAATGGGTGCTACGGTCAAACCGCTTACCCAAACGAGTTCAAATAAATTTTAAATTAATCTAGACTCAAAGGGCTACAACTTTTGTGACTGGCTAGTTTTCCTAAATCGGCCTCTAAGTACCTCTTTTTGCAGCATTAAAAATACACCCATTTATATATATTTTTCCTTATATACTATATTCACAACTTTATAATATAAATATGTTTTACTGTTCATCTTCTACAGAACCCGAGAACTGAAACCAAACAACTTATATTTCCTGTAGCTCTTCCAGGATCCGTCGCCGGCCGTCCGGTCACTTCCCTGGCCAGCCACCACCACCACCACCTCCGTCGAGGCGATGGCTATCGGTCGGCGGTGGTTTGGCCGCCGGAGGTGGCGGTTTCCGGCATACCCGAAAATATATTTTTCATGGTTTTTCCATGAAACACGAGATAGGTCCGGATACTTTGAGCACAAACTTACTTTCTAAGATCCTAAGATCTACCCATAAGAGAAGAAGTAGAGGAGGACCTTGTTCGCGGTTTGGAGGCGAGATGAACGTCGGATTGTCATGGCGCGGTGGTGGCGTTCCCGAACTTCTCCTACAGCAAGAAAAATAACTCAAATCCGTTTGGTCAAGAGTGTAAACTTCTCATCTTGCTCTAAGGGGGCTTTTATTGATCACCAAGTGGGGAGGGGTAATGGTAAGCATTTATGGCCATGAAGACTCTCCTCTTAATATTATTTCGGTTACGGTGGAGGGAGAGGAAAAGGTGGAAAATGAAATGACTGATCCAGGTGGCGATTTTCTATTGGATCAACACTTCCTCATTTTAATAAGTAATTAGAGAAGGAAACGGCCCATAAATACTCCTGGTGTAACTTTCCATACCAGAATTTATTATAACGCGTGTTAGAATAATTTCGGGCCTGAATCGACGTTTCAGCCTCTTTCACGGGCGTGACATGTCAGTCATGGGCATGACAGGCCCGTATGGAAAATTCTGAGTTCGCCGATCATCTTCTTGAGATCGACGATCGTCGAAGGGGGTCACGCCCTAGGTCACAGGCGTGACATGTCGATCACGGGCGTTACAGGCTCGAGTTGCAAATTCTGCGCTCGCCGATCGTCTTCCTGAGATCGACGATCATCGAAGGGGGTCACGCCCTAGGTCACGGGCGTGACATGTCGATCACAGGCGTGACAGACCCGTGATGCAAATTCTGAGTTCGCCGATCGTCTTCCTAAGATCGACGATCGTCGAAGGGGGTCACGCCCTAGGTCACGGGCGTGACGGGTCGGTCATGGGCATGACCAACCCGTGATGCAAATTCTGAGTTTGCCGATCATCTTCCTGAGATCAACGATCGTCGAAGGGGGTCACGCCCTAGGTCACGGGCGTGACGGGTCGGTCACGGGCGTGACCAACCCGTGACCCGAAATCTTGGTCGATGGACTTCAATTCTTTGGTTTCCTAGTGTTCTGTCACAACAGACCGACTCCTAGGGGTCTAGCCAGAAATGAGATGTTACAAATCCCAATAAACAAAACAAAAATTTCATCCCCGAAATTGAGGTTGAGCATACGGGGATTTCTACCGAAATAAAATAAACTTGTAACATCCCATATAGTTTTCCTATTGAGTTGAAGCGAGATTACTTGTTTGATAAATGAAGGCAATCTCCCCAATAAACAAAAGATTAGCCCCTACTTTCCTGACTGAGTGCGCACGCCTAGTTTCTAAATTTCCCTTATCTAGTCCTACCGGTTCAATACAAGAAGGTAATTTATAGTATACCAAGAGGTGGTGAGGTATACCTGACTGAACAGCTCCGGGTATTTTTGCCTCATCAGGTCCTGCGGTTCCCAGGTGTGCTCCTCCTGACCATGGTTCCTCCACAGAACCTTGACTAAGGGGATCTTCTTGCGGCGCAAGATCCGAACTCCTTTGTCATCGATCCGAACTGGCTCCAAGTGAACAGACCGGTCTAAAGCTACCAGCCCTTCGGTGGTCAAAATCTGCTGCTCTGGGCGTAGTAGAGCCCTCCTCAGCGAAGAAATGTGAAAGACGTCGTGCAGAGCTGCCAGCTCTGGTGGCAACTCAAGCCTGGAGGCTAGGGCCCCGATCCGCTCCAGGATCCTGTAAGGGCCCATATACCTAGGGCTGAGCTTCTTCCTCCGACCACGCACCCGTGAAACTCCATGCATGGGCCGGATCTTCAAAAACACTTGGTCCCCCACCTAAAACTCCACCTGACGATGCCGGGCGTCATAGTACTTAGCCTGTCTGCTCTGCGCCTCTAACATCCTGTCTCTGATCAGTCTCACCCGAGCCTCGGTGTCTTCAACAAAAACCGATCCCAACGCCTTCAAATCCTCGTCCTGAATCCAAGAAAGCGGGGTCCTACATCTCCTTCCATACAAGGCTTCGTAAGGCGCCATCCTGATGATGGACTGGTAGCTGTTGTTATAGGAGAACTCGACCAGGGATAGGAGCTTCTCCCACGGTTCCCCGCAGTCTAAAATGCATAGCCTCAAAAGATCTTCCAGCGTTCGATTGGTGCATTCCGTCTGCCCATCCGTCTGGGGATGGAATGTGGTGCTGAAGGTCAATCGCGTGCCTAAGTAAGCCTGCACGGATCTCCACTCCCTGGAAGTGAACCGACCATCCCGATCCGACACGATCATCTTGGGCACCCCGTGATATCGAATAAACTGCTCCACAAATCTCCGCACTAGTACTCCCACAGAGTCATCCTTCCTGATCGGAATGAATCTGGCCACCTTCGTCAACCGATCGACGATGACCCAAATCGAGTCGTTTCCCGTCCGTGATCGGGGGAGTCCATGAATAAAATCCATCGCGATGTTCTCAAATTTTCACTCCGACACCGGGAGTGGCTGTAGCAATCCAGCGGGGTTCCTGCACTCCGCCTTCACCAACTGGCATGCCTCGCAATAAGTCACGAAGTATGTAATGTCCTTCTTCATCCCTAGCCAAAACATCGTCTTCTTCAAGTCTGTTGTCATCTTGGTGATCCCTAGGTATATAGAATATCTGCTACAATGTGCCTCCGTCATGATGTCCTCCCAAATCTGGCCGCCTGCGGGTATATAGACTCTACCTCTAAAATATAGCAATCCGTCTCTCAGGGAATAATCCCCTGTCGAACTCTCCTCCAAGGCTCGGAATATCGGCCCTGCCCATACATCTGTCTTCTGTTCGTCCCGAACGCGATCCCGAATATCATCTAGGGCCACCATCGATGCTAGATACTCCCTATACAGCTCTGGATCATTCTCGGACACTAGGGATATCTGCATATCTCTGGATGACCGGACTTGCTCCATGGACATCAGATGTGGTCCCTTCCCCGAGGTATCTCCTCTTCGACTCAATGCATCTGCCACCATGTTCGCCTTCCCGGGATGGTAGTGCATGGTGTACGGGTAATCCGACAGGAACTCCACCCAATGTCTCTGTCTGATGTTGAGTTCCTTCTGCGTGTCCACGTATTTCAAGTTCCTGTGATCTAAGAAGATATCACAGTGAACCTCGTAAAGGTAGTGTTGCCAAATCTTCAGATCAAAGATCACTGTACCCATCTCTAGATCATGCACCAGATAGTTCTTCTCATGTATCTTCAGCTGTCAGGAGGCGTAGGCTATCACGTTCATGTTCTGCATCAGAACGACACCCATCCTTTAGTAGGCGACGTCCGTTTACACCTGGAACTAGGTCCAAGGGAACCCAAGCCAATACTAATTTGCCCAATAAACAAAAGTTTAGACCCCAATAAACAAAAGATAAGCCCCTTCCTATCTTGGGCTAAGCATCTTTGATATTAACATGTTATATCCATCCCAGCTGGGTGTATAATCCCTAGGGCATCAATTGTTGAAAGTAGCGAACAAACGACTAGAGCAGTGAATAAGCGACTAGAAAACAAGCCGGAACATTGAATAATTGAAATTTTATTATTCAAAAAGATATCATTTACAAAGGTATGGCCTCCCTTTTATAGAATGGAGGAGAGAGAGAAGAATACAAACTAACAATGTGGGACTAAAGCTATACAACAGATCTGGGCGGCTAGAATAAGAGACCGGAACAGGCCGCGCGGTTAGACAATGTTCTAACCGCTCGGCAATACCAGAACCAAGAGAGAGATGCGGTAGGAGACCGCTAGACCGGCCGGTTTCCAAGCCGCCGGAGATAATCCGTCAGACCGCCGGATACCACACAGCAACAGTCTGGAAATCAACCCGCCAACCTCAATCCGCCAGACCGCCCGGTTAACAACCCGCCATGCTCAAACCGGCAGACCGCTCGGTCTCATACTTCGACACTCCCCCTCAAGCTGGAGCATAAATATCAATCATGCCCAGGTTGTCACAAATGTGAAAGAAGGAAGTAGAAACCGGCTTGGTGAAGATATCAGCCAACTCTTTGTCGGAGGTGACGAACGGAGTGCAAATCTGTTTCTTCAAGACCTCTTCTCGGATGAAATGGCAGTCGACCTCTATATGTTTCGTTCTCTCATGGAAGACCGGATTTTTGGATATGTATATAGCGGCTTTGTTGTCACAGAACATAGGCAGAGGATAATTGTAGACCTCTCCTAGGTCAAGCATGAGAGCCCGCAACCATTTTAACTCACACGTGGTTGACGCCATACTGCGGTATTCGGCTTCTGCACTGGACCTTGAGACAACAGACTGCTTCTTGCTCTTCCAGCTCACAAGATTACCTCCAACAAATGTGCAAAAACCCGATGTAGATTTACGGTCACCTTTATCATCCGCATAGCTTGAGTCTGAGTAGGCTTCAACTCTCAGATGACCATGCTTCTGAAAGAGTAGCCCTTTCCCTGGTGCTGCTTTGACATACTCTAGTATCTTCAAGGCAGACTGAAGATGACATTCCCTGGGAGCTTGCATGAACTGACTGACCTTGCCTACAGCATAGGCGATATCGGGTCTGGTCACCGTGAGATAAATGAGTTTGCCCACCAGACGTCTATACCTCGTGGCATCGGATATAAGAGGTGAGTCATCTGTCTATGTTTTGTCTTCTCCAGTGGCCATGGGATACCGGGCCGGTTTGGCCCCGGTCAATCCTGCCTCTTGTAGAAGATCAAGCGCATACTTCCGTTGGGAGAGAACCAACGAGTCGGGCTTCCGAGAGATTTCTATCCCCAAAAAATATTTCGGGGAGCCCATATCCTTCGTGACAAGGTGTTGACGGAGGTGTTTCTTTGTCAAGTCCACCCCAGCCTGGTCATCACCGGTAAGAAGGATATCATCCACATACACCGCCAAAACCACAAGGCCAGATGCGGTTTTGCGAATAAACAATGAGTGATCGGCGGAACTTCTTGCAAAGCCAATTGCAGCTACAATGCCACTAAACTTGTCAAACCACGCCCGAGGGCTCTGCTTTAGGCCGTAGATGGCCTTCTTCAACTGGCATACGCGTGTCTCCCCCTGAGCAACATACCCTGGAGGTTGCTCCATATAGACGTCCTCTTGAAGATCCCCATACAAAAAAGCATTCTTGACATCAAGTTGAGAAATTTCCCACTCCCTGTTGACGCCATAGAAAGAAGAACCCGGATGGTGCTGAGGCGAGCAACCGGAGAGAAAGTGTCAAAATAGTCAACTCCATAAGTCTGAGTAAAGCCTTTGTCCACCAGTCGGGCCTTGTAACGATCCACAGTGCCGTCCGGGCGAAACTTCACAACGAACACCCAGCGGCAGCCAACCACATCAGTACCGATCGGTGGAGGAACAAGGGTCCAGGTACCTCTTTCAGTAAGAGTGGCAATTTCCTCATCCATGGCAGATTTCCAATGAGGAATAACAAGAGCCTCCTGGTAAGTGCGGGGAGTGGTAGTAGCCGAGATGGCCAAAGCAAAGCACCTGCGAGAGAGAGTAAGCAGATCATAGGAAACAACAACCGCAAGCGGGTGTTGGGTACACGCCCGCACCCCTTTGCGAAGGGCAATGGGAAGATCTAGGTCGTCTGGTGCCTCAGGGACCGGAGCATCCGTGGTAGAGAAGGCTGGCCCGGGACTAGAGAGAGACGGCTGCGGAGAGGAAGGAGGGGAGATAATAGGGAGAGGAGGAGACGGCATAGGAGGGGAGACGTCGACATGTGTGGAAGGCTCACAGAGAGATGGAGGAGAGTCAGAGACAGCAGGAGGAGGTGAAGATGGGAAAGAAAAGTAGGATGCATTTTCAAAGAAGGTGACGTCTGCGGAAACAAACTGTTTTCGCAGAACGGGATCAAAGCAACAGTAGCCTTTCTGAGTTGTCGAGTAACCCAAAAAGACACATTTGGTGGAGCGGGGGGAAAGCTTGTCGCGGGTAGCAGACGGAGCATGCACAAAGGCCGTGCACCCAAAGATACGAAGAGGAAGAGGAAAGAGTTCCTTGCTCGGGTAGAGAATGGAGAAGGGGGTCTTGCCGTGAAGAACAAAAGAGGGAATGCGATTGATGAGATAGCAGGCAAGAAGAATAGCATAGCCCCAGTAGGAGCGAGGCACCTGCATCTGTGTCATCAGAGTGCGAGCGATATCGAGGATATGACGATTTTTATGTTCCGCCACCCCATTTTGTTGGGAGGTGTAAACACAGCTGGTCTGATGAATAAGACCATGTTGCATACAAAAAGATGAAAACTCATGACTGAGATATTCTTTAGCATTATCAGAGCGCAATACTTTAATAGAAATAGCAAACTGAGTTTTAATCATATTATAAAAAGATTGCCATACAGATAAGAGTTCAGAGCGGTCTTTTAAAAGATACACCCAGGTACATCTGGAGAAATCATCAATAAAAGTTACAAAGTAAAAACTACCCCGACCAATGGTGGGAGTAGGAGCAGGGCCCCAGATATCAGAATGAATGAGATCAAAAGGGCGGGAGGAACCACGGCCTTGCTTCTGCGGGAAGGAGGAGCGGTGATGTTTGCCAAGCTGACACGCATCACAGTTGAGCGGAGGACTGGTTGAAGGTAAGTGGGGAAGAAGCTGACGAAGAATCCGAGGAGGAGGATGACCAAGGCGAAGATGCCATTGAAGCAGATCAGTAGACGAAGAAGAGAAGGCGGACAGAGCGGAAACATTGTCGAGGAAGTAGAGGCCGCCGCTCTCAGTCCCAGTAGCAATCGTCCGTTGGGTTCTCGGGTCCTGAAAGCAACAAGAAGTAGGAGTAAATAAGACAGAGCACTGAAGTTGCTTGCATAAAGTAGTAACTGAGAGTAAATTGCAAGGGAACTTCGGGACATAGAGAGTGTCCGCTAAGCGAAGCGAGGGAGTGACTTGAACCATGCCCGTCCCATGAACCGGGGAAGGCGAACCATCCGCAACGAGGACCGGGGGTAACCGATCATGCGTCTCTAGGAGAGAGAAGCAGTGAGGGTTTCCGGTCATGTGATTTGTAGCACCAGAGTCAATCAGCCATTTACCTTGGGTAACGACGTGCGCACTACCTGAGGTGGTGGCCACAGAAGCAGATGGCCGAGAGGAGGCGGAGGTTGAGGAAGAAGTATCACCAGAGGGACGAAGATGAGGATGTTTCTGCCAGCAGCGGTCAACAGAGTGGCCGGTACGACCACAGTGAGAGCAGAGGAATCTTGACGGACCGCGCGTGCCAGATTGGCTGCGACCACTATTGCCACCCCGCTGGACTTGGTGAGCATAGGAGTCCGGTGGAGGAGGGGAGGACAATAGAGGACGTTGGAGCAGTGAAGTAACAGCGGCGATGCGAGCCGCGGTGGCATCCAAGGTGGGAGACTCGGCTTCGCCCAAGATCTGCTGGCGGATCATATCAAAGGATTCAGGAAGCCGTAGAAGATAACAAACAACCAGGAGTTCCTGGAAGTGTTTGTGCTGTTCGGCCAAGTCCGCAGAGAAGGGGCGATTCTGGAGGATTTCGGCTCCAAGAGCCTGAACTTGCTGATAAGCCGCAGCAGGAGACAAGGAAGGGAGAGCGAAGAGATCCGCGTATAGAGTATAAATGCGGGATGTCTGGGCCCCCTTTGAGTAGAGAGCAGCAAGGTGAAGCCACGCGGTCTTGACCGTCTCATCATGGCGTATGACAGGAAGACATTCATCGGAGAGGCTGTTAGCCAACCACGTGCGGACAAGCGCATCACTGACATCCCAGTCATCAAATTCAGCAGAGTCTGAGGGAGGAGGGTCATCGGTGAGGTGATGACGTTTGCGTTGAGAGCGGAGAAGAAATGTGAAAGAGACACTCCAATCCGGATAGTTGGAGCCAACAAGTTTAGAAACCGTGCCAAGGTTGCCAGAGGGAGTAGGAAGCGGCGCCGGAGTGGCGATAGGAGTGGTGGTGGTGGAGGTTTCAGAAAGGGCCATAGGAGAAAACTGCGAGAAGCCGCGCGGTTAGAAGATAAGCCATGCGGATAGAAAGAAGAAGAACTGCGGCGGTCACGATGTTAGACACCAGCGGCCAGAGAAGCCACGACCAAGCCGCAGGTCCAAGACGGGGAAGAGGTCGAACGGCTAGAAGATAGACCGCGCGAACAGACAAGGCGAGAAAAGCAGCAGGTCGCGACGAACAAGGAGATAGGTCGCTGCGACTGAAAGGCAGGAGACAGAGGACGCGCGGACAGGGCGCAAAAAGCGAGAACAGGTCGCGAGAAGAGGGGGCAAGCTGCGCGGACAGGGCGCACAGAATCAGGAGGAGAAGATCGAGTCCTCTGATACCATGTTGAAAGTAGCGAACAAACGACTAGAGCAGTGAATAAGCGACTAGAAAACAAGCCGGAACATTGAATAATTGAAATTTTATTATTCAAAAAGATATCATTTACAAAGGTATGGCCTCCCTTTTATAGAATGGAGGAGAGAGAGAAGAATACAAACTAACAATGTGGGACTAAAGCTATACAACAGATCTGGGCGGCTAGAATAAGAGACCGGAACAGGCCGCGCGGTTAGACAATGTTCTAACCGCTCGGCAATACCAGAACCAAGAGAGAGATGCGGTAGGAGACCGCTAGACCGGCCGGTTTCCAAGCCGCCGGAGATAATCCGTCAGACCGCCGGATACCACACAGCAACAGTCTGGAAATCAACCCGCCAACCTCAATTCGCCAGACCGCCCGGTTAACAACCCGCCATGCTCAAACCGGCAGACCGCTCGGTCTCATACTTCGACATCAATCTTCGGCTTGGGGTTCCAACCTGAAACTTGTCAATGTACTCCATACTTTAAACTCTATGAGTCACATTTATGACGACCTTATCGGGGTCAAAATGTTCCCAATCCCAACTGGGTTTCTTCTGAACTTGAATTCCTATCCGACCCTCTGTGTTTGTCTCGGTGGTTGCCTCCATGTGATTTTGTTACTTGTACGAGGGTCGAGGTAAAATGACTTATGCCATTCCGCTAATAGATCAATGGCCTCAATTCTCCTTAAGGTCGTCCTACCAGTTTGAGTAATCCTTGATTGGGATAGTAGGGACACCTGAGTTTACATCTTAGGTAGTCATTCTCGTGCTAAACTCCTCCTTTATTCTCTTTGGGTATCTCCTTACCTTAACCAAATTCATACCCAAGGTCTATTTTGATTTAGGGCATACTATAAGTGGTCATAGTTAGTTATGAGTCCTAGTGGGTTGAGTCTAACGCATTGGCTAGAGAATTAAGATGAGATTTTCGCAGCCAGAGGTGTTCCCTGCAGGGGGCAGGGTTTACCGCAGGCTATGAAGAAGAATTCCAATTAATGAAAAAGTGGACTTTTACATGAGATTTCCCTTATGGGCACACCACTGCTTCCGCTGCTTAGTTTGTCCCCAAATTAAACTCGAGCGGGGGTGACCCAGGGTTAGTGGACTGCTACCTTTTTTAGATCGATGTTTTCTCTGATACCACTTGTAAGACCCCTTTTTTTTCTTTTTAAACACCGGGTTCTTAGGCCCAGAACCGCCCCTTTGCGGTGACACCTTCACACCCTTAAGGGTCATCACCACAAAGCGCCAATTCTGCCGGCCAATTCCATCACAGAAAGGTAGCGTAATGAAGTAAAAGCAAATCCACAAGAAAATCACATATATAGAAAAAGAAGTCTCCACGAAGGGAGTGTCCACAGAATAATATATCAGAGTACTAAAAATACGGGCTTATGCCCGGTAGAACATGTCCTCACTACAAATCACTCATGCGGAAGCAAAAACAAAACATTTACTGAAGGTCAAGACTCACGGTCCCGACTGTATGAACTCCGGAGCTAGACTGCCCCATCTCCAAGCGCACCGGTCCCTGGGGCTGCTCCCCCGTGCTTGGCTCCACGATTCCCTAAAATGATGCGGTTCGAAAACCGTTAGTCATAAAGACTAAGCCCTATCATCCCCTACCCCTTCCCCCATGGCTCCTAGGTACCGAGCAGAGAGGAAGAAAGGGAAGGACGTGTGGGTGGAGATTAAATAAAAAGAAACAGGTGGCAGCAGAACTAAACTAGCAATTTTACAATAATTAAGGGCAATAAGACGAAATATGAAAAGTAACCTTCACTTATGTGAGAACACATAAGCCAAGGGGTCTTCTGCAAGGCTCCCATCGTATAAAGTGTCCCATACCACTTATACGTTGGGGTGTCGGTTATCAAACATCAGTATATATATATATCAAAATGACCTTAATTTATAAACTTGCCCACACAAGCTTATAGAACAAGGGGTCGTTTTGCAAGTTTTAATGTATAAGCGTCCCATTCCACTTATACTTTAGGTGTCAGGGTTAAATGAATCGATTATTCTATGACATATAAGTGGGTATGATGGAATATGCAAGTGCAACTCACACACCCGACTCTGTGCACACAGACCTTTAGTTCCCCCTTTCAGAGCCGTTACCTCTCAGGATACCTTCGTAGTGGCAGACGGAAGCGGTGGGTTAGGTCTCGCCCACCTATAAACCAGTAAAACACTACCGTTCAGACCTATCATACGCCTCAACGCTTGGTGCACGAAGCGGACTCCTGCGTACTCTTGCCGGCTGGCGCACCGGACTTCTGTTGGCAAAGTGCTAACCACACTTGCCGTGTCAGCGTATTGGCGTCGGTGCATCGACCCTCCAATATCGAATACCCACCACCTTAATTTTCTTTACTTTTATGCACATGCAAATTTAATCGTAATCAAACAAAAACCAAGCCGAAGCTCCCCGGACCAAAACGTTCGTCTCTTAACCAATCGAGTCGAAGCTCCCCGGACCATTCCGTCAGTCTCTTAACCAATCGAGCCGAAGCTCCAAAAAATCTACATGTTCTAACAGTGTTTGTGAAATGTGAGATCCTAATTACTAGGTTACTCTTTCAGTTTGTTATTACAGTTTACGTTAACCCAGGACTGCCCCCGGTATTCCCTGTGAAGGGCTCTCAACGGGCACTATGAACTATGATGGTAGCTGAAGACAATCGTTCCCTTTCGCAAGGCACTTATTGTTATTTGTTGATTCCCTTTACCCATTCCCTTCTCATATTACGATAGACTATCCTAGGATGATTTTTAACCTCCTCTCTTCGGGAAAGACGATCTTTCGTCGAACCCGAACACCTCTTAACTCTAGCCATCACCACTTCTCACTACTCTTCATATCATTCTATTACAAAATCATCCACACCTATCCACCCAAACAAAATGACTAACTCCAACAACTATCCCAGATCATGTCTTATTGCAATTTAACAATTTGCTATATGTAGACCGACTTAGACTATATGTCGAACCAATTAGGAAATGATCCAATACTCAGCCAAATGCCCTAACTTATTTACTGGAGGTATATCATGATATGATTAGCCTATAATCAGAAAATTATAATTTTCCTAATTTATCTGGCATTTAATTAATTTCCTCAAAAATTCCATGGGCTACCGGTTTAAACATGAACCTCCCTAAGTACTCATGCAAGATGCCCAACAAAATTATTATAAAATTTTTACTATCTCAATATGGTAAATCTAAAGTATCACAATTTTTGTATCATCAAAAGGGCACTAAAACTATTTTAGCAATATTTTCTATCTTTCGTTATTTATGAATCAAGTACAGAGAATATTTATTCAAAAATTATATAATAATTATATTATTCAGATACAACCTTAAAAATCGCATTGGCCAAATTTCATAATTTTTCAGCAAGTATTAATCCCTGAATAAATTAATTATCAAAAATCTCTATAAGGTGGACTTGTAAAGAAAGTGCCGTAACTAGGATTCTAAAAATAATGAATAAATGTATACGAGCATAAAATGTCCTGAATGTCTCAATTCCTTAGTCTCATAATTTTTCAACAGCAATATCATCTATAATTAAATTTTAAACCATAAAACCCCTTTTTAACATTTGTGGATGAAGTACTAGATTTACTTAACTAAAAATTATACAAAAATTCAGGAGCAACCATTCTGACCTAAAACATTTACTTCCAAGATTTTATGGGGTTTCAATAAACATAATAATCTAAATATTTAGAACATCAATTAGGGCTATAACAAACTTTACAAATGAAGTGCTGGAAATAAACATCATAAAATTCCAGTAAAATTGCTATAAATTATACCCACTCCAGAACTCACTCTACCAGAGTTTCACAGCTTTTAGATAATGTTTAGTGACAGATTTTTCTTAATTGGTATTTTACCCTAAAATTAAGGTTAGGGTTTTGAGGTATCTACCTATCTCCAAATCCTCCAAGATTCCATCCAGATGATTTATATTATCCTAACGTCGACTCTACTGAATATCAAAGAAATACAAAGGCATTTGCTCCCATGTCCTTCACAACCCTCAAAACCCTCCATTTAGGGTTTGAGTTTGGATCCTAGGGTAAATCAACCCTAAACCACACCATTTTTCTCCAAGTGGGTTGTAATAACCCTTCTAGGTCAGTGGTAAAAATATCAACCTCTGTTGAGGTGATTTGACCGTTCCAACCTCTTAGTGCACTTTTTACTCAAAAATGCCTCTTTAATGCCTAGTTAAGAATAGGTGACTTCCTATCCAAAACTCATCCAAATGGCTTGAAATTTTGTATAGAGCTAGGTTTCATAGCTAGGGACCATTCACCAAAATTTGGGAGGGTTTGGAGGTCATTTTACCACTTAAATAAATTACTTTAACTTTATTAAATTTTAAAAAAAAACCTTAGGCAAATTGTCTCCAAAAATTCCCATTTTTTGACAGCCTCTATGTATGGCCAAGGGTAACCTCCTGCCCAAATTTTGGGTCATTTGGACAAGGGACGAAGAGTGGGTATTCATTTTAGTTCCTGCCCAACTCTAGGTATAGCCCCCACTAAAACGGGTGTTGCGGTCAAACCGCTTACCCAAAAGAGTTGAAATCAATTTTAAATTAATTTAGACTCGAAGGGCTACAACTTTCGTGACTGGCCATGTTTCCTCAATCGGCCCTTAAGTATCTCGTTTTGCAGCATTCAAAATACGCCCATTTATATATATTTTTCCTTATATACTATATTCACAACTTTTTAATATAAATATGTTTTACTGTTCATCTTTTACAGAACCCGAGAACTGAAACCAGACAACTTATATTTCATGTAGCTCTTCCGCGATCCGTCGCCGGCCGTCCGGTCACTTCCCTGGCTAGCCACCACCACCACCACCTCCGTCGAGGCGATGGCTATCGGTCGGCGGTGGTTTGGCCGCAGGAGGTGGCGGTTTCCGGCATACCCGAAAATATATTTTTCATGGTTTTTCCATGAAACACGAGATAGGTCCAGCTCCTTTGAGCACGAACTTCCTTTCTAAGATCCTAAGATCTACCCATAAGAGAAGAAGTGGAGGAGGACCTTATTCGCGGTTTGGAGGCGAGATGAACGTCGGATTGTCATGGCGCGGTGGTGGCGTTCCCGAACTTCTCCTACAGCAAGAACAATAACTCAAATCCGTTTGGTCAAGAGTGTAAACTTCTCATCTTGCTCAAAGGGGGCTTTTATAGATCACCAAGTGGGGAGGGGAAAGGGTAAGCATTTATGGCCATGAAGACTCTCCTCTTAATATTATTTCAGTTACGGTGGAGGGAGAGGAAAAGGTGGAAAATGAAATAACTGATCCAGGTGGCGATTTCTTATTGGATCAACACTTCCTCATTTTAATAAGTAATTAGAGAAGGAAACGACCCATAAATACTCCTGGTGTAACTTTCCATACCAGAATTTATTATAACGCGTGTTAGAATAATTTCGGGCCTTAACTGACATTTCGGCCTCTGTCACGGGCGTGACATGTCAGTCATGGGCGTGATAGGCCCGCGTGGAAAATTCTGAGTTCGCCGATCGTCTTCCTGAGATCGACGATCGTCGAGGGGGTCACGCCCTAGGTCACGGGCGTGACATGTCGATCACGGGCGTGACAGGCCCGGGTTGCAAATTCTACGCTCGCCGATCGTCTTCCTGAGATCAACGATCATCGAAGGGGGTCACGCCCTAGGTCACGGGCGTGATATGTCGGTCACATGCATGACAGACCCGTGATGCAAATTTTGAGTTCGCCGATCGTCTTCCTGAGATCGACGATCGTCGAAGGGGGTCACACCCTAGGTCACGGGCATGACGGGTCAGTCACGGGCGTGACCAACCTGTGATGCAAATTCTTAGTTCGTCGATCGTCTTCCTGAGATCGACGATCGTCGAAGGGGGTCATGCCCTAGGTCACGGGCGTGACGGGTCAGTCACGGGCTTGACCAACCCATGACCCGAAATCCTTGTCGATGGACTTCAAATCTTCGGTTTCCTAGGGTTCTGTCATAACAGACCGACTCCTAGTGGTCTAGCTGGAAATGGGATATTACACCTCACACCTACTATACTTAGGAGAATATCACAGGCCAAAGACTCAAGAAGCTAGGAACAGACCTTCGGCTCTAGCGTGGAGGTCCCACCTCACACCCGAAAGACCTTTGAGATCTTTTCTCTCTAGCATTGAGCTAGGTGCCTTGGAGAAAGAAAGCAGAAGGATTTTAGTGGCTAAGAAGCAATGCCCTCCAAGGCACCCTCAAGGGTCTATTTATCGATTTCTCAAAGCTGGGGACCAAAATGTCAGAAATACCCCTAAGACAAATAGGTCCTGGGCCAATAGAAAATATCTACACCAGGGAGTAAAGAGGTAATTCCACCCCGGGGGCACAACGGTAAAAGCATGGCCAGGGGAGTACAGGTCGGGCGAGCTGGCTGCTGAGCGAGAACAGGCTGGGCGAGAAGCGGCTAGGCGAGATGCGGCTAGGAGATAACGAGGTTGGCAAGCTGCGGCTATGCGAGATAGAGGCTGACAAGCTGCGGCTAGGCGAGAAGCGGCTAGGCGAGACGCGGCTAGGCGAGACCGAGGCTGGCGAGCTGTGGCTAGGCGAGACGCGGCATGGTCGAGTAGGCGGCGTGGGCGAGACCGAGGATGGCGAGCTACGGCTTGGCGAGACGTGGCCTGGGAGAGTAGGCGACCTGGGCGAGTAGGCGGCCTGAGCGAGTAGGCGGCCTGAGCGAGTAAGTGGCCTAGGCAACCCCTCAAAGGGGCTGGGGGGAGACAAATATTTCATCCCCCTAATAGTATATTATGCAGGTTGAGCCTAAATTGGCCACCGAGAGTATCAAACCTCTACAAAAGCTTAAAAACATGCAGCAAGTCTCACGCCTTGTTTGGGGCCCTCTCTTCGCGAATACGGGGTTGTACAACCACCATCATGAGCATTTCCTCCACTCAATATTGTGGACGGACTTCTTGGGATTGGGTAACGAAATTCTAAACATCTCTTGTGTGAATTTCTTCTAATATTATTTGTGAGACTTGGTGGAATTAGAAGGCTAGTATTTTGTCCTGATTTATATTTAAATTGTACTAATTAAAATCTGAATTTTCAAGCATTATTTTCCCGAATATTTCTCGTATAATTTGGAGCGGGTAGATCTTGTGAACACTAGAAGAAATCTGGTTCATCACCTTTGATTTCCCCTTGAGTTCAAGAGATTTGGTATACCCTCATATTAATTATTTTTGGGATTGAATTGGACTTTATTTTGAATCGTTATTTTAGTCCGGATCCTCTCGTATTGGTTTATGATTTGCTAGCGAATAATTTTATTTGGAATTGCTAATTGTCCGGATCGAGTAGGTCCTTTTCGCTTGAGCGAACATTGGTCTATAGCCATTTGTTTAATCTTTATAAGGGGTAGCGACACTTTGCATTGTGTTTTGTTATATTGGTCGATCATCGTTAGTATTAATTTAGAGAAAATATTGACCGCTGCATATTTAATTTATTTGTCGAACCTAAGAACGCATAGTGTTTAATCCGTCGAAACCTTGGATCTGCATCAATTTGGTACCCGAGGGAGGTTCACGTCAATTTTCTAATTGGCACCCTCCCCCTTTTATTATTTCGCTATCACGCACTTGCATGTTTCTATGTCAAAATAATAAAACAAAATTTTTAGTTTTGGCCTGCCAATAACAACCTAAAATTCTTAGTTTTTCTCAAAATTCAAAAAAATAAAATTCTAGAAATTCTCCATCATTTTATTAGTTAGAAATCAAAAAAATATTTTATTTTTATTAAGTCATTATTTTTATTAAGTCATTATAAATTTTTAATTTTTGGTCTGCAAATAGCGACCTAAATTTTTTATTTTCTTGCAAAAATAATCAATTTTTTTAATAATCTCCATATTAGGATCATCCAGAAAATCAAAAATAATATTTTATCACCCTAGTTGCTAAGCGGGAACAATTCTATCTTTCCTAGAGTTTAGTGGGTCAGGTTCATTTTTCATTGCATATGCACAAGAATCAGATCGAGTTTTCTCTCCGGTTCTCACTGATATGACCTATGACGTTCACGTTTCTCTTTTAGAGTATTGGTATGATAAAGTCATGGCTAAACACACCCCAGTCTTGTCTTCATACCATAGGAATACCAACCATCCGCACGCTTATCCTCCCACTAGAATTGAGGCACCTACTTATGATGGTTAATTTAGGGTGTCCCCAAGTTTTCTTAGACTGGGTTAAGGTAATAGATTGCTACATTGAGTGGTACAAATCGACTGACGCGGATAAGGTGCGAGTAGCGAGAATAAAGTTGTTAGGTAGAGCTAAGATATTCTAGTTGAATGAGGAACGATGTCTGAGAACCGAGAACATTGAATTACTTATTGGTTGGGCAGACATGAAGGCCATGCAGACAGAATAGTACATCCCTACGTACCATCGAACGCTTATGTCAGAAGATTTGGCTACCCTTAAACAAGGGAATAAGTCGGTCTTTGAGTATACGAGTCTTCTTAAGGATATGATGGTTAGGTGTGGTGTGAAGGAGATGTCAGAGCTCACCCTCTCTAGGTTTCGTAAGGGGTTAAACCCCGACATCCAGGGTAAATGATGTGTGGGTGATCGTGATACGGACGTGCTTAAGCTAACGGACACCTAACCGTCACAGAACAAGAAATAAAAAGAGAGAGCTCCGACCAAAAGCAAACGAAAAGGGGTCGGTTGGCTCCCAAAATCCGGGACTCGATACTACGTCCTTAGGACCTACCTCTCCAACAAGCACACAACTCGCCGTAAGCCGGACTCGATACAACGTCCTTAAGACCTACCTCCCCAACAAGCACACACCTCACCGCACCTACACAAGCATCTATTCTTTTCAATATAAGCCATTTCAAACGCAACAATAATATATTTCGGAGCGGCGGAAAAACTTTCAAGAGCGATCGAAATTCGAGTCGAGATAAACTCCCTTGTTGTCACACAAAGTGCGCCGATCGGAAGAGCAAATCAAGGCTAGGCCAAGTTGCGCTCCCGATACGGATCTACCCGTTCCGGTTAACAAGAGGTTCAATAACAACAAGTTCGATTTCAGATTTTGCAAGAGATGAAATTAATAATCACGGAGAAAATGATGTGTGAAAAACCTCCACAAACTAAAAGCATGAATCACACAAGAGGGAAGAGGTTACCCAACCGGGAATAATGTTCACACAAGATAAGATGGGAGAATCACTCTCTCCACGGATCCGTCAGCGTTACACCGAGGGGTTTGCAACCTTCTTCCAAGGAGTCGCACCGAAGGAAGCCGCGTCGGAGTCGCACCGAACGGATGGAGGGAGCAAGGGATGGCGGCTTCACACCACAAGCAAGGGGGGGGGGGGGCGGCGGCTTTAGAGAAACTCCTCTTGGCCAAAATTCTCTAAGGAGGATTTTAGGTTTAAACTTTTCATTACTTGATTTCTCATAAGCACCTCCTTAAATAGGAGTTTACAACAAGCCTTAACCCTCCATGATGGAGATGTAATCTCATCCATCCGAATGGCTAAGTGCACACCAAAAATAAAATTATATCAAATTAAAAATTAAAAGCATGCAATGAATATAAAATTATCACTTAAACATAGGATAATTTTATATTCCCAAAATATAAAATAGAGTTCATAAAATAAGACAAATAAAGTTAATTCTTCATGGCGGTTCTAGCACGCCGCGGGCTGAGGTTGTAACGTGCACTTCCTTCAACATCATCAGGACGTCTAAGATCTTTGTGTCGAAGCGCCTCGGAAACCGGGTCATCATTAATTAGCGACAGCGCTGCATCAATCCTCCCCCAATCAAAATCATGTATCTCTGATGCGTGAGTGGAGAGATAGCGGCGAAGAAGCTCGGCATCGAAACGTTGAAGCTCTGTCTCGAGTACCCAAGAGTCGTCCGATGAGGGGCGGTCACTCCATCGGACATGGAAGAGGTAGGTAGAACCATCCGGAGTAGTGAATGGTTCCGCAGCGAGTATCATATCTGGAGTGAGAAATGTCCTGGGGAACCTGGGAAACATGTCAGTAGTAGGAATAAAAGACGGTAACGTACCATCCAATGTTATACCTGCGGGGACCGAAGGAGAGAGATCATCCGAACTACCACTCCCCAACCCATCCGAATTTTTAGTGGAGGGAGAAGACGACAGAGAATTCAACTCAGGTGGAGGTAAAACAAACAACATCAAATCCGAGACATTAAAAATAGGGGAGATACCCCAATCAGCTGGCAAATCCAAAATAAAAGCGTTGTCACCTAGTTTCTTGATAATCTGAAAAGGGCCGACGTGCTTCGGTGCCAACTTCTTAACGGTGCCAGATGGCAAGCGTTCGGGAACTAATCGGACTAGGACCAAATCGCCAACTTTAAAGTGCGACACCCTCCTATGTAAATTAGCGTGCGTCTGATAAGACTGGTATTGAGCAGTCAAGGTAGCTCGTATACGTGCATGTAAGTCATGAATATGTTGGGCAAAGGATTATGCAAACTGACTTGTCTTGTATGTTGGGGGCAACAACACCAAGTTAGTAGGCACAGAGGACTTGTACCCGTGAACAATCTCGTTTGGTGACAGACCAATAGACCGATTTTTGGAATTATTATAAGCCAACTGGGCGTGGGGAAGAATAAGATCCCACGTGCCTTTGTGATCGCTCACTAGGCATCTAAGAAGTCTACCCAAGCTCCGATTAACCACCTCCATCTGCCCATCAGTTTGGGGGTGATAGGCAGAAGAAAACAATAACTTGGTACCCATTAAGACCCAAAGTGTCTTCCAGAAATAGCTCGTGTACTTAACATCTCGATCCGAGACTATTGTCTTCGGCACTCCCCGGTGACTAACTACTTCTTTAAAATATAATTTGGCGATATGAGAGGCATCGTTAGTTCTGGTGCACGGGATAAAATATGCCATTTTGGAGAACCTATCCACAACTACAAAAATAGAGTCATGACGTCGTAAGGTAGTTGGTAAGCCTAAGACAAAGTCCATGCTCACATCTTCCCATGGGGTGGAAGGAATAGGCAACGACATATATAAACCGACGTTGGTTTTTGTTGGGTACATTGGAAAATGTGTACCTGATTTGAAGAAGCCCAACCTAGCTCAATGATATACATCATGTTGTATTTGATGTTGTTTTGAGTTGACATGTGCAGGTAAAGAATTGTTAAAGTTTACAGGAAAAAATTCTAAGTCCAAGTGTCGACACAAAGGAACATGTGTCGTCACATAGAAGAAAGTTGTCGACACAACACTGGGAAAGTGTGTCGACACAGAAGGTGTAAGTCGACACTACTCTGGGAAAAAGTGTCGACACATAACATAGTCTACAACAACACTAGAAAAAAGTGTCGACACAGAAGAAGTCAGTCGACACAACACTGGGAAATTGTGTCGACTCAGAAGAAGTAAGTCGACACAACACTGGGAAATTGTGTCGACTCAGAAGAAGTAAGTCGACACAACACTGGGAAATTTTGTCGACTCAGAAGAAGTAAGTCGACACAACACTGGGAAATTGTGTCGACACAGAAGAAAAACGTCGACCTCAACATTGGGAGAATGCGTCGACACTGAAGAGTATAGTCGATCTCAAGTTTGTCGACATCATCTGAATATGTCGACACAGAAGAAAATAGTCGACACCTGAAGGCTAAGTCAACACTTACTAAAGTTATGATTCTACAACAACTGTGTCGACACACAGGACTTGTGTCGACACACTGCAGAGTCAAAGACCAAGTTAGTTTCAGAAGAAAAGGTGTCGACACAAAGGCAATTTAGTCGACATCACTGAAGGCAGTGTCGACACCAAAGTCAATTGTGTCGACACAAATAGACAGATGGTCTCGACACTTTCTGACAGACTGTTTCAACACTAAGGCACAGGACTTGTTTGAAGACTTGACAGCTGTGGGTTATCACCAGTTAACTGAAGTTGTCAGACTTGTCAGAAAACGGTTAGAAACCGGATCAGCCGGTTACCATGAAGAATGTCTATAAATAGACAGATTCAGAAGGAGAAAATAAGACACTGAATGAACAACATATAGAACTGACCCTTTGAAATACATTGGATCAGAAAGTGGAGAAGGATTACATTCTACTCATTTCAAGAAAGTGCTAGGCACTTAAGAAGATCTTCTCCGGGAGATCTAAGAAGACTATCTAAGGATAGATCTAAGAAGAGTTCTAATCAGAATTCAGAAGAATCATTCAAAGTTCTGGATAGAGAGAGATCAAGTCAGAATTTGAAGAAGAAGAAGGAATCCACCAGTGGATTCTCAAGAAGCTGTTTGGAATCAACTCAGCTAAGTACATTTTCAAGAAGCTTTGAAGAAGGCTAAGAAACAGTTGATTGCATCAGCTGATTAAGAATTGTCATTGCCTTTTCTCTCTCAACTTGGCAAGACAATTTAAACAATCTTTTCTATATTTCTGTAGGATCTGTTTATACAGATCTGAGTTGTAAGCCTATGTTATAAAGGCTGAGTGTAGGAGTGTTGAACTCTGAGTGGTAGGGCTGATTGCCTGAGTGTAGGAGAAGGATATTCTCTGAGTTGTAGGCCTTGGGGCAAGGCTGAGGTAGGGCAGTTGTGCCTGAGTTGTAGGAACCTGTTGGGTTCTGAGTTGTAAGATCTATTGATCTGAGATAAGTGGAAGTTTGGCCGAATCTAGCATACAGCTAGATAGGTGAAGGGGGAAAGTGGATGTACCCAGACCTTGGGGAACCACTATAAATCATAGTGCAATCTGTGATGTTTTGTTTTCTGTGATTGCTGTGATTTCATATTAGTTAATAAATTGAATTCTGTCTAGAAGTTTTAGAAAGAAAAGCAGAACCTATTCACCCCCCCCTCTAGGTGTTTAGGCTGCCTTGAAAGTTAAACTATCAAGTGGTATCAGAGGGAGGTTCCTCAAAAAGGACTTAACAGTCTGAGGTAGATCTGATAGGCAGATTCAAGAATCAAGAAGATGGGTTCTGGAGAGAATCATAAGGAGCTAGGGTCAATGAAATTACCCATATGCAAGAAGGAAATCTTTGGGATCTGGAAAGAAAGAGTCAGATTGTTTATGGAAGCATCTGACCCAAGGATTTACATCACAGTACAGGAAGGCCCCTTCATACCAATGAAGATATCTGTTCTTGATGCAAATATCCAAACACCAAAGACTTATTCTGAAATGACCAAGGATGAAATCATCTTGGCAACCATGGACAAAAGGGCACAGAACATCATTGTCAGTGCCATAGATGATTCAACATTTCAGAATCTGATTCACTGCAAGACCTCCAAGGAGATGTGGGACACATTGATTGTCTACATGGAGGGATCAGAAGAAGTAAGGCTGGACAGAAAATCTATGCTAAATCAGGAGTATGAAAGTTTTAGACAAGGAAAATCTGATAGCATAACTGAGTGCTATAAGAAATTCTATAGAATTGTGAATGAGCTAATTTCCTATGGAAGAGTCTTCAGTACCTATGAACTGAATGACAAATTCTTAAGATCCTTATCAAAGGATTGGGATACAAAGATCTGTGCCATAAGAGAAGTGGCAAAATTGGCAGAGATATCTCCTCCAACTCTGTTTGGAAAGTTGCTATCCTATGAAATGCAACTTATGGTAAGGAAGGAGGAGGAAAGAAACTCAAGAGGAGAGCATAGAGAAAAGACTGTGGCATTTAATGCTGAAGCCACCAGAAAGAATAGGAGGAAATCACCATCTCCTCCTAAGGAAGTTGAAGAAGGTAGTTCTGAAAATTCAGATAAGGGTTCAGTCAGCAGTGATTCAGATGCAGACTTTGCTGCATTCACTAGGCAATTTCAAAGGTTCTTGAAAAAGAAGCAATGGAAGTCTAGGCCTTCCTCATCACAGCAAGTAGATGACTATTATCAGAAAAGAAGGTCATCTAGGAAAGAGAAAAGCAGGTCAAAGCCCAGCAAAGCCACTACTTCAAAGATTGTCTGCTATTGTTGCAATAGGCCTGGACATGTAGTGGCTGATTGTCCTGATAAAAGGAAGGAATCTTCAGAAAAGAAGAAGACTTATCAGAAAGGCAAGAAGGAGAAATCCTTTGTAGCAAAGAAAGATAAAAGTCTGTCAGACCAGTCAACTTCAGAATCAGGATCTGAAGCTGAAGCATATATTGGATTATATGCTGCATCTGAGGAAGAGGAGTTTATGCAGTTGCTAGACTCCATCAATGAACATCAATGCATGGGTTTGATGACTAGATCAGAAGAGGACCTATGCCAGAATCAGTCTGGTCCTAATGAGGTAAACTGTCCTTCCAGTACATATGTTTGTAGTACAAGTGAAGAATCAGCTACATCTGCATCAAGTGATGAAGATGCATCTGAATCTGAAGGAGATGTCTATCAATTGATAGACAAGTATGGGGACTTGTTGCAGGCCCTTAAGAAAAGCAAGAACCTGGTTAAATCACAGGCTCAGGAAATTGCTGATCTAAGGGTTGCAACAACTGAGTTAGAAAAAGTCCTTGATCAAAAGTTAGCTGAAATTGCCAAGCTGAAGAATATAACTATTATTCAGATGGGCACAATTAACTATACTAATGATCAAGTAAAGAGTCTGGAGGACAGACTTAGAATTGAAAGGGATTTAGTGGCTAGTTACTCTAAGCCAAAATCTGTCTTACCCTTGATAGATGAATTTGTCACTCAGAAGGGTAAGGCTGGATTAGGATTTAAGGGTAACTCCAGGGCTGGCAGATTCAAGAGGAAAGGCAAAGCCCCTATTCAGCCACTAAACCTTTCAGTCCCCATAAGGTTTGGTAAGGAGAAAGTGTCTTCTAACATATATGATCATGAAGACATTCAGGATCATATCAAGACAAATGTTCTGAAGAACAAGGGTGTTAAGGCAAGCAGGCCAACCTATGGTCATAAGCCCTATGGCTTTAAGAAACCAGTAGGAGAAGTTGCAACAGCACCAGCAATGAATAGAAATGCTTCTGACAAGGATGTATCTAGATCTAGATACAATAAGTTTGAATGTTGGTGTTGTGGCAAGAGGGGTCATTTTGCATTGGACTGCTGGTATAACACAAGTGTTATAAAGAATAAGAGTCTACCTGTTAGAAGAGGTTATGATAACTTTATTAAAGCTAACCTGAACCAAGGACCCAAGACTTACTTGGGTTCTAAGGGTAAGTAATTCTGTATTGCAGGTGAATCCAAGTTACCATGCCCCTATATGGTACTTGGATAGTGGTTGTTCCAGGCACATGACTGGAACAAAGGGGCTGCTGAAGGAGTATTCATCTGTCAAAGATGGACATAAAGTGATCTTTGGTGGATCTGAAAAAGGAGTCATCAAAGGATTTGATCAAATGACTCAACAGGTATAAGCAAGAAGATGGACAAGCTCTCCATTGCTGAAGCTTCAAAGGAAGAGGGAGCATTGGAAAATGAAGGCTGCTGTCCAGGGGGAGTACAAGAGATAATGGAAGCTGATGAAAACCAAGAGGAACAGCAGAATGAAGAAGCTGGAGATGCTCAACCTGAAGGGAATCTACCTCCAGCTATAAGATATCTAAGAGATCATCCTACTGATCAGATAATTGGTGATCCAAGACAAGGAGTGCAAACTAGAAGCAGAAATCAAAGCACAGTTTTGCATTCTAGTTTCTTGTCTCAAATGGAACCTAAGAAGTTTGAAGAAGCTATCCAAGACCAGCACTGGATTGATGCTATGCAAGAGGAGCTGAATCAGTTCAGAAGGTGCAAGGTCTGGGAGCTTGTTCCTAAACCAAGAGGCCACAACATAATTGGGACTAAGTGGATCTATAGGAACAAGCTAGATGAAAGTGGAATAATAATAAAGAATAAAGCAAGATTGGTTGCAAAAGGATACAGGCAGGAAGAAGGGATTGACTTTGATCAAACCTTTGCTCCAGTAGCAAGGCTGGAGGCAATCAGAATGTTCCTGGCCTATGCAGCCTACCAAGACTTCAAAGTATACCAGATGGATGTAAAGTCAGCATTTCTGAATGGTGATCTTAAAGAAGAAGTATATGTAGAGCAGCCATCAGGTTTTGTAGATCCTCTTAAACCTGATTCTGTGTACAAGCTTAGGAAAGCTTTGTATGGGTTAAAACAAGCTCCAAGGGCTTGGTATGAAACCCTGTCTACCTTCCTCATTGAGAATAAATTCTCAAGAGGAAAGATAGACAAAACACTATTCCTTAGGGAATCCAAAGGAAAGATCATCTTAGTCCAGATCTATGTTGATGACATAATCTTTGGATCTACTGAAGACAACCTTTGTAAAAAGTTTGCCAAACTTATGCAAGGGAAGTTTGAGATGAGCAGTATGGGAGAACTTAAGTTCTTCTTGGGACTCCAAGTAAGACAGACTGATGATGGATTGTCCATATCCCAGTCTAAGTTCACCAAGGAATTAATTAAAAAATATGGTATGGAGTCATCCTCCTCCATGAGAACTCCTATGGGCACAAGTATGCCAATATGCAAAGATGAGGCAGGTAAACCTGTTGATGAATCATTGTATAGAGGAATAGTTGGGTCACTACTATATCTCACTGCTAGTAGACCTGACATTATGTATGCAACATGTGTCTGTGCTAGGTACCAAGCCTGCCCTAAAGAATCTCATTATACAGCAGTAAAAAGGATTCTGAGATATCTAAAGGGCACTCCTACTCTAGGTCTTTGGTACCCTAGGAATAGAGATTTTCAACTAACAGGCTATTCAGATGCAGATTTTGCAGGATGTAGAGAGGATAGAAAGAGTACTACAGGTACTTGTCAATTCCTGGGAGGAAGACTAATATCTTGGAGTAGTAAAAAACAGACTAGTGTGGCAATTTCCATAGCTGAGTCAGAGTATATTGCTGCAGGAAGCTGCTGTGCACAGCTATTATGGATGCAGCATCAGCTTAAAGATTATGGTATTCAGGTAAGTAGAACACCCCTTTTATGTGATTCTAAGAGTGCTATTTCTATTGCTAATAATCCAGTTTCTCATAGTAGAACTAAGCATATAGAAATCAAATATCATTTTCTTAGAGAACATGTAGAAAAAGGTGACATCTCATTGGAATTTGTAAAAACAGATTATCAAATAGCAGATGTATTTACTAAGCCTTTAGATGAAACCAAATTCAATAAATTCAAAATTGAATTAGGTATGTTAACCATTGATTAATGTATTAAACAAAATCATTAACAATGCTATTGAAATGGTTAATAAGTAAGTAAAAGTAGTAACAACAATAATCAAGTGTTAAAAAGGACACATTGAAGTTACAGAAATTGGCTAAGTAAGAATGTGTCGACACATTCAGTAATAATGTGTCGACTCAGAGAAATTATGTCGACAAGTCAGAAATAGTGTGTCGACACAGAGAATATGTGTCGACACTTAAGAGGTTTATTGTCGACTTAACCAGGAATGTAATGTCGACTCAACCAGAATTATGGTGTCGACACTTACAAAATATGTGTCGACACTTGTCCTTAGTGTCGACACAGAATTTCTGTCTTTCTACTATGTATCCAAGGTGTCGACATAACCACATATTGGTGTCGACACATAGTAGGCTGAAGAAATGTCGAGTTAATAGAAGCTTGTGTCGACACATTCCGTCTGTGTCGACACATTTAGACTGTTTTTGGCGCCTTTTGAACTTCTTTCAACAGAAGCTATAAATAGGTCAAAAGCTCTTATTGTCGACACGCTTTCAAGGTTTTCGAGATTCAAACCCTGTGTCGACAATCTTTCTTTCTCTCCTCTCTCACGCCTTCTCGACGACTCGATGGCGCCAAAGATTGAAGACAATGTTAATGAAGGGTATGAATTGGTGCGCCAGGCGTTTGCAGAGGCGCCGCCTGATGTTCAAGGAGTTATCACCCTTCTCTCCGACTCAGGGTTAGAATTTCTTGTCTCAGAACCATCCAAGATCTGGAAGAAGGAGGTGCATGAGTTCTTTATCTCAGCATCAGTCCATTCTACTGAACTCAAGATCAAGTCCATTGTTCACGGGACTAAGATTAAGATTACCCAAAGAGGTTTGAGAAAGTTTTTGCAATTACATGTAGTTGAAAATGAAGAAGAGGTTCCTAGTTCTAAGACAAGGGAAGCCCTTCAATGGTGTGGTTTGGATTCAAACATGAAGATTGGTGCTGCATTCAATAGGAAGGGTATGAATCAGCAAGGAAAGTTCTTGTCTGAAATAGTTGGGAAAGTAATTCTCTGCAAGACAGGTGGACATGATAGGATTTCTGCCTATATGTTCAACCTTATGACCAGGATTGTCTTTACAATTCCTACTGATTGGTCAGTAATCCTATTTGACAAGATTAAAGAAGGGATCAAGAAGCCTAACATGGCTAGGATCATAAGTCTATATCTCAATGGAGCAATTCCTGAAGTGATGCAGCAACTGCCAGGATCTAAAATCAATCATATGAGAAGGATGGACATGAGACTATTCTCCAGGTGGGAAAGGGTGCTGTCTAAGGATGTGCCTGAAGAGAGCAGGCCAGACACCCCTGTAAGATCCCCTTCTCCAGCTCACGAGACTGAGCAACAACAAGAGGACCCACTTAGGATACAGAGTGAAGAACAATCTGCCTCCACTATAGTTCATCAAGTAGATACATCTGCACAGATGCAGGGGGAGCCAGTTCAATCTCCTGCTCAAAATGTATCTACCCCTGCTCAGGTACAAGTGGTACAGGTGTAGGGGAGCAAATGTATTTTACTATAAAAGACTTTCTAAAAGTTTTTTTTTTCTGCACAGGTTCAGGGGGAGCATGTGTCTTCTCCTACTCCAGATATGCAGCTGCCTGAGAATGTGCACAAGGATGCACCTAATGACTTATCTTCAGATGCTCCAGTTCAAAAAGAATACACTCTGGATGAGTTATTTCCTAATGATGACATAGCTACTGATAGAATAGAAGAGGACCAAGATGTTGAGCAGCCTCTTGACATAGAGCTAGAACAAGAAGTGGAGAAAGTTCAAGAGATTGAAAAAGTTCAAGAAATAGAGGAGGAGCAAAGAATTGAGGGGGAGCCAGTACATGTTGAAACTGAGCAACATGGCACTGAAGCAGATAGAGTTCACATTGAGAGTACTTCTGAATCTGAAACTGAAGAAGCCAGGTTGGCTAAGAAAAGAAAACTGGTTGTATTTAAAAGAAGAAGCAAGACTTATAAACAGGCTTTACAGACATCACCTCCACCACCACCTCCTGAAGTTGATTATAACAAGTTCTTGGTGGATTTACAGGTGAAATTGGATGACCACAGGGTGGCCATTGAGAAATATGTTGATGAAAGAAACAAAACTCTGCAGTTTGACTTAGCCCAAGATATCAAATCTATCCAATTTCAAGTCAACTTGAATAAAACTGAAATGACAGATTGCTTCCACAAGGGTGGCAATGCTGTAGTTTATCTGGCTAAACAACAGCAGGCTATCTCTACAAAGGTGGATGATATTGCTTTGAAGCAAGGTTATGTTCTGGAAAATCAAATAAGAATGAATGACAATTTAACTGAATCTCATAATGAGATCATTCAAGAGGTGAAGAAGATTGTTCCAGGGATGCCTGCAAATAGAGCCAAAGAAATGGAAGAATTTGATAAGAATTTTCAGGCTGCTATTGCATCTGTTAAGACTGCCATCACAACCTCTCAACAGGAAATATCTGAAAAACTTCAAAAGTTAAGACCATTTTTCAAAGAGGGAGTGAATTATTTGGATGGCCAAATTCGATTCCAGAAAGAAGATCTTAGAGATCATATATCAAGAGAAGCCATAAAGGGGGAGAGGATGCTGATTCATGCAGGCTCTGAGCATGCCAAATGGGTGACCAATAGTATAAGAGCCACATTGGGATATCCACCATTGTGTGATGATAACATGGTGGCTGAGTCAGGTCTGCAAACAGGACTACTTGAAGGTGACCAACCTGAGGTTGCCCAAGTCATATACCCCCCTCCAGATTTTGATATATTGGATCAGCAAGTGCAATATATGTATAGTCCTTCAAAGGAGGTTGTAAATGTTACCTTTGGAAAGGTTGATAAGCCTGAGGTAAATTTGCAAGAACAGCAAGATGCTCTACTGTCAAAGAAAAGATTTAGAGAGCAGGCTGAGCTGAAGCCAGATTTTGAGCAGTGGAGTCCTACTTCCAGAAATATAATACTCACTGCATGGAAAGCTGTCAAAGATCAAGTTCATGAAAGGGGCAAGTGGTACAATGAGCAGGAATGGCAGAAGTATGAGGCAAGACAAGAAGCCATTGTACAATTCAGAAGGAAAGCTAAGCTGGGAAGACTTCCACCTGATGCTATGGAGCCAAGCAAATACTTCCCAAAGCCTTTTCACTATTTTGAAAGGCAAAGGCTCAAGGAAGAAGCTAAGAAGAAAGCTGATCTTAAAGGAAAAAAGATGGCTGAAGAATCAGAAGCTCCTGTGACAGCTAAAATTAAATCTGGCCAAGGGATTGTTATTAGAGAACCTGATCAATCCTGATAATGTTTTAGTTCTTTCATAATGTTTTGTAATGATGTAATGTGATCAGTCAAAGAAAAACCATGTAATCAAACATTACCCAGTAATAAACAAAATATTGTTAAATCTGTGATAGATTGTTTTATCCATGATGTTCTTATTATTTTGTTTATAATTAAGTATCCCTGTGTATTGTCATATATCATCATTTTATACTATTTATAAATGGTGTATATCATTGGCTATAAGGGTTATGACTTCTCCAAATAGGGGGAGATTGTTGGGTACATTGGAAAATGTGTACCTGATTTGAAGAAGCCCAACCTAGCTCAATGATATACATCATGTTGTATTTGATGTTGTTTTGAGTTGACATGTGCAGGTAAAGAATTGTTAAAGTTTACAGGAAAAAAATTCTAAGTCCAAGTGTCGACACAAAGGAACATGTGTCGTCACATAGAAGAAAGTTGTCGACACAACACTGGGAAAGTGTGTCGACACAGAAGGTGTAAGTCGACACTACTCTGGGAAAAAGTGTCGACACATAACATAGTGTACAACAACACTGGAAAAAAGTGTCGACACAGAAGAAGTCAGTCGACACAACACTGGGAAATTGTGTCGACTCAGAAGAAGTAAGTCGACACAACACTGGGAAATTGTGTCGACTCAGAAGAAGTAAGTCGACACAACACTGGGAAATTTTGTCGACTCAGAAGAAGTAAGTCGACACAACACTGGGAAATTGTGTCGACACAGAAGAAAAACGTCGACCTCAACATTGGGAGAATGCGTCGACACTGAAGAGTATAGTCGATCTCAAGTTTGTCGACATCATCTGAATATGTCGACACAGAAGAAAATAGTCGACACCTGAAGGCTAAGTCAACACTTACTAAAGTTATGATTCTACAACAACTGTGTCGACACACAGGACTTGTGTCGACACACTGCAGAGTCAAAGACCAAGTTAGTTTCAGAAGAAAAGGTGTCGACACAAAGGCAATTTAGTCGACATCACTGAAGGCAGTGTCGACACCAAAGTCAATTGTGTCGACACAAATAGACAGATGGTCTCGACACTTTCTGACAGACTGTTTCAACACTAAGGCACAGGACTTGTTTGAAGACTTGACAGCTGTGGGTTATCACCAGTTAACTGAAGTTGTCAGACTTGTCAGAAAACGGTTAGAAACCGGATCAGCCGGTTACCATGAAGAATGTCTATAAATAGACAGATTCAGAAGGAGAAAATAAACACTGAATGAACAACATATAGAACTGACCCTTTGAAATACATTGGATCAGAAAGTGGAGAAGGATTACATTCTACTCATTTCAAGAAAGTGCTAGGCACTTAAGAAGATCTTCTCCGGGAGATCTAAGAAGACTATCTAAGGATAGATCTAAGAAGAGTTCTAATCAGAATTCAGAAGAATCATTCAAAGTTCTGGATAGAGAGAGATCAAGTCAGAATTTGAAGAAGAAGAAGGAATCCACCAGTGGATTCTCAAGAAGCTGTTTGGAATCAACTCAGCTAAGTACATTTTCAAGAAGCTTTGAAGAAGGCTAAGAAACAGTTGATTGCATCAGCTGATTAAGAATTGTCATTGCCTTTTCTCTCTCAACTTGGCAAGACAATTTAAACAATCTTTTCTATATTTCTGTAGGATCTGTTTATACAGATCTGAGTTGTAAGCCTATGTTATAAAGGCTGAGTGTAGGAGTGTTGAACTCTGAGTGGTAGGGCTGATTGCCTGAGTGTAGGAGAAGGATATTCTCTGAGTTGTAGGCCTTGGGGCAAGGCTGAGGTAGGGCAGTTGTGCCTGAGTTGTAGGAACCTGTTGGGTTCTGAGTTGTAAGATCTATTGATCTGAGATAAGTGGAAGTTTGGCCGAATCTAGCATACAGCTAGATAGGTGAAGGGGGAAAGTGGATGTACCCAGACCTTGGGGAACCACTATAAATCATAGTGCAATCTGTGATGTTTTGTTTTCTGTGATTGCTGTGATTTCATATTAGTTAATAAATTGAATTCTGTCTAGAAGTTTTAGAAAGAAAAGCAGAACCTATTCACCCCCCCCCCCTCTAGGTGTTTAGGCTGCCTTGAAAGTTAAACTATCAGTTTTGGTGCCCTTGGATACCTGACAAGTACGACAACTACTCACCACTCGTCCCACCATTGCATTAAGTTTTGGCCAATAGAATTTTTCTTCAACTAACGTAATGGTCTTATCCCTACCGAAATGACCACTCAACCCTCCGCCATGCAATTCCTAGATGATATGGAGGCGTAACGATGACTGCGGAATACATAACTTTCCAAGTCTAAATAGATAGCCATCCTTAATGATGAAAGCCGATATGTTCGTGGGGGAGCTATCTTGGGCTGACAAATATGCGTTCTGGAAATCGGGGCACATGGCGTACTCATCTTTGATTCATTCGAATCCTACCACATTAACCTCCATAGTGGTGACTAACAAGGTTAAGCGACTAAGAGCGTCCGCGACTCGGTTGTCAGCTCCCTTAAGGTGTTTAAGATTGAAAGTGTAACCCTATAGGAAAGATACCCACTTAGCGTGACGCGGGCTGATCTTATGTTGGCCATTGATGAACCGCAATGCTTCGTGATCGGAAAGGATCACAAAATCCTTAGGGAGGAGATAGTGCCTCCAATGGTGCAGACATCTAATGGCGGCGTAGAACTCCCTATCATAATTTGAGTAGTTTAATTTGGCGCCCGTCAACTTCTCACTAAAATAACTCACGGGGTGTCCCTCCTGACTCAAGACACCTCCAACTCCAATGCCAGATGCATCACATGTAAGCTCGAAAACCTTGGTGAATTCGGGGAGACGCAACACCGGGGCTTCGGTAATAAGCTCTTTAATGCGACGAAATGAAAACGTGGCGGATTTCGTCCATGTGAATTCGCCCTTCTTCATGCAGTCGGTAATGGGTGCCATAATGCTACTAAAATTGCGTATAAAATGACGATAGAAGATAGCTAATCCGTGGAAACTACGCACCTCTCGAAGGTTAGTGGGCTCGTGCCAGTCTCTAATCACTTGAACCTTTCCTGGGTCAACACAAATTCCATCCGAACCAACTATGTAACCAAAGAATTCAACCTCCGAAACATAAAATGTGAATTTCTTAAGATTTAGAAATAAGGTTTCCTTCCTTAAAGTGGTGAGGATTACTTTGATGTGGGAGAGGTGTTCGGCGGGGGAGGTACTAAAGACGAGGATGTCGTCGAAATTTACTACAACAAACTTCCCCATATACGGCCTAAAGATGTGCGTCATCATTCGGGAGAAGGTGCTAGGGGCATTGGATAACCCAAAGGGCATCACCAACCACTCATACAACCCGTCCTTAGACTTGAACGCTGTCTTCCACTCATCCCCCTCTCGGATCCTAATCTGATGGTAACCACTCCGTAGGTCCAACTTCGAGAAGATAGTGGCACCCGTTAAAACATCCAAGAGATCATCTAAACGCGGTATTCGAAACCTATATTTTATAGTAATTTTGTTGATAGCCCGGCTATCAACACACATGCGCCAGGTGACATCCTTCTTTGGGGGCAAGAAGGGCCGGGACAGCACACGGGCTCATACTCCCCCTAATAAATCCCTTACGCAGTAAATCCTCTATCTGGGTTTGTAACTCTTGGTGGGCGGCGGGATTAAGCCCATAGTGGGGTTGGTTGGGTATGGACGATCCGGGGATAAGGTCGATGGCATGTTGTATATCTCTAAGTGGAGGCAACGACGATGGCAACTCATCCGGGTAAACGTCCCTAAACTCTTCCAATAATACCCGTAGCTCTCTGGGTAAATCATCCAACACGCCGCTATCAGTTTTGGTACCCATGAGAACGAGAGCGTACATCATGCCCTCAATGAAGGGATCCTTCACAAATTCTTTCCTACCAACCAAGCTCAATTCCTTCCTCTCTACAGGGACATTGGTATCCTTAGCCATCACTACCGGTTCTTTTGGCACAGTCGGTCTCAAGGTGATGGTCTTGCCGTTGAATTTAAACTCATATGTGTTGGCGCGACTGTAGTGTGTCACATCACGGTCATAGAGCCAGGGGCGGCCTAATAACACATGACAAACGTCCATGGGCAGGACGTCGCACCCGACCTCATCAGAGTAGGACTTGAATGACAGGGGAACTAAGCATCGTTGGGTTACCTTAATAGTTACCTTACTAATCCAAGCAACCTGATAGGGATTCGGGTGCGGCTCAACAGTCAAGGACATACGCTTAACGACGTTCTCAGAAACGGCGTTCACGCAACTATCATTATCAATAACTTGTTTGCATAACTTTTCGCCACTCTTAAAGGTCAGGGAAAATATGCTCGTCCTCTTCCAGTCGTCTACGGGACGAGGAGTGGTCAAAATACAACGCATAACCATAAGGCGGTGATCGTCCTCCAAGTCACTAGGGACTCCTTCGGGGTCACTTTCCTCCGCGGCCTCGTACTCATAATCGTCAGGGTCGGTAGCCGGCTCTAATAAGGCTAGAGTTTTCGTCTTTGTTGGCCACTCGTAGGCATAGTGGCCTTGAACGCCGCAAGAGTAACAAGTGGTGTTAGCCTTGCTAACCTTTCCTATAGGAACACGCTCACTTGCGGGGTTCTTAGTGTTTCGAGCGGTGATCACAACAGACTTCGACTCGTGGGATTTGAACTTTTCCTTATCAGGATATGTGGAAGAAGATGTCCCAGTGGTGGACTTGTTCTTCGCATGAGATTAACGGAAGTGAGCCTTATAGGCTAAGTGTTTTTCAATGTCCATGGCGGCATTGAAAGTTGCGTTCAAATCCGTATGCCCATAACGCAAGAGCTTCCTTTGGATATCGGGGTGAAACCCCTTTCGAAATCTAGATAAAGTGACTTCGGGGATCTCCCTCAGGTCACATCGCACTATACGGTCCTTAAGTTCACCCATATATTCAGCTACCGAACTCGAGCCCTGCCGCAGGGTGGCAAGCTCATCGAACATCTGTGTCCGATGGTACGCAGGGACGTACTGATCGATCAACAAGTTCTTCATTACGGCCCACCCAATAATTGGCTCTCCGTTCCCAGCTCCTAGCCTACACTCTTCATTCAACCAATAAGTTTTGGCACGACCCGTTAACTTCATCCTGGCAACTTGGACCTTTTGGGGGTCCGTGAGATGGTGCCAGCCGTAGTAACATTCCATGTCCACCGTCCAATTAAGGAAGTTTTGTGGATCTCCCATGCCGTCGTAAGTGGGGGAATCAATCTTGACGGCCCTAGTAATGTCAAACTCTCGCTCGTGGCGACGGCCTTGAGGGTGCACTCGTGGGGAGTCCCCATCAGAATCCGAATCGGAGTTTTGTTGGCGCCGGTGGGGCAACTCAACATTAACAGGTGGTGGGGGTGGCCTAGCTTGGTTTTGTATGAACTGGGTAAACAAGTTCCTAAGCTCAGTCATTTCATTACGCAGCCCTGCTATGGCCTCGGTGTTGGGATCTCCATGCTCATTCGTAGCCATCCTAGACGTAGACGAGGTCGAATATTCCGATCCTAGCCTAGTGCACATTCAGGTTTAGAAAAATCTTGGAAAGATGATTTTTCCTAGGGCTGTAGCTATATTGAAAATAAGACATTTTTATAGATTCCCAACGTGACTAACATGTAGATCGTTATATTTTTTTTTTGAAATTTCGCTTAAAAATAAGGATTTTAGCCCGCTATTGGCAGACCACATAAAATAATTTTTTGATTTTCTAGAGATCCGAACGACCAACAAAGAACGCAGAGAGGATGTTTGCAACGTGGAAGTTGAAACAACCTCCCTCTGATACCAAATTGATGTGGGGTTGATCGTGATACAGACGTGCTTACACTAACGGACACCTAACCGTCACAGAACAAGAAATAAAAAGAGAGAGCTCCGACCAAAAGCGAACGAAAAGGGGTCGGTTGGCTCCCAAAATCCGGGACTCGATACCACATCCTTAGGACCTACCTCTCCAACAAGCACACAACTCGCCGTAAGCCAGACTCGATACAACGTCCTTAAGACCTACCTCTCCAACAAGCACACAACTCACCGCACCTACACAAGCATCTATTCTTTTCAATATAAGCCATTTCAAACGCAGCAATAATATATTTCGGAGCGGCGGAAAAACTTTCAAGAGCGATCGAAATTCGAGCCGAGATCAACTCCCTTGTTGTCACACAAAGTGCGCCGATCGGAAGAGCAAATCAAGGCTAGGAGAAGTTGCGCTCCCGAGACGGATCTACCCGTTCCGATTAACAAGAGGTTCAATAACAACAAGTTTGATTTCAGATTTTGCAAGCGATGAAATTAATAATCACGGAGAAAACGATGCGTGAAAAACCTCCACAAACTAAAAGCATGAATCACATAAGAGGGAAGAGGTTACCCAACTGGGAATAATGTTCACACAAGATAAGGTGGGAGAATCACTCTCTCCACGGATCCGCCGGCATCACACCGAGGGGTTTGCAACCTTCTTCCAAGGACTCGCACCGAAGGAAGCCGTGCCGGAATTGCATTGAACGGATGGAGGGAGCAAGGGGGCGGTGGCTTCACACCACAAGCCAGGGGGGGCGGCTTTGGAGAAACTCCTCTTGGCTGAAATTCTCTACGGAGGATTTTAGGTTTAAACTTTTCATTACTTGATTTCTCATAAGCACCTCCTTAAATAGGAGTTTACAACAAGCCTTAACCCTCCATGATGGAGATGTAATCTCATCCATCCGAATAGCTAAGTGCACACCAAAAATAAAATTGTTTCAAATTAAAAATTAAAAGCATGCAATGAATATAAAATTATCACTTAAACATAGGATAATTTTATATTCCCAAAATATCAAATAGAGTTCATAAAATAAGACAAATAAAGTTAATTCTTCATAGCGGTTCTAGCACGCCGCGGGCAGAGGTTGTAACGTGCACTTCCTTCAGCGTCATCACGGCGTCTAAGATCTTTGTGTCGAAGCACCTCGGCAACCGGGTCATCATCAATTAGCGGCGGCGCTGCATCAGTAAATTACTGCGTTATGGTCACACCGACCTAAACATCACTTTTAATGTCGCATTGGATATTGAGAAGCACAACGTTCATAAGAATAAGACTCGGTCGTTTCATAAGGGAGAGTCCGTCTTAGGACCACCACCCACTTTTAGGGAAACCATTCCTAATAGGTCTTATGTATTGGACTCTAAAAATGTAACTACTAGGGTGTTGCCTCCGTTATCCTCGACGACTGAGCCTCCTAAGATTGTGATCTAAACCAATGAGGATTCTGATGTAGATGTGGTATCTCTTGATTCTGAGGATAACCCCGTAGGTGAGAGTATTTCGAAATGTACGTCAGTGCCCGATGATTCTGATGAGTCTTAAATGCAGGGAATACCTAGTGATTTAGAAGATGATGTTTGGGATGATGATATTCTGATCTGTGAGAGTATTCTGTTGCCTATTATGTGCCCTACTAGCATTGTGTCTGTTCACCCTAGTATTGAGTGCCCTCTCTAGGATACAATCCCCATTGTGTTAGAGCCTACGATTACACCTAGTGAGATTGTATCTGAGTTATTTAAGGAGTTTGAAAGTGACGATGTCCCTATTTTTATTGTGGATGAACTACCATCTGAGGGAAGGGTATTTTTGGACGATTCTTTGGTTGTACACCCGAATGAGAGTTCTTTGATGTTGTCACCATTGGGTGAAATCTGTAACACCCCAGAAATCTCAAAAGACTTTTGAAAGCATATTTGAGATGGAGGCTGTTTGACACGGCCTGGGACACAGGCGTGTCCCAGGGCGTGTCGGGGGTACACGGCCTGGGACACGGGCGGGTCCCAGGGCGTGTTCAGCTGGTCGACGATCGGTGGTCGACTTTAGTCGATCGTGGGACACGGCCCTGGACACGGGCGTGTCCCAGGGCGTGTCATACCCAAGAGAAGGCCAGACTGAGTCAGAGAAGTACATGGCCTGGAGCCCAGCCGTGTTCTGGAGAACACGGCCGTGTCAAGTTTGACACGGGCGTGTGTTTTACCCGTGTTCTTCTCTGTTCGTTTTGGAGATCGTTGAGTACCGTGTAGTGGGGGTGACACAGGCATGTCACATGACTGACACGGGCATGTCAGGGTCGACACGGGCGTGTCGATGCCCGTGTTCTGGTAGATTTCAGTCGGTGTGTGTGCCGCGTGTGCCGCTTAAGGGTACACGGCCTATGACACGGGCGTGTCACAGGCCGTGTCGGCCAAAAAAATAGTCTTTTTCGGGCAGATCTTGGCCGTTCATTTTCCTTTAAGAAGATCCAGTGGCTGGGGCTAATTCCTGGTTTGATAAGGCCGGGAAAGGAGAAGGCTAATCTCATTTTTGAGTTCATATTCTCTTTCTAAATCTAAGAGAGAGGGGAGAGCAAGGTGAGGAAGAAGAAGTGGAATCCGGATGCCGGTGGTGCTACGGTGGTCCAAATCGCGAGCCGAGTTCGTATTTGTGAAGGCAACGCTACTGCGAAGGCTTTCATCCGTCTCAATTTCTCTCCATGGCTCCGAAGCGAATTCCTAGGGTAACGATTTCCTTCTTGGACATGTGAAGTCCTTCTTTCCTGCATTGCATAGGGAAAACCCTTCCCCGCGAGTATGCGGTGGGTTGTGGCGTCCCTTGGGGTAGATATGTGAAGTCCCCCTTGTTAGAGTCCGGAATTGGAGTACGGATCTAGGCATGCTGTGTGAAGCCCACCTTAACTTGAACTCAAGATTGTCCTCTTAGGAATGCAAGTACACTTGTTTGTTGAACTTGTGTATTCGTTTTATATGGTTGTCGTTTTCCTTGGTCGCTAAATGGTGTATTTGACACATATAGGTGACCAGAAGTGTTGCGGGTCAATCCGAACCACAACGTTCTGTTGAAAGTGCGGCACCAGCTGAGGTGCCCATAACTCCTCCATCCGCTAAAACAGTCCGTCTTATCACGGAAACGGTACTTGCTGTGATGAATGCTCAGCAGGCTGGGCAGGCACGTCCTGCAGTAGTGCCAACGCAAGCTGGGGTACGGCAAGAACCGGTAGAAGCCGAAGTTGATCCGCGGGTAGCAGATCAACAATGGAAGCAATTCTTGAGCTTCAACCCTCCACAGTTTCATGGGGCGGGTACACCGGCCCAAGCAGAGGATTGGCTTGCAAGGATCAAGAGGATTATGAGAGCTATCAAGGTTGAGGAGGAACAGAAAGTCATGTTAGCCACTTTCCTACTGGAAGGAGAGGCGCGATTGTGGTGGGATGAGATTGAAATGCATCACTTGGCCGACAGGCAATTGGCAGAGATTACAATGGAAGAATTTTCTCGATTGTTCTTAGCATAACATCTGCCGATGCAGCAAAGGATATCGATGGAAATGGAATTTCAACGGTTAGCGCAGGGAGATCGAAGTGTGGATGACTACCTGCATGAGTTCACCCGTTTGGGCAGATATGCGGGCACGATCTTCGCCGAAGAAGAGCGTAAGAGTAGTAGGTTTTATGCGGGACTGCTAGATGAGCTGCGGTATTTGCTCTCGAGTTCTGTGAGTCATGGATTTCAAGCCTTAGTCTGTACGGCTCGTTCTTTGGAGACGGACATGAAACGGGGGCAAGCAAAGGGAAACTTGGCTGTTACGAAGCCAGAGTTTAAGCCGCCGCGTCCGGAAAAGTTTGGCTACCGAAAGAGATGGAATAAGAAGTCTAAGTCTTCTGGACAAGCTCCTTCTGCGACTGTGTCGGAGACATCTGGGTATGGATCTCGTGCTTGTTTTACGTGCGGGAAGTTGGGACACTTCGCACGTGAATGCCGATCTGGTCCTCCAAAGGGTGATAAGAAGACGGGAGCGTCTTATGCGGAGAAGGGGAAGGCTGTGGTGGAGTCTTCTGCCTTGCACGTGCAGCCCAGGGTCTTCAACCTTGGACAACAGGAGGCCATTAAGCAGGCGGATGTCGTCACAGGTGCGCGTAGGTTTTAATGTTCTTTTGTTTGGTGTGCTGTGCTTGTTTTAATTATACTGTTATAGGGTTTGTCCTGATACGAGAGTATCCGGCGCGAGCACTATTCGACACAGGTGCTTCACATTCGTTTCTGTCTGAGGACTTTGTCTTTCGTGTCAGGGTGCCTATCCGGACCACGACAGACAGTGTAAAGGTGTTGTTGCCTAACGGATGTTTGATGTGCGCGGATCGATCTTGCGGTCTTGAGGTCAAGATAGGGAGTCGGGAGTTCAAGGTGGAAACATTAGTATTACCGATCAAGGAGTTTGATATAATCTTTGGTATGGATTGGCTTTCAGAGCAGCGTGCCTGTATAGATTGCACTTCAAAAGAGGTCACACTTCGGCAAAATACCGAACAAGAGACCAAGTTCATTGGTATGCAAGGGATGAGTGGGATGTTGTTATCCGCTCTCCAAGTTGTTAAAGCAGTTCGGAAGGGTGCGGAGTTGTTCTTCACACTCATAGAGGCGGTGACGCCAAAGGCCAGTGTGAGTAAAGTGCCAATTGTATCGGATTATGCTGATGTGTTTCCAAAGGACCTTCCGGGGTTACCTCCCCAAAGGGAAATCGACTTCGCTATCGAGCTGGTGCCGGGTGCGAAACCTGTGGCTCGTTCGCCGTATCGGGTAGCGCCAAAAGAAATGGCCGAACTGAAAGTTCAGTTGCAAGAGTTGTTGGAGCAGGGATACATACGCCCAAGTATGTCACCTTGGAGCGCGCCTATTCTTTTTGTGAAAAAGAAAGACGGTGGTTTGCGGCTATGTATTGATTATCGCGAACTGAATAAGCTGACGGAGAAAAACAAGTATCTGATTCCACGGATCGATGACCTGTTTGAACAGCTAGCAGGCTCAACCGTCTATTCGAAGTTGGATTTGAAGTCCGGGTATTACCAGTTGCGGATTAGGGAAGGTGACATTCCCAAGACAGCGTTTGGCACACGCTATGGTCATTATGAGTTCACAGTGATGTCGTTCGGCTTATGTAATGCGCCTTTGGTATTCATGGATCTCATGCATCGAATGTTCCGCGAATACCTGGATTTGTTTGTGATTGTGTTTATTGATGATATCCTTGTATATTCATAATCAGAGGAAGATCATGCAAACCATTTGCGATTGGTATTACATACCTTGCGAAGGAATAAGCTGTATGCCAAGTTCTCTAAGTGTGAGTTCTGGCTCTCGTCGGTGGCTTTACTAGGCATGTGGTAAGTGGAGAGGGCATAGCGGTGGATCCGGCAAAGATAAGTGCCATTCGTGATTGGCCAGTGTTGTCTTCGGTGGCCGAGGTCAGGAGTTTCCTTGGACTAGCGGGCTACTATAGACGGTTCATGGAGAACTTCTCCCGGATTGCTTTGCCTCTGACTACGTTGACGAGAAAGGATCAGAAGTTCGTTTGGACGCCGGAGTGCGCACGAGCTTTTGTGGAGCTGAAGAGTCGTTTGACCACGACGCCCGTTTTGACGTCGCCATGTGGTACAGATGGTTTTGAGATATACAGCGATGCGTCAGGAAGCAGCTTAGGCTGCGTTCTCCTGCAGTTTGGCAAGGTGATCGCTTATGGCTCACGTCAATTGAAAGTACATGAGCGTAATTACCCCGTCCATGACTTGGAGTTGGCAGCGGTGATCTTTTCGCTAAAGTTGTGGCGGCACTATCTTTATGGCGTGAAGGTAGATATTTATACAGATCATAAAAGCTTAAAGTATCTGCTCGATCAAAAGGATTTGAATATGCGACAAAGGAGGTGGATGGAATTCCTTGGGGATTATACCTTTGACATTCACTATGTTCCCGGAAAGGGAAATGTGGTCGCTGATGCCTTGAGTCGTCGGACTCCGGTGCGGGCAAGTTGGTTGCGGATACATGATGAGCGGCTAATCCAGGAGTTGGAAGCTTTGGAGATATCTTGTGTGGAAAGAAATTCGTCGACCAATGCATGCGTGAACTGGCTGGAGGTTCAATATGACCTTGCTGACAGGGTTCGGTGGGCAACGGAGTTGGATGAAAGTCTCCAACGCTATGCAAAGGAGGGTTCTGGTGACCAATTCTCCTGGGATGACGGGTTGTTACGGAAGGATGGCCGATTGTGCGTCCCTTGTGCGGGTAAATTACGAGAAGAATTGCTATATGAAGCACACTTTACAAAGTACTCAATTCACCCTGGGAGCACAAAAATGTACAAGGACATGAAGAAACTGTTCTGGTGGCCTGGTTTAAAGAAGGACATAGCCGCGTATGTGGCTAAATGTCGTACTTGTGCTTTAGTAAAGGCAGAATGTCAACGGCCGAGTGGTTTCCTTAAGTCGTTGCCGGTTCCGCAGTGGAAGTTTGAGGATATTTCTATGGATTTCGTGCACAGATTGCCGAGATCTCAGCGTGGTCATGACTCAATCTGGGTGATTGTAGACCGGTTGACAAAGGTGGCTCACTTTTTACCAAACAAGCGGGACGATTCAGTGGAAACGTTGGCAAAGCTCTATGTGGAGCAGATTGTTCGATTGCACGGTGTTCCCCAGAGCATCGTAAGTGACCGAGATGGGCGATTTACTTCGAAAGATTGGAGACTAGTTCATCAGATGTTGGGCACGAAGTTAGCATTCAGTACGGCCTTTCATCCGCAAACGGATGGCCAAACTGAACGAACCAACAGAACGATGGAGGATATGCTCCGTATGTGCGCCCTAGACTTCGGTAAGAAATGGGAAGAGCATCTTGTTATGGTGGAATTTGCCTATAATAATAGCTATCAAGCGAGTATAGGCATGGCCCCGTTTGAAGCTCTGTATGGTCGTAAGTGCCGTACACCGCTAGCTTGGGCAGAAACTGGAGAGTCCAAAATTTTGGGACAAAAGGCAGTCGAGGATGCTACCTCAACAATACGCTCTATTCGAGAGAGGCTCCTAATAGCCCAGGATCGGCAAGCCAAGTATTACAACGCTAAGCACCGGAACGTGGAGTTCGCGGTGGGTGACTGGGTCTATTTGAAGATTAAACCCTTCAAAGGCGTATCTCGGATTCGGCGGTTGAAAAACCTAAGTCCGCGATACCTTGGTCCATTTGAGGTGGTGGAACGAGTTGGGGAAGCTTCCTATCGGCTAACTCTTTCATCGGAATTGGGTGGATTGCATGATGTGTTTCACATCTCGGTGCGACACAAAGCAGTCAAGGATCCAGCTCAAGTGATTGCGAATGATCGAGTGCTGGTTGAGTATGGGCTAACGACAAAGGTGAGGCCTATACGGATCGAAAATCGAGCCGAGAAACAGTTGCGGAACAAAGTGATCGGGATGGTCAAAGTCCGATGGGACAATTGTGGCCGAGAAGAGCTAACATGGGAAAGCGAGCATACCATGCGAGCCGAGTTTCCCGAGTTATTTTCGTAACTTGTTCGCTCGTTGTATATGTAACAGAAACATATAAATGTTTTGTTGTTTTCTCCCTGCTGTCTTCAAATTTCGGGACGAAATTTTATTAAGGAGGGGAGGATTGTAACACCCCAGAAATCTCAAAAGACTGTCTTCAAATTTTGAGATGGAGGCTGTTTGACACGGCCTGGGACACGAGCGTGTCCCAGGGCATGTCGGGGGTACATGGCCTGGGACACGGGCGTGTCCCAGGGCGTGTTCAGCTGGTCGACGATCGGTGGTCGACTTTAGTCGATCGTGGGACACGGCCCTGGACACGGGCGTGTCCCAGGGCGTGTCATACCCAAGAGAAGGCCAGACTGAGTCAGAGAAGTACACAGCCTGGAGCCCAACCGTGTTCTGGAGAACACAGCCGTGTTAAGTTTGACACAGGCGTGTGTTTTACCCGTGTTCTTCTCTGTTCGTTTTGGAGATCATTGAGTACCGTGTAGTGGGGGTGACACGGGCATGTCACATGACTGACACGGGCATGTCACATGACTGACACGGGCATGTCGATGCCCGTGTTCTGGTAGATTTCAGTCGGTGCGTGTACCGCTTAAGGGTACACGGCCTGTGACACGGGCGTGTCACAGGCCGTGTCGGCCAAAAAAATAGTCTTTTTCGGACAGATCTTGGCCGTTCATTTTCCTTAAAGAAGATCCAGTGGCTGGGGCTAATTCCTGGTTTGATAAGGCCGGGAAAGGAGAAGGCTAATCTCATTTTTGAGTTCATATTCTCTTTCTAAATCTAAGAGAGAGGGGAGAGCAAGGTGAGGAAGAAGAAGTGGAATCCGGCTGCCGGTGGTGCTACGGTGGTCCAAATCACGAGCCGAGTTCGGATTTGCGAAGGCAACGCTGCTGCGAAGGCTTTCATCCATCTCAATTTCTCTCCATGGCTCCGAAGCGAATTCCTAGGGTAACGATTTCCTTCTTGGACATGTGAAGTCCTTCTTTCCTGCATTGCATAGGGAAAACCCTTCCCCGCGAGTATGCGGTGGGTTGTGGCGTCCCTTGGGGTAGATATGTGAAGTCCCCCTTGTTAGAGTCCGGAATTGGAGTACGGATCTAGGCATGCTGTGTAAAGCCCATCTGGACATGTTGGTCTGGATTGGTGATGCTTGTTTGCATATCGGAGAAGACTCCGTGATTATTGCTTGTATGCATGATGGATAAAGTACTGGAGGAAGTCCAGGAAATTGTGAGAGTTGGGTTCAACTCTTGTGGCCGTGAGTTGCCACTTTGTGTGCGGTTGAGCGTTGGGCTGCAACTGTATGAAAAGGCTTCGTGCCGAACAGGCAAGGTGAAACCGACCCGCGCCTTTAAATATGGCCTCAGGTATGATGTACTTGGTTGGGCAAGGCGATTTGAGCAACGGGGGGTGGCTGATCTGTACCTGCGTTATGTAGGCTGGACATGAGAGCGCCAAGGCATTGGGCTTTTGTCAGCGGCATAATGAGAGTCTTGGGCCTGCGTGCCGGACTAAATGATCAATGGTGAGATCCGGTGTTTCCGGTGCACCCGAGTGCGCCATGAGTGCACGGGACGTCGGGCCGTCGTGCCGGCGTTTGTGATATGTGACTGTGCGGTCGTGCACGTCTTGCTTGAATTGCTATATATATCATATTGGACGATTGCTATGCAGGGATGGAATTCCGCTGCCCCGTGCCAGGGGCAGGGTCGTTATAATTGGTCAGCTGAATGCTGACCGTTGCCCTGTTTGCCACCACTTGGTGGATTTGTTCTTATAGGTACTGGAGGTGCTGGTCCGAGCGGGACTTAGCGGGCTGAAGCCCAAGCTGCGTTGCTACCCTCGAAGGCATTGTTTTGTTTCTTTTTGTTCATGTGTGGCCGGCCTGCGTGCCGATGTCTGTAATCCACACCTTGTTAAGAGAAACTTGTAAGGCCTTAAGGCCGGACTCTTTGGTTGTTTGTAGACATTCCTATGTTATAGTGGACAGTGTTCTTTATCTTGAGTTCAAAGTTTTAACCGTGAAGCTTCCGCTAGAATGCTCTGTGTTAGGATGCGTTGGTTTTGATATTAGTTCGTAGCATCTCCGCCTGTTTGTGGAATATGGTGTGGGGCCCCGGCCGGACCCTCTATTATATTCTTCTTGACGGGTAGAGGTGTTACAAAATCAATACTGATTCAGATTTTATCCCGGGTTTGATTTACCGACCCTTCCCCCTATTTATTTTCCCACATTAGTTGACTTTTTAGGACGTGGAACTGGTAGACCTAGTCTGCGTTTTTGTGTCACGCCCACTTTAATAGTTCCTACATTGGCATTGTATCAACATATTGATATCACTATGTTGAGCGCACTAGTATTTGGACTTTTCACCGCACCTCATAAACATGACTACGCGTCACTTTTGACAGCTCATTTTTCTGCGTGTCTGACTACAGTTCCGTCCTCTACTATGACTGATTCTGATTCTTTGGCAATTGTTCCTCTTGTTGTGGTGTCCCCTATATATACTTATATACCACACCTGGTCACACACATTTACCCACCGCCTTTTGATGACCCTCATTTCCTCACGTTAGTGACTTTAGTTGGGTCCTTTGAGTTGTATCGCTCCCACATCTTTTAACATCTGGGAGCGTCCAATTCAATTGTTTATGATGAGCGGTTGACCTTGGCATATCTTTATGCCAAGCGTAAGAATATTAAGGGTAAAATTAAGACTGCGGTTTTAGAGCCCATTAAATTCATCTCTGATTATAAGGCTCCTGTGCCACCTGACGTAACCCCCTTATACTCCGCATTTGGGTCTAGTCATGTAGCACATGGATTCACTCCTCATGTATCTTGGACGTTAGAGACTCATTTTAAGTTATGTCGTACGCATTTCCACTCCTTTCCGAGACCGTCCGACGCTAGATTTAGTAATTTTGGTTTAGTCTGGTCAGTCCCCGAACGGATGCTTTCTGGCTCCATTAAAAAATTAAAACGTAGGAACGCCGACCCATCCATTATTATGAAGAACATCGGATTTCATGCTTTTATTTCAGATTTTTATATATCACAGGGTGTTTCACTTTATTTCAAGTTTCCGGACTTTTTACTGTACATCTTTGTTTCACCTGAGTGGCTTTCTCCAACGTTTCTTGCTTCCACTAAATATTCTCTTGTGTTGGGGAGTGTTAGTGTTGTCATATCTAATTTCCACGTGGACTCCTTGGTTCTTGAACTGGATGGTAAGATTCAAGTTAATTTTCTTTTGCCTGACACCATTTCGAGTTTTGTTGTTTCTACACCTGACAGGATTATAGTGCTATGGGATGTTCATGCTACTACGACACAGATTGCAGGGCCAGATTTGTCCCATGTTGCTGCAGCTGTCAACTGTTTCCTCCCTTATGGGCCACTCATCGGTGATGAGTAATTTTGAGTGTGGGAGGATTGATGGAGACGTTGCTGTTGCGGCCGCCATTGATCCCCGTCTGAGAGAGTTCGTGGATTGGGACGATCGTTGCCGCAAGCTCGAGGATGAGATTCTACCACGACGTGCTTCGCCATCTCTGCAACATGTTTTGCATGACGTCTGCTGCCGCAACTAAATAAAATATATAATTAAAAAATAAATAATTATAATTATATATTTTATCAAATTATTTTGTTTAGCAATTTTATTTTATGTATTATAATTTTCATGCATTTGATTATTGTTTTTATTTCATGATGATGGGTGCATATAACCATCATGAGTTGTTTTATTTTCAAGGGTGGATATTGAATGGTGTAGGCTATATATAGCCATGTATTGCTTTCATTTTGATTAGTAAAGAATGAAATGAAATTTGAAAACCTAAAATTGGTTTCCCCCTATTCTCTCTCTTCCTCCTCTTGAAAATTTCGGCCCTCCTTCTTCTCCCTTCCTCTTGGCCGCCGGCCACCCCTTCCTTTACCCTCTCTATCTCGGCCTCACCTACCTCTCCCCTCACCAAACTCGAGCCCCCCCATCTTCCTCCAAACTGCCGGCCACAACCACCCCCTTAGGGTTCAGCCTACTCCAAGATGCCACCCCCTCCACCTCCACTTTCTCTCCCTTGGCCACCCACTTCCACCACCAACCCGACCAACCATCGTCCACACAAAACCAACCACCTTTATTATCTTGAGAATATTATTCTCATCACCTTTCCTCTCTCCTCTTTCCTTATATATCTATTGCCCTTTTCAAGATACTCCCTCTTCTAGGGTTTGGCAAGGAGAAAATGAAGAGCGTCTTCATCGTCCGGTGCGGATCCGTGGGTTTGCATGGAAATAGAAAATCAACCACCGCCGTGAGAGTTTTCTCCACTCAATATTGTGGATGGACTTATTAGGATTGGGTAACGAATTTCTAAACATCTCTTGTGTGAATTTCTTCTAATATTATTTGTGAGACTTGGTGGAATTAGAAGGCTATTATTTTATCCTGATTTATATTGAAATTGTGCTAATTAAAATTTGAATTTTCAAGCATTATTTTCTCGAATATTTCTCGTATAATTTGGAGCGGGTAGATCTTGTGAACACTAGAAGAAATCTGGTTCATCACCCTTGATTTCCCCTTGAGTTCAAGAGATTTGGTATACCCTCATATTAATTATTTTTGGGATTGAATTGGACTTTATTTTGAATCGTTATTTTAGCCCGGATCCTCTCGTATTGGTTTGTGATTTGCTTGCGAATAATTTTATTTGGAATTGTTAATTGTCCGGATCGAGTAGGTCCTTTTCGCTTGAGCGAACATTGGCCTATAACCATTTGTTTAATCATTATAAGGGGTAGCGACCCTTTGCGTTGTGTTTTGTTATATTGGTTGATCATCGTTAGTATTAATTTTGAGAAAATATTGCCTGCTGCATATTTAATTTATTTGTCGAACCTAAGAACGCGTAGTATTTAATCCGTCGAAACCTTGGGCCTGCCTCACCAGGCCCGCACATGGCCAGGCAAGCGCCCGCGCGCACGAGGCCAGACCCGCGCACGGCCAGGCATGCGCCCGCGCACGTGCGGCCAAGCTCGCACCCACGCGACTAGAGGCGCACGCACGCAGATAGGCGCACGCCCGCCCGTGCGCCCACGCGCGAGCTGGCATGCACCCGCGCGCGCGACCAGGTGAGTGCGCAATCCCATACAGACGCACCCACGCGCACCTTCGCAGGTGTGCCCACACGCTATCTCGCACATGTCCGCACACGCATGCGCGCGCGGGGCCAAGATCGCGCGCACCCATACACGACCCCGCGCATGCATCCGCGCTCACCGTCGCAGCTATGGAAGAAACACCTTCCTCCCCCAGGCGCGTTTATCGCCTCTTCCACACCATAACATATGCTAACATTTTTTACCCGAGTTTTCAGGGCGCAGCCACTTGCCGCCTCAAGTCCATCACCGTTCGCCATCATCGCCGCCATAAAAGTGAACAGAGAAAGATCCTTGTTTTCCTTCGTCTGAAGCGGTCACACAAACCAAAGATTTGGGGTGGGCAATTATTGGGGATGAACCCGATTTTGTAGAAATCAGGTATGCATAAAACCACACACCCATGATCCCCACCTTAAAAGAAGTGGGATCATAGGATTGACCACGCACGCAATCACCACGACCGATCCCCCCGCACACCAATCCCATTGTTGGGAATTATGCCCTATAATGTTCCATAGGATTTGAAGAGGCATCACCAATCATGCTAAGGGGCATAATTTATTTGATATGTGCTTGAGTTCATGCATGTAGGTTGTCCTTGATTAGATAGGTGAACAGGAAGAGGAAGCTGGAAGTCAGATAATTTGACTAAGCCATAACTATTGAGACAGCTGAGACAACTAAGAAGAATGTATCAGCAGAACCGCTGAGATAGCTGAGAAGCTCAACACAAAACGTTGAGAGAAGTGTTGGTCTCAGCTAAACCGCTGAGACAGAAGACAATGTCAGCTGTGAAGAAGATACCCCTGAGACAGTTGATAAGGAATAGCTGAGACAGAAGAGTCTCAGCTATGAAGAAGAAACTGCTGAGATAGTTGAGAAGGAACCGCTGAGACAAAGCCAGCAGAAATTTTATAAGTCCAAAAAGTGGAGTTCGTCGAACTGAGTTCAGAGTTCGTCGAGCTGTGCTCACCTTTCGTCGAGCTGAAGTTAAAGGTTGAAGATTCAAATTTCATCGAGCTGAGCTCACCTTTCGTCGAGCTCAAGTTAAAGTTTAAAGATTCAGAGTTCGTCAAACTGAGCTCACCTTTCGTCAAGCTCAAGTTAAAGGTTGAAGATTCAGAGTTCATCGAGCTGAGCTCACCTTTTATTGAGCTCAAGTTAAAGTTTGAAGATTAAGAGTTCGTTGAGCTGAGCTCACCTTTCATCGAGCTCAAGTTAAAGGTTGAAGATCCAGAGTTCATCGAGCTCAGTACAGAGTTCATCGATCTCAGCTCGACGATCATCGAGCTCAGTCCAAGTACTTCATGTCGTGCTAAGACAACATATTTCGTCGAGCTAAATATAAAGTTGGAGATTCTAAAGTTCATCGAGCACAGTACAAAGTTCATGGATTTCAGATCGATGATCGTCGAGCTCAGTTCAAGTACTTCATGCCATTGCGGGAAAGCTACAGTAGCGCTGGAAGCTACTACTTGTCCTCTTCTAAGGAAGGTGGTGCTCACCATCCTTGGATGGGCCCACATTCAAATTTTGTCGTTGATTCAAATCAACAGATATAAAATGAAGAGAAGAAAAGTAGATTAGGGTTAACGAAAACAAGAACGAAAGCAGAAAATGAAAGATAAGCTGCTGGACTTCATCTTCTTCGACAAGCTTGAAAGCAAAGTCTAGCAGTGAAAGCCATAAGGTAAAGATAGCTAAAGCTTCTTCCAGTTCAACAAGATTGTTCTTTGAAGAACAAGGTGGCTGATTCATCCAATCAGTAAGAAGTGATAGCTGTGTGAAGGGTCGACAACCTTCAACAGCAGAAGTTGTTCATTAGTGCAGCAGAAAAGTTTTAGTTGTAGAAGAAGGCTAATTCCTTCTACAACAAGAAGGCTGGACTGATATCTACTCGATCCAACAAGATAGACTCAAAGATTTATCTTTGAGTAAGTATTTCAATCTTCCTGATTAAATTCCTGTAGGATTCAGTTTATCTGAGTCTGAGTGTAGGGAACTTTGTGCCTGAGTTGTAGGTGACTAATTAGTCACTGAGGTAGGTGCCCTGCTGGGGTACTAAGATAGGATCCAAGTGTGGATCTGAGCTGTAGGGCTTAATTTCCTGAGGTAGGAGAGTGCTACTCTCTGAGGTAGGATCCAAGTGTGGATCGGAGGTAGGGATGTCCTCCCAGCCTGACTGTAGGGCCTAGTGCCTGAGGTAAATGACTGTTGGGTCACTGAGCTGTAGGTGATAAGTGTGTCACTAAGTTGTAGGCCTTGGAGGAGGCTGAGCTGTAGGTGCCTGGAAGGACACTGAGGTAGGTACCTGGAAGGATACTGAGATGTAGGAGTGATGAAGCACTCTGAGAGTAGGGCCTTGTGCCTGAAGTTGTAAGGCTAAAAAGCCTGAGCTATAGTCCTTAGAGATAAGGCTGAGGTAGGTGGTTTGAGAACCACTGAGTTGTAGGAACACTGCAGGGCTCTGTGGTAGGAACCTTTGTGGTTCTGAGGTAGGGTTCTGAAGAGAACCTGAGTGTAAGGCTGAGGGCCTGAGGTGTAAGCTCTGAGGAGCATTTTAGAGGAGTTTATGCCTTGTCTAACATAAGTTAGAAAGGTGAGAGGGAAAGTGGATGTACCAAATTGGCGAACCACTATAAATATTTGTGTGCTGTGTTGTGTTGCTTGTTTTTATTTTATATTGCAGGTATTAAGGACAAGCTCTAGATCATTTAGTTAGTAAATAACAAACAAACTAAAGGAATTTCAAAGACCTATTCACCCCCCCTCTAGGTGACTAGCTAACCTTTAAGTAATAACTTTCACCCATTACATATAATGGGCAAACTGCCGTAAGCCCCACCTCTCCAGCGGAGGGCGGCCAACCTCCTCCCCGGCGTCCGGCCGCCCACCCTCTCTTGCCACGCTAGTCCCAGCTACGAGCAAGGATGCGGCCGCCGGTGCGGCCAAGGGGGAGGCCACCCGGGCTGCCCCTCCCTTGGCCGCTAGCAAGGCCAAGGGGATGGCCGCCCGCGCGGCCAAGGGGGCGGCCGCCTGGGCCGCCCCCTTCCTCGGCCGCCAACAGGGCCAAGGGGCGGCCGCCCGAGCTGCCCCTGTTGGATCGTGAGACGCCCTTAGAGGGGGGTGAATAAGGGTTAACGATATTTATATTTTTTTTCCACTTAATATTTGCTTGAATAAATAATTGTAGAAACAAAAACAATTTTTTCATAATCAAGAATAAACACTTAGTAAATCATAAGAATAGAAATGATGATAATTTATTCACAAGTGTTAAACAGAATATAATAAATCTCTATGAAGCTAGAGATCAAGTCTATGAAAAATTACGAACTTCTTTTGATTTCACCGGCACTTCTAACAAGAACCGGCTGGAGAACTCCCTAAGTCGTATAAGGACCTAGACGCCACGCACAAGGCGGCGATTATCTCCCAAGACATGCAAGGACTTTGATGACACGCACAAGGTGATGATTCCTCTATCAATTACAATTAAGAAAGTAAGAATTACACAGTAAATTTTAGAATGAAAACTCCCTCAAAATGTAGCGCTGAATATGCCGACGAATCCTTACCAAGATTGCTTAAGATGCCATGTACGAATCATCGCTCTTTCGCGCTTGAACCTTCTTGGGAAAATGAAGTTTTTTGGTTGCTAGAGCTCTCTAGAACAGTTACACGGGAAGGAACACTCCAACTTCTTTTATTCGTAATCTCCAAAGAAAAATGAGTTGCTTTTATATTTTAGCGATATCGCAATGTGAAACTAGATATCGCTAGCCGACGATATCTTCTCCGGCTGCCACGTGTCCCACATATACTTGATTTTCGCTTAACACATCGGTCATGGCTAATCATGGGTTGTCGCCTGACAATTTCGATTTCGTCGGGCGACATCGAGTGTAACTGTATGCCGCATGGAGATAATGTTATAACTGTTCAGTCCACTGTCGCCTGGTGGCGATACTGGATATTGTCTAGCGATATCACCTTAGCTCCTTTGTTCAAACCCGAATCCAAGCCCAAGTGATATTAGTGTTAGATCTGTGATATCTGTACATCATAAACACCCAATGATAAAAAAACAAACGAGATTTGTTATTAGCAAACCAAGAAGCGTGGAACACATGCTCCAATAATCTCCCCCTTTTAATAATAAAAAATCCACTTAAAAAGAAATCATGAATGACCTATAAAGTGTTTGTAAGTATAATTATCAAGACTAAGCATTTGTATATGCACAAACTCCTCTTAGATGTAACTCTCCCCCTATATGTGTACTCCCCCTAAATCAAACGGATTGAACCAATGTACTTTGTGAAAGATTTGATTTCAAGAGCCTCGACACCTAGAGGGGGGGGTGAATAGGTTCTAATCTTTTTAACTATTTAGGCAATTAACAAGTTCTAACACAACATATAAAATCACAGTTCTCAGAAAAAATAAACACAGCACAACACAACAAAATTTATAGTGGTTCCCCAATTTATGGGTACATCCACTTTCCCCCTTCGCCTATCCAGTAGAGAACTGGATTCAGCCAAACTTCCTTCCACTATATCAGATCCACAGATCTTACAACTCAGAACCTGATAGGTTCCTACAGCTCAGACTTCTTCAAGTCCTTCCTCAGATTCTTCCCAAGAACCCTACCTCAGGCAAAAACCCTACCTCAGCCTTTATCTCCAGGCCTACAACTCAGACTTTAGCAAGTCCTACACCTCAGGCACTCAGCCCTACCTCAGCCTTTATAAATACAGGCTTACAACTCAGATCTATATAAGATCTCACAAGACAAAGTTTATTTAAAGAAATAGAAATTTCACCCAGATTGAAATCTAAATGGGTGAGAGCTTCTTGATCAGTTCTTGAATGACTGAATACTTCATATCCAACCTGACTTTGCTTCTTCAAAGCTTCTTGAATTTTAACAAAATAAGGTTGATCTTTACTTGGTGTTGAAGTTGATCTTTAATCAGCTTTCTTTTTAAATTCAGAATCAGATCTGAATCTTTCTTGCAGACTTGTTCAGGATCTACCTTCTTCTAGGTCAGCCTCTTGCTCTCCAATACTTATTGTTAGTTTTATATAATTTGTTTTGTTTGATTCGATTCTGATTGTTATGGATCGACCCTTTATATAGAGTTCACCCATGATTACCGGCTGATCCGGTTTATAACGGCCTTCTGACAACAATGATAGATGTGTCAGTCTTGTTACTTATGACAGCTGTCAAGTCTTCAGTCGTGACCACTGACCCTTCATTGAAATTCTTTCTCAGCAAGACTCTGTCAGCAAACTACTTCAAATGTGTCGACACAAATAGACCAAGTGTCGACACAATTCTTGATGATGTTGACACAGCTTCCAATGTGTCGACACAGTCATTCTTTATCTTCTCGACACAGCTTCTGTTATATGTGTCGACATAAGTCCTGTGTGTCGACACAACTGCTCCTGATCTCGACACAGCTCAAGCTGACAGATGGCATTGAGTGTATGTCCAGACGTCGTTGAGTGTGTGTCGACATATCTGATGCTGACAGATAGCATTGAGTGTATGTCCAGACATCGTTGAGTGTGTGTCGATACAAGTCCTGTGTGTCGACATATCTGATGCTGACAGATGGCGTTAAGTGTATGTCCAGACGTCGTTGAGTATGTGTCGACACAAGTCCTGTGTGTCGACACAAGCCTTTTAGACCCAGTATAGCTATTGTTGATAGATGGCATTGAGTGTGTGTCGACACAAGTCCTATTTGTCGACACAAGCCTTCTTCAGGTGTCGACACAATTCCTGGGTGTCGACACATGCCTTGCTTATGGTGTCGACATAAATCCTGGGTGTCGACACAACTCCTGCTTCAGGTGTCAACATAATTCCTGGGTGTCGATACAGCTCCTGCTTCAGGTGTCGACACAATTCTTTACAAGTGTCGACACTTGTACTTAGAAATTCTCCTACATTTCTTAAACCTGCACACTGAAACTCAACATCCCATCAAATACAAATTGATGTATATCATTGAGTACAGAGAGGCTTCTCTAAATCTGGTACACAATTTCCAGTGTACCCAACAATCTCCCCATATTTGGAGAAGTCATAACCCTTAGTCAATGATATACACCACACATGATAAAACAAAGAAAAAAAATATGTGTACATCCATTTCACAACAGGGTAACATATAAACACAAAAAACAGCTAATATCAACACTGAAAATATTATCATTCATTAAACAGAATATTGCTTAGTTTTACAGATTTCCTAATAGAACAGAAAGATTACATTATTCTACATACTAGTCTATCTATCCTAAGATTGACTAGGCTCCTTGATTATTATCCCTTTGCCAGACTTGATCTTAGCTTGCACATTGGCTTCAGTATCTTCAGCTGGCTTCTTCCCTTTCTGATCCTTCTTTTTGAGCTCTTCAGCCTTAATTTTCTGTCTTTCAAAGTAATGAAAAGGCTTAGGAAAGTACTTGCTAGGCTCTAGAGTATTAGCAGGTAACTTCCTAGCTTTGGCAATCCTTCTGAACTGAAGTATGGATTCTTGCCTTGCCTGATACTTATTCCATTCTAATTCAGAGTACCACTTTACTCTATCATGCATCTTATCTTTCACAGCTTTCCAGGCAGTAAGAATAATGTTCCTAGAAGTAGGACTCCACTGCTCAAAGTCAGGCTTCAATTCTTCCTGTTCTCTAAATATTTTCTTAGAAAGCTGGGCCTCTTTCTGAGCTTCCATAGCAGCTACAGACATTTCAACTTTGTCAATGATGACATTCTTTACCTCCTGTAGAGGGCTATACATTTTCTGAACTTCCTGTTGTACTGTTTCAAAATATGTTGGAAGATAGATAACCTGTGCAACTTCCTGCTGAACACCATCAATATAATCTGGTTGAACACCAGATTTAGCAGTGTTATCTTCATCACATAGGGGTGGAAATCCAAGGGTAGCTCTGATGGTATTAGAAACCCATTTAGCATGATCAGAGCTAGCTTTGACTAATATCCTCTCCCCCTTTATGACTTCTCTGACTATATGATCTCTCAGATCATTCTTTTGAAACCTTACTTGATCAGCTAGATATTCAGTACCTTCTTTGTAGTAGGCTTTTAATGTAGTCAGGTGATCAGAAATATTCTTTTGAGAAGCTTCAATGGCTGTGCGGACAGCCGCTAGATCATCTTTAATTTGTGTAGAAAGTTCAGCTTTCACATCAGTGGCTATACCTCCAATTCTATTGAGAATTTCAGTATGTGAGTCCTTGAGTTTTTCATTTGATCTGAATTGATTTTCTAGAATATAACCTTGCTTGACTGTAATGTCTTCAATTACAGTCTTTATTTCTTGTTGTTGGCTAGCCAGATATACTACAACTTTACCTCCCTTGTAGAAGCAATCTGTCATCTCTTTCTTGTTCATATTTACTTCAAATCTGATGGATTTAATTTCTTGAGCAAGTTGGAACTGCAATTTTTTATGTGTCTCATCCACATACTTCTCCAAAGATTGTCTTTGCTCATCCAATTTCATTTGTAGTTTCACCATCAGTGAACTGAAGTCCATTTGCATGTTTGATGGTTGAGAGACTGTTTGTAAGGCTTTCTTATAGCCTATGCTCCTTTTCCTGATAACGCCCAACTTCCTTTTCTTAGCCATGGAGGCTTCTTCATCATCAGAAGATTGTGATGTGCTTTGTATATTCACAGTGTCCATATCAGTAGGGGCATGCTGAGACATCTCCCCCTCAGTTCCTTGTATCTCTTTCTCAATCCTTTGTTGCTCCCCCTCAGTCCTTGTTTTATTGAAGTCAGGGAACAATTCTTCCAAAGTGAATTCCTGCTGCATCTGAACAGGAGGAACAAGGTTGTCTTTTTGAACTAATGATTCCCTCTAGACATCTAGATCTTTTTCCAGGGTCTTCTCAACACTGGAGCAATGGACTTGCTCATCTTGAGCTTGATCTGTCATTTGTACATCTTGTGCTTCATTCTCAGTATTGACATGTGCTTCCGTGTTTATTTCTGATACAACAATCATGACAGTATCAGTAGCATACTCACTTTCTAGAGCAGCTTCAGTAATACCTCCCCCTTGGGCAGGCAACTGTGATTGTTCAGTGTTTTGAACATTTATTTCAGTATTCTCTCCCCCTGGAGTGGAGACTATCTGATTCTCTAGTTGTTGACTGCTCTCTACTTGAGCTTGAGCTTCTTTTTCCTGTTGTTCTTCAACTGAGCTGAAGACCACTGCTTCTTAAGAATCATTGGAGGATTCTGCTTCTAGGACAATGGTTTCCTTCCTTCTATCCTTCTTTACCTGTTTCTGTGGAGTAGAAACTTCCTTTGTAAAGACTCTATCCTATTTGGATAGAATCCTCACATCCATCCTCCTCATGTGATTGATCTTAGAACCTGGCAGTTGATTCATAACATCTAGGATAGTGGAAGCTAGATACAAGCTTAGTATTCTACCCAGATTTCACTTCTTAATACCTTCTTGAGTCTTGTCAAAAACTACTGATGACCAGTCTATTTTTACACTGAATATGACTCTGGTCATAAGGTTGAACATGTAAGCAGAAATTCTATCATGCCCACCTGTTTTGTAGAGAATTACCTTGCCTATGATCTCTGAGAGAAATTTACCTTGGGAATTCATTCCCTTCCTGGTAATAGAGGAACCTATCTTGGTATTTGGATTCAGTCCACACCAACTGAGTGCATCCTTCGTCATTGATGGAAAAATCTCATCATCTTCTTTAACTCTTGGGAGTTGAAGTGACTTCCTGATCGTCTTCTGTGAGAGTTTCACTTTTGTACCATGAACAATGGCTTTCATCTTCTTTCCTTAAGAATCCACAGTTACAGACGAGTAGAATTCAAGCACTTCCTTCTTCCAAATTTTTGTAGGTTTGGAGACTAAATACTCCAACCCATTCTATGAGATTAGGGTAAGCACACCCTTGATTTCTTGTGAAGCTGTCTCGAATCCCTTGCAAACTAGCTCGTATCCTTCATTGATCTTGTCGTCCTGGTGTGGCGCCATTGATGAGAGAGAGAGAAGGGAAGAGAAGAGAATATCTTAGTCGACACAAAGTCTAGAGTCGAGAATTCTGAAAGCATAGTCGACCAGATTTTGTCTTCTTCTATTTATAGACTACTGGTAAAGGGTAGGTCAAAAGACACGCCTTACTTAGTAATAATACTAGTCGACAAAAATATACATGTGTCGACACAATTTTCTAACTAATACAAAATTTCTTGAGAAATTTTGGACTTACAGATTGTTGATGCGCGAAATGCGACACCGACCAGTTAACGGGTGTTCGATCTCACAAGCTAAGGATGAAGGAAGAAGGGTTGTGGGGATGGAGGAGAAGCTTGCTTGAGCAGAGGAGAAGCTTGCTCGAGCAGAGGAGAAGCTTGCTCGAGCAGAGAGGGAGCTTGATCGGGTACTGTCGAGCAGACAGCTACTTGAATGGTTAGCTTTGCAGGTTGATGCCGAGAGAGGAGAGAAGAAGAGAGGACTTCGCCCGCCGCGTCTTGAATGCCACTCTCGCGACGGGCTTTTCCTTTATTCAAGAAGAGTTACAACTTGCTATTGCCCCATTACATATAAAAGCAGTAGAGGGTATAATGGGGGAAGCTGGCGGCTGAGGAAGGAGATTCCAGAAACTAAGTAAAAGAAGCTGTAGAGGACTGGAGAACTGAAGCTGCAGATGCTGCCCAAGCTGCCTGCTGAGGGCAGAAAAAACTAAGTCCACAACTCTTGACGACCTGGGAGAACTGGAAATCGGAGGCTGCGGAGGCTGCGCAAGCTGCCTACTGCTGATAGAAAAAGCTGAGTCCACAGCCCTTGACGACCTGGGCGGACTGGAGATTTGAGGCCGCAGACCTTGCTTGATCAACTCCGATGACCTGGAAAACTGAGTCCGCAGGCTTTGATCAAGGTGGCAGTTCTCCTCCCACGCGTGCAGAATGAGAGGTCTTGGGGGTTATTTATAGGCCCGGGGAGAATCTTCTAGAAGCGGGGCCCAGTGACGTCAGCATCAACGACCTCGGCGGACTGAGAAAGATGAGGGCAGGCAGGCTGAGTGACCTGAGGAGCAAGCAGGCAGGCTGAGCAGAGGCCACCCCCTAGCGGGCGGACTCCAGGGGGAGTCCGCCCGGCCGGGGAGGCCGCCCCCTAGCAGGCGGCCTGGGCGGACTCCAGGGGGAGTCCGCCCGGCCAGGGAGGCCTCCCCATAGCGGGCGGCCTGGGCAGACTCCGGGGGAGTCCGCCCGGCAAGGCTGAGGCCGCCCCCTAGAGGGCGGCCTGGGCGGACTCCAGGGGGAGTCCGCCCGGCCGGGGAGGCCGCCCCCTAGCGGGCGGCCTGGGCGGACTCCGGGGGAGTCCGCCCGGCAAGGCTGAGGCCGCCCCCTAGCGGGCGGCCTGGGCGGACTCCAGGGGGAGTCCGCCCGGACGGGGAGGCCTCCCACTAGCAGGCGGCCTGGGCGGACTCCGGGGGAGTTCGCCCGGCAAGCGGAGGTCGCCCCCTAGCGAGCGACCTGGGCGGACTCCAGGGGGAGTCCGCTCGGCCGGGGAGGCCGCCCCCTAGCGGGCGGCCTGGGCGGACTCCAGGGGAGTCCGCCCGGCAAGGCTGAGGCCGCCCCCTAGCGGGCGGCCTGGGCGGACTCCAGGGGGAGTTCGCCCGGCCGGGGAGGCCGCCCCCTAGCGGGCGGCCTGGGCGGAATCCGGGGGAGTCCGCCCGGCAAGCGGAGGTGGCCCCCTAGCAGGCGACCTGGGCGGACTCCAGGGGGAGTCCTCCCGGCCGGGGAGGCCGCCCCCTAGCGGGCGGCCTGGGCGGACTCCGGGGGAGTCTGCCCGGCAAGGCTGAGGCCGCCCCCTAGCGGGCGGCCTGGGCGGACTCTAGGGGGAGTCCGCCCGGTCGGGGAGGCCGTCCCCTAGCGGGCGGCCTGGGCAGACTCCGGGGGAGTCTGCCCGGCAAGAGGAGGTCGCCCCCTAGCGGGTGACCTGGGCGGACTCCGTGGGGAGTCCGCCCAGCAGGCGGAGGCCGCCCCTAGCGGGCAGCTGGCGGAGCATTTGTCCTTGGGCGACTTCAGACCCGGCAGCCCGCCTTGCGCGGACACGATGGACATCAGGGTTAGCCTGCTCCTTACGGGTGGGAACCTGTAAGAGAAAAGCAGAAAAAATAGGCTCCTTGGAGAGGATTGCTGATTTTGGGGTTAACATAATCCCCACACATTTTTAAGTTCCGAAGGGAACTTCGAAAAAGTAGGAGATCCACGAAAATCATGATCCTCCCCTCAAAAATCAGGAGAGAAAAAATTAGAGATTAGGAGAGATAGAACCTAATGTCTCTCCTCGGAAAGATCTGTCAGTGCCCATATTTTACCTGCGAAGAAAAAGTCAATACAGGTAAAAGGAGGTACATCTTGTGTGTACCTGAGTTGAAAAGGACTTGCTGGTATCTGTTGATCTCTGCCAAAGAAAGGTAAGCAACAGATATGATAGGAGAGTAAGGTGCAAGTACCTGAAAGGAACTTGTTGATATCTGTTGATCTCTACAAAAGAAAGGTGAGCGAGCAGGTAGAAAAAGAAAATAAACTGCAAGTAACTGAGAGGAACTTGCTACTATCTGCTAGTCTCTGCAAAAGAAGAGTAGCAGGCAGATAGAAGAAGAAAATAAGCTGCAAGTACCTGAGAGGAACTTGCTACTATCTGCTAGTCTCTGCAAAAGAAGAGTAAGCAGGCAGATAGAAGAAGAAAATAAGCTGCAAGTACCTGAGAGGAACTTGCTACTATCTGCTAGTCTCTACAAAAGAAGAGTAAGCAGGCAGATAGAAGAAAAAAATAAGCTGCAAGTACCTGAGAGGAACTTGCTACTATCTGCTAGTCTCTGCAAAAGAAGAGTAAGCAGGCAGATAGAAGAAGAAAATAAGCTGCAAGTACCTGAGAGGAACTTGCTACTATCTGCTAGTCTCTGCAAAAGGAGAGTAAGCAAGCAGATAGAAGAAGAAAATAAGCTGCAAGTACCGGAGAGGAACTTGCTACTATTGACTGTTTACATGATAGGACATAACCGGATAGTAGAAGAGACATTTGGGAAACTCTGCTATCACCTGATTAAAGTCAAACTATGATAATGATTGCCTCGCGTGATCAAGATACAATGTCGACATGAAAACCCAGATCAGCGAGATAAGAAAGTCCGAAATTAGATTCATGATGACATGGCTTGTTAATCAAGAAGAATCATACGCCTTGAATAAATGATGTGTGGCTAACATCTGATGAGAGAACTTATTGATTATCATCTGATAAAAGCTTATGCAGGCAGCGCATATAAGATGATCATAAGCCAAGAAAGATATTGCAGATCCTTAGAATAGGTTGAATTTAACCTGCTAACCTGTAAGAAGGTAAAAAGAGGAAAAGAGGGGCTACATCCCGAGGATGAACTAAAAAGGTTGAATGCTGCCACAGGTGTTCCCCGTGGGCCTTATGCATCACTTGCCAACGTCATCCTGGGTGTAGTCCTAACCAAAGCGGGCTGGCCACGCATCCTTTAGAAGGGCTCAAATAAACAAGAAATAATCCTAAGAAGGATCGACAGATGCACTGCTCTCTTGCCTCGGGTTACAAGCATCGCTGATCAATTAGACTAGTTGCGCCAAGTGGCCTATTGCTTGTCTACGGATTGATTAGCGGAGTTGTGAGTCCCGCGGAGGCACGGATCGAGAGTACCATAGAGTGTTCGGCCGTCACAGTTGTGAGATGATCGAGGAGACAAGGCTACACTTGATAGCCATTGCTTGTCAAGAAAAGATCATCGTAACTGTAATGTATCCCTAACGGAGCACGATAGAACTATCACAGTAGGCCTCCCCTAGGCACTCACACTGCGCTAGACAACGGCCGGGATCCGATGCCCCGTCATCCTCCACACGAGAGTTGAACGGCCCCCCACTACATATATGAGAAACTCCTCATCATACGTGGTCGTTGTGGTTTTATGCCAGAGGAAAATCTCGAGGGGGCACTGAGCAAGACTTGGCGATATCTCGCTGGTTTAGTGATCTCTTTGGCAAAGAGAAAAATATGGAGGAGAATCATCACAAAAGGGAACTGTGTCAGTATGTGTTCTCTGACGTAAGCTCTATTGAATGAAAAACGAAACACTTAGAAGTGCTGAAAAGTAGAATGTTTGAAGAGTAAAGTAAAGTAAGAGCAACCGGTCACGGTCGCGAGGGGTTTTGAGGAGCTGCGATTGTTCATAACTGATGACGCAGGAAATGTGTCCTCTTTGCTTTAGAATAGGCTTCCAAGTTCACCTTCGTCAACGACATCGATGCACTCACTTTGAAAATCAATGGGCCCCCGACGGCCCTCATCATGTATCTCTATGCACTCCTGCTGACCCTCAACCACCTCCTTGCCCTTGGAGGTGGAAGGTTTCGAAGAATCAATCTTCTTGACCAGGTCGTTGATCTTGCCCTCGGCAAGTAATCTTTCAACCAATCGCCGAAGGGCCTTGCAATCTTCAGTTAAATGACCTTTCTCTTTGTGGAATTCACAGAACGGTTCTGAATTTCTTGATCTCTGATTCGCCGGCTGGTAGGGCCTTTTGGGATATGCCTTATCCTTCATGATTTGGCTAACTTCTTGCATGACCTCATCTAGCTCAAATTCTCGCAGGTCACCTTCTTGTTGCTGATGAACTGCAGCTGCTAGCGGAGATGATGCTGACAATGGTAGCAGCCATCCCTGGGCTCAATCATGGCCTTGGAAGGGGTGTTGATGATGCTGAAATCTTCTTGCTTTCCTAGAGAGAGATGGAAACTCTTTCCGAGGAGACCTCGGAGGCTGCTTGTAAGAAGAAGAATTTTTCTCTGATACTAGCCTGGAGACGAAGCTGGGGTTGCTCTTTTCACCGCGAATGTACAAGTTAGATAAACCAATCAACTCTTGATATGTCCTCGGTGCTCGGACATTAGCTTCAAACTTTAGTGGACCTTCACGCAGGCCGTGGATGAGAGCCACTCGGTACATATCTTGATCAACGATCTCAATGTCCAAGATTCCTTTCTGAAATCAATCCACAAAATGAGACCAAGACTCATTATCTCGCTGCCTGATCTTAAAGAGGGCTTCTGGACCGCCCTTCCTCTTTGAAGAGGTAGAAAATTTGAGCAGGAACTCCCTTCGCAAATCAATAAAGGAAGAGATTTACTGAGGTCTCAGTCCATAGAACCAGTCTCTCACTTGTCCATCAAAGGTTGTTACGAGGAGCTTGCTCTTGGTAGCATCTGAGAGGGTCTTGATAGCAACAGCTGATTCAAAGGCTTGAAGATGCTTGACAGGATCAGTCTCCCCAGTGTAAATGGGCAACCGTGGCTCTCGGAAGTTGACTGGAGTTGGTTCATACCGAACACTCTCCGTAAATGGCGATGGCTCTTCTGGTTCTACTGCATAAGGAAAGTAAGGAGCATGAGCAGTAGTTGCAAAAGGAGCAGGAGGATAGGAGTAAAAGGTTGCTGTGGGAGGAGCAAAGGCAGGAGCTGAAGAGAAGGGATGACTTCCCTGAAAATTCAGAAATCTAGCTGGACTTCCCCGGGTAGCCTCCCGGAAGAAGTTTTGACGAGCTGCAAACTCATCGTCCTGAGATCGCAAAGGAGCTGCAGGCCCTTGCGGAAAGGTTGGAGTATAAAGAGGAGGATAGACCGGCGGATAAGCCGGTGGATAGACTTGAGGAGTCTCTGATGTTGGTGCTGGATTGATTGGAGGAGCTAGCGCTACTGAATATTGAGCGGCCAATTGCTGCGTGAGAGCTGCTAGAGTACGGTTGATGGCCTGAAACTGTTGGGAAGTTTCTCTGCGGGATTGCTCTAAGGCCTCCCAAAGGGAATCATCACTTGGACTTGAAGCAAGGTTCTTGGCTGGTTGATGGTCTGACATGAGTAACCACTGCTTTCACTATCTGATCGAGATCTGAAGGTCGCGTGTTAACTGTTGATGCGCGAAATGCGACACCGACCAGTTAACGGGTGTTCGATCTCACAAGCTAAGGATGAAGGAAGAAGGGTTACGGGGATGGAGGAGAAGCTTGCTTGAGTAGAGAAGAAGCTTGCTCGAGCAGAGAGGGAGCCTGATCGGGTACTGTCGAGCAGACAGCTACTTGAATGGTTAGCTTTGCAGGTTGATGCCGAGAGAGGAGAGAAGAAGAGAGGAGGCCACTAGCAGCGGTAACAGCAGACTTCGCCCGCCGCGGCTTGAATGCCACTCTCGCGACGGGCTTTTCCTTTATTCAAGAAGAGTTACAACTTGCTATGTCCCCATTACATATAAAAGCAGTAGAGGGTATAATGGGGAAAGCTTGCGGCTGTGGAAGGAGATGCCAGAAACTAAGTAAAAGAAGCTGCAGAGGACTGGAGAACTGAAGCTGCAGATGCTGCCCAAGCTGCCTGCTGAGGGCAGAAAAAACTAAGTCCACAACTCTTGACGACCTGGGAGAACTGGAAATCGGAGGCTGCGCAAGCTTCCTGCTGCTGACAGAAAAAGCTGAGTCCACAGCCCTTGACGACCTGGGCGGACTGGAGATTTGAGGCCGCAGACCTTGCTTGATCAACTCCGACGACCTGGAAAACTGAGTCCGCAGGCTTTGATCAAGGTGGCAGTTCTCCTCCCACGCGTGCAGAATGAGAGGTCTTGGGGGTTATTTATAGGCCCGGGGAGAATCTTCTAGAAGCGGGGCCCAGTGACGTCAGCATCAACGACCTCGGCGGACTGAGAAAGATGAGGGCAGGCAGGCTGAGTGACCTGAGGAGCAAGCAGGCAGGCTGAGCGGAGGCCGCCCCCTAGCAGGCGGCCTGGGCGGACTCTAGGGGGAGTCCGCCCGGCCAGGGAGGCCGCCCCCTAGTGGGTGGCCTGGGCGGACTCCAGGGGGAGTCCGCCCGGCCGGGGAGGCTGCCCCCTAGCGGGCGGCCTGGGCGGACTCCGGGGGAGTCCGCCCGGCAAGGCTGAGGCCGCCCCCTAGCGGGCGGCCTAGGCGGACTCCAGGGGGAGTCCGCCCGGCCGGGGAGGCCACCCCCTAGCGGGAGGCCTGGGCAGACTCCAGGGGAGTCCGCCCGGCAAGGCTGAGGCCGCCCCCTAGCGGGCGGCCTAGGAGGACTCCATGGGGAGTCCGCCCGGCCGGGGAGGCTGCCCCCTAGCAAGCGGCCTGGGCAGACTCCGGGGGAGTCCGCCCGGCAAGCGGAGGTCGCCCCCTAGCAGGCGACCTGGGCGGATTCCAGGGGGAGTCTGCCCGGCCGTGGAGGCTGCCCCCTAGCGGGCGGCCTGGGCAGACTCTAGGGGAGTCTGCATGGCAAGGCTAAGGCCGCCCCCTAGCGGGCGGCCTGGGCGGACTCTAGGGGGAGTCCGCCCGGCCGGGGAGGCCGCCCCCTAGCGGGCGGCCTGGGCGGACTCTAGGGGGAGTCCGCCCGGCCGGGGAGGCCGCCCCCTAGCGGGCGGCCTGGGCGGACTCCGGGGGAGTCCGCCCAGCAAGCGGAGGTCGCCCCCTAGCGGGCGACCTGGGCGGACTCCAGGGGGAGTCCGCCCGGCCGGGGAGGCCGCCCCCTAGCGGGCGGCCTGGGCAGACTCCGGGGGAGTCCTCCCGGCAAGGCTGAGGCCGCCCCCTAGCGGGCGGCCTGGGTGGACTCCAGGGGAGTCCGCCCGACCGGGGAGGCCGCCCCCTAGCGGGCGGCCTGGGCGGACTCCGGGGGAGTCCGCCCGGCAAGCGGAGGTCGCCCCTAGCGGGCGACCTGGGCGGACTCCGTGGGGAGTCCGCCCAGCAGGTGGAGGCCGCCCTTGGCAGGCGGCTGGCGGAGCATCTGTCCTTGGGCGACTTCAGACCCGGCAGTCCGCCTTGCGCGTACACGATGGACATCAGGGTTAGCCTGCTCCTTACGGGTGGGAACCTGTAAGAGAAAAGCAAAAAAAATAGGCTCCTTGGAGAGGATTGCCGATTTTGGGGTTAACACAGATACTACTTAAAAAATTTTATGTTGACCAATCACCTTATTCTTGGTCCAACATACCTAATTAAATTTTAAAATAATTGAACTTACTTTCATCCAGAGGTTTTGTAAATATATCATCAATTTGGTTGTTAGTGTTTACAAATTCTAGATTTATGTCTTCCTTTTCAACATGTTCTCTTATGAAATGAAATCTAATTTCTATATGCTTAGTTCTACTATGTGAAACATGATTTTTAGCAATGGAAATAACACTAGTAGAATCACAAGACAATGGAATTCTACTTACCTTGATGTCATAGTCTACAAGTTGATGTTTTATCCATAACAACTGAGCACAGCAATTGCATGCAGCTATATATTCTGATTCAGCAGTGGAAATAGCCACACTTGTTTGCTTCTTACTGCTCCATGACACCAGCCTACTACCTAGGAATTGACATGTCCCAGTGGTACTTTTTCTGTCTTCTCTGCAGCCTGCAAAGTCTGCATATGAAAAACTTGTTAGTAAGAAATCTCTATTCTTAGGGTACCAAAGACCTAGATTAGGTATGCCCTTAAGATATCTCAAAATTCTCTTGACAATAGTATAATGAGATTCCTTTGGGTAAGCTTGGTACCTAACACAGCCATATGTAGCATATATAATGTCAGGTCTACTAGCAGTCAAGTAAAGTAGGGAGCCAATTATCCCTTTATACAAAGACTCATCAATAGGTTTTCCTGCTTTATCTTTGCCTATAGGCATACTTGTTCCCATAGGAGTTTTCATGGTGGAGGTTGTCTCCATGCCATACTTCTTAATTAACTCCTTGCTGAACTTAGACTGAGATATGGACAATCCATCATCAGTCTGTCTAACTTGGAGTCCCAAGAAAAATTTCAGCTCACCCATGCTGCTCATTTCAAACTTCCCTTACATAAGTTTGGCAAACTTACTATAAAGGTTGTTTTTAGTAGAACCAAAGATAATGTCATCAACATAAATCTGGACTAGGATGATCTAACTTTTTGATTCCCTAAAGAATAGAGTCTTGTCTATTTTCCCTCTTGAGAATTTATTCTCAATAAGGAAGACAGACAAAGTTTCATACAAAGCCCTAGGGGCTTGTTTCAAACCATATAGAGCTTTCTTAAGTCTATATACATAGTTGGGATAATGAGAATCAACAAAACCTGATGGCTGTTCTACATATACTTCTTCCTTCAAGTCTCCATTCAGAAAAGCTAACTTGACATCCATTTGGAATACTTTGAAACCTTAAAAAGCTGCATAAGCCAGGAACAATCTTATAGCTTCCAACCTTGCCACTGGGGAAAAAGTTTGATCAAAGTCTATCCCTTCTTCCTGTCTATAGCCCTTTGCTAGCAGTCTGGCTTTGTTCTTGACTATGGTGTCATTCTCATCTAGTTTATTCCTATAGATCCACTTGGTTCCTATAACATTATGATCCCTTGGTTTAGGAACAAACTCCCAGACTTTACATCTTCTGAATTGATTCAGCTCTTCCTGCATGACATCAATCCAGTTTGTGTTTAGCATGACTTCTTCAAACTTCTTAGGTTCTATCTGTGAGAGAAAACTTATACATAGAATTGTGTTCATGCTTTTGCTCCTAGTTAGAACTCCCTGGCTTGCATCACCAATTATTTGGTGTGTAGGATGATCCTTCAAGTGTCTTCTAGCTGGAGGAAATCTATCAACCTCTTGGTCTTCTTCTCTTTCCTTATTCTGATGCACTTCATTGTCTTCATCTTCATCCAGAGAGTCTTGTACTCCCCCTGGACAGTTTCCATCCTTTTCTTCATCTAGTCTTGCAGGGTTGTCCTCACTAATAATCAGCTTGTCCATCCTTTCCTTTAAACCTGTAGAGCTACCAAAAGAGCTAGACAGTTCACTATTAATTAACTTAGACTCATCAAATACTACATGGACTGATTCTTCTATAACTTGTGTAGTCAAGTTGTAGATCATGTATGCCCTACTGTTATTGCTGTACCCAACAAATATCCCATCTAGGGATTTGGCAGCAAACTTAGTTTGGTAGTGCTTACCATTAACTAGGAAATAACATTTGCTACCAAATATTCTAAGGTAGGAAATATTTGGTTTTTTGCCTTTCATAATCTCATAGGGAGTCTTCATATGACTTTTATTGATGGAAGCTCTATTGAGTACATGTCATGCAGTATTTATTGCCTCAGCCCAGATGTATTCAGGGAGAGAAGTGTAACTTAGTAGTGTTCTACTTGCCTCAATTAGAGTCCTATTCTTTCTCTCAGCAACTCCATTTTACTAGGGAGTTCTAGGTGAGGAGAACTCCTGATGAATCCCAAGTTCTTCACAGAACTTTGTCATACACTCAGACTGAAATTAAGTTCCATGATCAATTCTGATTTTGACCACTGAATTGTTAAATTCATTCTGAATTTGTCTAACAAATGTCTGGAAGGCAGTAGGGGTTTCAGATTTCTGCCTCAAGAAGAAAACCCATGTAAATCTAGAATAGTCATCCATAATAACTAATCTGTATGCTTTCCTACCTAGACAATGAACTGGCATTGGACCAAATAAATCCATATGCATGAGATATAAACATCTCACTGAATCTTTGGTAACAAATCCATGGAAATAGGTCTTGGTCTGTTTGCCCTTCTAGCAAGCTGAACAAACACCCTCTTATATCACTTGACCTGAGGACCATTCCTCACTAGCCCCATACTAAATAATTGTCCTATTGACCTATAGTTCAGATGAGCTATCCTCTTGTGCCATTGGACACACTGTGATGCTTTCTCATCTGTAACTAGACAGATAGGTGAGTTATTATACTCACAATCAAGGTTAAGACAATATACATTCCCTTTCCTAGTGCTAGTCAGAATGATCTCTTGATCACTTGACCTCTTTATTTGGCACTCACCCTTGAGGAAAGAGATGTCATACCCAAGATCACTTAGTTGACTTATGCTAATTAGGTTATGTTTCAGACCTTTCACATAAGCCACTTGAGTGATACAGATAGAGTTACTAGAAATGTTACCAAACCCTTTGATGACACCTTTTTCTGATCCACCAAAGATTACTTTGGGTTCATTCTCTATGGGAGAATAGTCCTTCAACATACTTCTTGTTCCAGTCATGTTCCTGGAACATCTACTATCCAATTACCATATAGGGGTATGACCACTTGGACTCACCTGCATCAAATAAAGATTTACCCATCCTTAGAACCTAAATTGTTATTGGGTCCTAGGTTCAAGTGTAACACCCCAATTATCCCCAAGACAAAATGGAGATTTTGTAGGCTGACACGGCCTGGGACACGGGCGTGTCCCATGGCGTGTCTTACTTGGGTTGCTCGGGATCGTTTACTCAACAAATTATTCTCGACAATTGTTGAGGGAGGGCTGACATGCCCGGCGACACGGGCGTGTCGGGGGGCGTGTCCAGCCAGGTGTCATGTGTGTTGGCCAGCGACTTGCAGGCTGCAAGGTCGGGCGACGTATCGCTTGATACGGCCTGGGACACGGGCGTGTCCAGGGCGTGTCCGACACGTGTCCATCCTGGGCATGTCGAGGTGTCGACCTGGCGGTTAGCGGTCGTCAAGCGGCGACACGGCCTGGAACACGGGCGTGTTCCAGGGCGTGTCCAGGCTTGGTCGACGAGAGTGGGGCAGCGGTCGACGTCGACGATAGTCGAGCTTGAGGGACACGGCCATGGACACGGGCGTGTGCCTTGGCCGTGTACTTCTCGGGTTGTTTTGGCAATCAAGTGTGGCCGTGTTACAGGGGTAACACGGGCGTGTCGATTGACTGACACGGGCGTGTCAGGTCCGACACGGGCATGTCCAAGCCCGTGTTCTGGTATCTTTTGAGTCGGTTGCTAACCGACTGGGGGTACACGGCCTGTGACACGGGCGTGTCAGGCCTGTTGAAATGTTTTTCAGAGCAGATCTCGGCCGTTCGTTTCCTTCTATTTGGATCTTGTGGTCCAAAGCCTTTCCAGCTTCTATATGGCCGTGGATTGAGATGAAATCTCATTCTCACTTAGCCATTCTCTTTCTAAAGAGAAGAAAGAGAGGAGAGCTTGGAGGAGGAGGAGGAGGAGCTTTCCGGCCGCCGGTGGAGCTTCGTTGGTCCGGATCGAGAGCGGAGTTCAGCGTTGCGGAGGCAAGGCCACTACGGTGATTTCCATCCGGCTAGTTCTTCCATGGCGCCGAAGCGATCGTCAAGGGTAACGGTCTTTCTTCCTTGGGCAGGTGAAGCCCTTTGTTTATGCATGTGCATGGGATCCTCCATCAAGAGATGGAAAAGCGTAAGCGATTCCAGCAGGTGAGTCTGCATCTAGAGCCGGAAGTATGTAGTACGGCATAGGCATGCTGTGTGAAGCCCATCCAGACGTATGTCGGGATTGGTGATGTTTATATTGCGAACCGGAGAAGACTTCGTGTATTCATCGTTTAGCCTACGGAGGTGGTGAGGACGATGTGCTTGGTGTGAAGGATGCTTTGCATAGCTCCTTTGGTTGCATGCTTGTTAAGAGCTGGTTGTTAGAGTGCGGACACCTCTGAGTGGGTGGGCGCGTGAGGTCTTCAACAGGGGTTTGGAGGCTTATGCCCATTCCACCAAGTGGCGATGTGAAGAACACCTCTGAGTGGGTGGGCGCGAGAGGTCTTCAACAGGGGTTTGGAGGCTTATGCCCATTCCACCAAGTGGCGATGTTAAGATTGGGTGAGCGGTCGATTGGTAGCAAAGCAGCAGGGCGAATTACCTAGGCTTGTTACACTACGGGGGTAGGTCGACTGGTAGTGCTCACGGGTTTTGGAGAGGTGCGTACCTCTGAGTGAGACGGGTGCGTGAGGTCTTCAACAGGGGTTTGGAGGCTTATGCCCGCCTACCAAGTACAAACCATAAAGGTGCCCTGAGTGCACGGAGCGCCTGGCATTGAGGCCGGCGTTTGTGATGTTGTTGTGTGTGATATATATATTGTGATTGCTATACATGCAGGGAAGGAACCACTGCCCCGGGTAAGGGGTAGGGTCGTTATAATTGGTCAGCTGAATGCTGACCGTTGCTTTATTTATCACCTATGGGGTGGACGTCCATATGCAGGTGTTGCGGGCTGATTGGATTGAGCGGGCAGAAGCCCATGCTGCTGGTAAGCCCTTGAAGGCCGTGCGAAGTGTTGGATTTCATGTGTGGCCGGCCTGCGTGCCGATGTATGAACTTATATATTTGTAAAGAGAAACCTGTAAGGCCTTAAGGCCGTGTGCGGTGTACTCGTGTAAACATTCCTGGTGTTATATATATATGTGCTTTTAGATAGTGTGGACATTCATTGTTATGAGTTCTGTAACTTAAAATCTTCCGCTAGAATGCTCTGAGTTAGGATGCGTGTATAAAGGTTTTTGATACTCTCAAGTGACTCTCTCGTCTGTCTGTGAAATATGGCGTGGGGCCCCGGCCCTAGATCCCTTTCTTTCTGGAGTCTTGCTTCCAGATTTTTGATGTGATTTTCTTTGAAGGAGATTACGCCCATCTGAATAACAGTTATGTTTTTCAGTTTGGCAACCTCCTTCAATTTCAAATCTATCAGATTGGCTGAATCTGTTGCAGCCTGTTTGAGAGATTCAATTTCCTTGGCCTGCTTCTTGACAAGGAATATGTTCCTCTTAAGTGCTTGCAACAAACCACCATACTCATCAATTAATTAATGTACATCCCCCTCAGATTCAGAACCATCCACTTCTCTTGAAGTTGATGCTACTGATTCTGATCCAGTAAAATAATCAGAAGCTAAGGATGGACTGTATACCTTACTTGGACTAGGCTGATCCAGGCACTGATCTTCTTTTGAAAGAGCCATCAGCCCTTTACAATAATAGTCTTCACCTCCATTTTTGGAAGCCAGCATTTACAAGAATCCTTATTCCAAAGAATCCTCTTCTATAGTAAACAACCCAATATAAGCTTCCACATCAACTTCTTCTCCAGATTTTGAGGATGAAGAGTCAGTCCAACTATTTTGCTTCTGGGCAACCAAGAATTTCTCCTTCTTTCCCTTATTTTGAGTCTTCTTCTTATCCTTAGTCTCCTTTCTCTTATCAGGACAGTCAGCTATGACATGTCCAGACCTGTTGCAGCAATAACAAACAATTTTAGAGGTAGTTTGTTTACTAGGATTTGAGGCATACCTGTCCTCCTTAAAAGTCTTCTTCTTCTTATAATAATCATCCTTGAAGGAGGATGAAGATGGTTTGGTTCTCCATTTCTTCTTCTTCACGAACCTCTGAAACTGCCTTGTAAAGGCAACAAAGTCTTCATCAGAATGGTGGCTGTCTGATGTACTGATGTCAGGATTTTCTGCTTCAGCCTCAACACTTCTTTTGGGTGGACAAGGAGACTTTCTCCTACCTTTCCTTGTGGCTTCAGCTTTGAAGGCTACTGACTTGTCTTTATACTCGGACCTACTACTTTTCTCCTCCTCCTTTCTGGCAGTGAGCTTCATCTCATAATATAATAGTTTTCTAAACAAGGTTGGTGGAGGTGTATCAGCAAGCCTTGCCACCTCTATGATGGCACATATTTTTGTATCCCAATCCTTGGTCAGTGACCTGAGAAACTTATCATTCAATTCATATGTACTAAAGACTCTTCCATATGTTATCAGCTCATTTACAATTCTAAAGAACTTCTTGTAACATTCTGCTATGCTGTCTGACTTAGCTTGTCTGATGCTTTCATATTCTTGATTCAACATAGATTTCCTATCCTCTCTAACTTCTTCAGTTCCCTCCATGTAGACAATCAAGGTGTCCCACATCTCCTTGGAGGTTTTGCAATGTACCAAATTCTGAAATGTGACATCATCTATCGCACTTACAATTATGTTTTGTGCTCTCTTGTCTAAAGTTGCAAGAATGATCTCATCCTTAGTCATTTCAGAATAGCTTAGGGGTTTTGAGATAAGCATCAAGAGCTGATATATTCATTGGAATGAAATGACCTTCTTATACTGTGATGTAGATTCTAGGATCAGATGCTTCCATGAACAATCTGACCCTTTCTTTCTATATCCCAAAGTTTTCTTTCCTGCAGATGGGTAGTTTCATGGATCCAAATTCCTTCTGATTCTCATTTGAACCCATTCTGACTAATTGTTAATTGCCTTGGAGATTTACTCAGACTGTTAGGTCTATTTTTGAGCAACCTCCCTTTGATACCACTTAAAAGATTTGATTTCAAGAGCCTAGAGACCTAGAGGGGGGTGAATAGGTTATAATATTTTTAACTATTTAGGCAATTAACAAGTTCTAACACAGCATATAAAATCACAGTTCTTAGAAAAAATAAACACAACACAACACAACAAGATTTATAGTGGTTCCCCAATTTATGGGTACATCCACTTTCCCCATTCGCATATCCAGTAGAGAACTGGATTCAGCCAAAGTTCCTTCCACTATCTCAGATCCACAGATCTTACAACTCAGAACCTGATAGGTTCCTACAGCTCAGGCCTCTTCAAGTCCTACCTCAGATTCTTCCCAAGAACCCTACCTCAGGCAACAGCCCTATCTCAGCCTTTATCTCCAGGTCTACAACTCAGACTTTAACAAGTCCTACATCTCAGGAACTCAACCCTACCTCAGCCTTTATAAATACATGCTTACAACTCAGATCTATATAAGATCTTACAAGAAAAATTTTATTTAAAGAAATAGAAATTTCACCCAGATTGAAATCTAAATGGGTGAGAGCTTCTTGATCAGTTTTTGAATGACTGAATACTTCAGATCCAACCTTACTTAGCTTCTTCAAAGCTTCTTGAATTTTAACAAAATAAGGTTGTTATTTACTTAGTGTTGAAGTTGATCTTTAATCAGCTTTCTTCTTAAATTCAGAATCAGATCTGAATCTTTCTTTCAGACTTGTTCAGGATCTGCCTTCTTCTAGGTCAGCCTCTTGCTCTCCAATACATGTTGTTAGTTTTATATAATTTGTTTTATTGGATTCGATTCTGCTTGTTATGGATCAACCATTTATATAGAGTTAATCCATGATTACCGGGTGATTCGGTTTATAACGTCCTTCTGACAGCACTGACAGATGTGTCAGTCTTGTTACTTATGACAACTGTCAAGTCTTCAGTCGTGACAACTGACCCTTTATTGAAATTCTTTCTCAGCAGGACACTGTCAGCAAACTACTTCAAATGTGTCGACATAAATAGACCAAGTGTCGACACAGTTCTTGATGATGTCGACACAGCTTCTAATGTGTCAACACATCCTTTCTTTATCTTCTCGACACAACTTCTGTTGTATGTGTCGACACAAGTCCTGTGTGTCGACACAACGTCTCCTGGTCTCGACATAGCTGATGCTGACAGATGGTGTTGAGTGTATGTTCAGACGTCGTTAAGTGTGTGTCGACATAAGTCCTATGTGTCGACATATCTGATGCTGACAGATGGCATTGAGTGTATGTCCAGACGTCATTGAGTGTGTGTCGACACAAGTCCTGTGTGTCGACATATATTATGCTGATAGATGGCATTGAGTGTATGTCCAGACATCGTTGAGTGTGTGTCGACACAAGTCCTGTGTGTCAACACAATTCTTTCAGACTCAGTATAGCAGTTGTTGATAGATGGCGTTGAGTTTGTGTCGACACAAGTCCTGTGTGTCGACACAAGCCTTCTTCAGGTGTCGACATAATTCCTAGGTGTCGACACAAGCCTTGCTTCTGGTGTCGACATAACTCCTGGGTATCGACACATCTCCTTCTTCAAGTGTCGGCACAATTCCTAGGTGTCGACACAGCTTCTGCTTCAGGTGTCGACACAATTTCTTACAAGTGTCGACACTTGTACTTAGAAATTTTCCTGCATTTCTTAAACCTGCACACTGAAACTCAACATTCCATCAAATACAAATTGATGTATATCATTGAGTATAGAGAGGCTTCTCCAAATCTGGTACACAATTTCCGGTGTACCCAACACTTTGTTTTTAATTTAAGGTTTTAAATTAAAAGTAATCCTAATATGAATGGTTTCTCAGAAAATTCTCCCCCTTTTGGTATTATCAAAAAATATAGTAGAGTGGTTGCGGAAGCAAACGAGGAAAAAAAACACAAATTAAAAATCAAGTGTGGAGCATGTGAACTAATGTATAGTAATTATGAAAGTGAGTGAACATGTAACATTGGCAAATTCATCTAGTTATACCATAGACACATACTCCAGTGAAGATAATGTAGAATCATTTGCGGTCCAATTCTCATGAGAAGAAATGTTAGAGATGATAATGTCGTGTTCAGTGAGAGTTAGATGAAAAACGCATATGCAGAACTTTAAAAGTACATGAATAAGTGAAATGTTAAAAAACAACACAACATAGAAATATACACAACTAATCGTACATATACCTAAGAATTCAGTGCACAAATATTAAATGAATAGCCAAATAAAGTTTTCACAAGACACTTTACAATTCTTTCCTAGGTGCTCAACCTCACAATGCTTATGAAGACTTATCAGGAGGGTAAGTGTGCTTGGTGGAGGTTCCTTGTCAGCCCCTTTTTTAAACACAGTAACAAAGATTTTGGGTGAATGAATAATGTTCTTTTTATTGTTTTTGGAACCATAATTTTCTTATTTTTGGCGTGACAAAGGACTCTGAATTCACTTGTGTTGCAATATAGGATAATCAAAGATGAGTTGTGCAAAGTAAATAAGGATAATGTAATGGTTTCATCATGAAATTCTAGTGGTTATGGTAGAACATTCACAATTCACATATGTATTAAAAGTGAATTCATATGTAGAGTTTCACATGTGTGTGTGTGTGTGAGTGCATTATCATAACTAAAATATTTCTCATACTTAGAGGCATGCGTAAACAATTTCACAAGTACAATACACTAGAAGTGTTGTATATAGAAAATGATATTCAAAGTTTGAATAATTGAACAATGTTTGAACTACTCCATATAAATGAATATACATTGAATGCCTAAACACGAGAAAGGAAGACTATTATGCAGCCATAGGAATATTTGGGCAAAAAAATAACACAATAGCAAATCCGGGATATCGCCAGGCGATATCGGATATCGTCGATCGGCGATAGCTCAGAATTATAAATAATGCCAGATCTTGACCGTAGGCATCATTTAGTCCACTTTCTCTTGAAGCGGTGGAGCAAAAATCCTTCTATTCATCGACAAAACCTCAAAACAATGTATGATTATGAAATTTTTCTCTCCTTTCTTTATGATTTCTAGATTCAAATGTCTTTGAGAGATTAGTTAAGAGATTTCATGAAGTTGTAAGGGAGAAATTGTGAAAATTGATGGTGATTTTTCTAGGTTTAGGGATAAACTTAAAATTTGATTTTTTGAGATAAGAGATCATAGATCCAAGGGATTGATGAGATGCATACATAGATCTAGGGTTTTTGAGTTACCTAAACTCAGATCTAGAGTTTGTCAAGTAGATTTTCAAAAAAAACATGATTTTAGGGAAGAAGGTGATGAATAGTGATTTTGAAATTTTTCTTGAATTTGTTTAGGTAAATGGGGAAGAACCTTTTTTTTTCTTCAGATCTTGTATGTAGGGATGTTGAATATTGAAATTGCATTTCAAAATCGTAAATTTTTTGATTTTCATTTTCGCCGACGACAGTGAGTATCGTCCGACGATATTAACAACTTCAAAAAAAATCGTGTTTTACTATGTACAGATATGCCTCCAATTCTAAGGCTAGGAGAAGCACAAGAAGTGATACTCACTCAGCATATCAAACATATCTAGGAATCAAGAATGCAAACATCGGTGTTTGAAAAGTGATAGAGTTCAACCCAATTCGCCACGCACACATACACGACCATCTTGCAATGGCAGGTATAATGTCTGTCATAATACCAAACACGTTTTCTTCAGTGTTGATTAGGGAGTTTTATAATCACTTAAAGGACCCTAATTTCACTGAATTGAACAGTATAGTGCGATCTCGAGTTCAAGGACAAATAGTAGAGATAACGCACTATGACTTAAGAGAAGAATTTGACTTAATTGAGCGAGAACACATTTTTGACGTTGTGGAGAATTATAGAAAGGACAGGGATTGGACTTTTTTGAATATGGTTTTTCATGGAAATTCCATGAAAAACCTAATTCAGTCCATGGACACGCTCACCCCAGAAGCACGATTAGTGCAAGGCATTTTGAGGCATACGATCTTGCTCAAGTCCGGGGATACGAGAAAGATAATGACTCAATTGAGCTACGTGACTTATATGATCTTGGAGAGGGAGCCTTTTGACATGATAGTTTTTATTTTATCTATAATCTGGTACACTTTTAGACTTAAGAATCCAATGTGGAAGATGATTAACACTCTACCGATGAGGGCGTTAATCCAACGTATTCTATATAAGAAGTACAGTTGGATTGACCAGGAATTCTATTTTGATGATTGTAAGCCTTATATATTCTCTACATGTGGTACACACACTAGTGGATGTTCATCACGAGGTGGTTCTACACGTAGTAGTGAACCTGTATCAACGATAAGAAACCCACCACTATCAAGAGGTGGATCATTGTAACACCCATATCCGTCACACAACATATAGCAGTAGGTCCGGCCAGGGACCGACGCCATAAACCGCAGACAGACTAAAGGGTTACTAAATGAAATCATCCTTCCAATAACCACGTCCTACACAAAACACATTCTAGCGGAAGCTTTTAAATGTTGAAAAGAAAAGAACCCAAAACACAGCATGAATGTCCACTAAAAGCCCAAAATAGGAATGAGCATACAAATACACAATGTACTTGGCCTTATGGCCTTACATGAGTTTACTTTAAATAAATAGTGTCTTCCAAACATCGCCACACAGGCCGATCACACATGATAATATCAAGTAAACATTCACAAAGTCCTTAGAGTGCCGGCTCAGCAACAAGGGATTCAACACGCTATTTGCCACTAGGCTCCGCAGCACCTGCAAGCAATAATTCACCGCAATGGTGGAAAACAAAAGCAATGGTCAGCTAAAGCTGACCAAATAATAACGACCCCACCCCTTTCTTGGGGTGGTGGTGCTCCTTCCATACATTACATTAGTATAATCCAATGAATAAAGTGAAAGTACAACATTTTCACAATACACCACAGGTGCAGGCCCGCACGACCACATACCCCGTGTTCTCAGGGCACTTACTCAGTGAACCCGGTCCATTCCGCATTCCACCACCGCCCCCAAGATGGCAAACAACGTGAGCATTAAAGTCCTTTCAACCGAAGCCTAGACTCGCTCTCCAAGCCAACATTCACTGAACCACTTGGAGTGGGTAAGGTTCCACCCGCCCGTTGCTCACCTTGCCACAACAATTTAGCCATCGACGCACGCCAAGTTTCCCCCAGTCCCATCATATCGATCAAATAACCATACATAACCCGGTTATGTACACGGCTGGCTCCTAGGACACTATTATGGCAAGACTTCGCTTCTGCCCAGATTTTTGGGTGCACCTTGGAGTTAATGCCCAAGGATCCCTGCTGTAATCTACCACGTAGAAAAACCCAAAAACATCCATCTGCACGGAGTATTCTCCGACCATTCATGCATAATTAAACATCTCCGATCCAGACCAACTTGTTCGGGTAGGCTTCACACACCATGCCTATGTATGTACTTCGATTCCGAACTCTACATGCAAAATAATGAGGACTATTCATGTCTACCCGAAGGAATACCTCGCACTCACCGCTCACTCACGGGAGGGAGTTTCCTATGTAAAAAGGAAAGAGGACTTCACATGTCCAAGAAGAGAATAATTACCCTTGTGGTTCTCTTTGGCGCCATGAAGATCTAGACGGATGAAAAGCACCGCAACGGCCTCGCCTCTGTAGATCTAGGCTCGGATCGGGAATCGGGGCTCTAAAGCTCCACCGGCGGCCGAAGTTGACCTTCTCCTTCTTCCTTGCTCTCCCCTCTCTTTAAACCTTTTAGAAATAGAAAACTAAAAGATGAATAAGGGTTTCAAACCCTATTCCCGTACTTAACTCATCAAGGACCAGCCTGGGCCCTTAGATCCCAATAGAAGGAAACAAACGACCACAATTCGCCCTAAAAATAACATTTCTTGGCCGAACACAGCTTGCAACACGGCCGTGTACAAGGCTGTGTGCCTCAATCGATGTTGAAAATGTCGCATACCGACTAGGACAAGGGCTTAGATATGCCCGTGTCAACCTTTGACACACCCATGTCAATCAGTATATGCCCGTGTTGTGAGGCGTGTTCCTCACTCAACACAGGACCAAAACATCCCGAAAAGGACACAGCCATGTGACACGCCCGTGTCACATGCTGTGTGCTAGACACGCCCCTGGGACACGCCCGTGTCCCAGACCGTGTAACTCACTCGACACAGTCCGATAAACAGCCCGAGCAGGACACGACCCTGGACACGCCCGTGTCTCAGGCCGTGTGCCCGACTTACAAAGATTGTCAACCACACGGTAAATCGTCACACTCGTAGTTGGACACAACCATGGACACGCCAGTGTCCAAGGCTGTGTGACCCTTATCAGGCCCCAAACTTGGCTTCAAGCGCTGTTCGTCCCTCTTTTGAGTTTCAGGGCATTATAATTCTCTCCCTCTTAAAAGAATTTCATCCCGAAATTATAAAAAGGAAAAGATACGCAAAACAAAACGGTACTTGAGTGGAATAACTACGGATACTCTTCAAGCATGGTCTGCTCTCGCTCCCATGAGAGCTCCTCCCGACCGTAGTTGTCCCAATGGACTTTGACCATTATGATGACCTTGTTACGAAGTCACTTGACTTCAAAGTCCTAAATGCAAATGGGTTTGATCTTCGTCATCAAACCATTATCGATGGGTACTTGAACGACCGCAACAACTTGTGACGGCTCTTGCACCGCCTTCCGCAACACTAAAATATGGATATGTCGTGTAGACCACTCAATTCCACTAATAGTTTCAGTCGATAAGCTACTTCACCAATACGCTCTAGAACCTCAAACAGTCCAAGGTACCTCGGGCTTAGCTTCTTCAAGCATCGTACCCGCGAAACACCCTTGAACAGCTTAATCTTCAAATTCACCCAGTCGCCAACAGCGAACTCAACATTCCGATGCTTGGCATTATAGTATTTAGCCTGCCTGTCCTGAGCGATCAGCAGTCATTCTCGAATAGTTTGTACCAACAAAGTGGCGTCCTCCACCTCTTGTCATTTGTACAACTTTGACTCACCCGTTTCCAACCATGACAATGGCGTGCGACATTTTCTACCATATAGGGCCTCTTAGGGCGTCATTTGAATGCTCGCTTGGTAGCTATTATTATAAGCAAATTCCATCAAGTACAGGTGATCTTCACACTGCTTCCAAAAATCCAAGATGCACATGCGAAGCATATCTTCCATCGTCCTGTTGACCCTCTCGGTCTGACCATCAGTCTGTGAATGAAAGGCCATGCTGAAACTCAGCTTGGTCCCCAATATTTGTTGCACCAACCTCCAGTCAGTGGACGTGAACCGCCCATCTCGATCACTCACGATGCTGCGGGGCACACTGTGCAATCGAACAATGTTATCCACATACAGTTTTGCTAGTTTATCCACCGAATCATCCTTCTTATTCGGAATGAAGTGCGACACTTTCGTCAATTGATCTACGATCACCCAGATGGAGTCGTTACCCTTCTGCGGCCTTAGCAACCCATGCACAAAATCCATTGAAATATCGTCGAACTTCTACTCTGGAATAGGAAAGGACTTCAAGAAACCTCCGGGCTTCTGACACTCCGTCTTCAACAAAGCGCACGTTTGACATTTGGCTACATAAAGTGCCACGTCCTTCCTAAGTCCTAGCCACCAGAACAACTTCTTCATATCACAATACATCTTCGTGCTCCCTGGGTGAATCGAGTACTTGGTATGATGAGCCTTGTACATCAATTCCTCCCGTAGCTTACCCATCTTTGGGACGCACAGATGACTATCCTTCCATAACAGTCCATCAATAACACCAAATTGGGAATTTGACACATCCAAAGCCTCATCCATGATCTGCTTCATGTTGCTGTCCAAAACCAGAGCCTGTCGAATCCTATCAGCAAGGTCATACTACACCTCCGTCTAGTTCAGATGTGCTTCAGCACTTGTCTGCTTGTCAACACAAGAGATCTCCAAGGCCTCCAAATCCCGAATCAAATGCTCGTCATCAACCGACAATTAGTTGGCCTGCGCGGGAGCCCTGCGACTCAACGCATCCGCCACCGCATTGTCTTTACCAGGCACATAATGTATCTAAAATGTGTAGTCCCCCAGGAAATCCATCCATCTCCACTGCCGCATGTTTAGATCTTTTTGGTGTAGATATCGACCTTCACACCATACAGGTAGTGCCTCCACAACATCAGGGCAAATATCACGGACGCTAACTCCAATTCGTGGACCGGATAATTCCTCTCATGTACCTTTAGCTGATGCGAGCCATTATCTATCACACTCCCATACTGCAGTAGAACGCAACCCAAACCACTGCCCGAGCGTCACTGTAGATCTCAAATCCTTCAGTCCCACTGAGCGAACATAGAACAGGCGTCATAGTCAACCGTCTCTTCAACTCTTCGAAAGCTTGTGCGCACTCAGGCGTCCAAACAAACTTTTGATCTTTCCTCGTCAAAGTTGTGAGGGGTAACACTATCCACGAGAAGTTCTTTATGAAGCGCCTGTAATAGCCGGCAAGCCCCAGAAAACTCCAGACTTCCGCTACCGTAGACAACACATGCCACTCCCGTAAAACAACTATCTTCGCCGGAACCACCGAAATTCCCTCTCCACTGACTATATGACCAAGGAATGCCATCGAGGACAACCAAAACTCGCATTTGGAGAACTTGGCATATAGTTGGTTCCTCCTCAGCGTCTCTAACACCAAATGCAGATGCTTGAAGTGATCCTCTTCGCACTGCGAGTACACTAATATTTCGTCAATAAAGACTATCACGAAGTGGTACGGGTACTCTCTGAATGTTCTGTTCATCAGATCCATAAAAATGGATGGCGCATTAGTTAGCCCAAACAACATGACGGTAAACTCATAATGCCTATACCTCATGCTGAAAGCTGTCTTGGGGATATCACTTTCTCATATCCTCAGCTAATAATATCCGGATTTAAGATCCAATTTCGAGTACACTGATGACCCAACAAACTGATCGAACATATCGTCAATCCTTGGGATCAGATACTTATTCTTCTCCATTAACTAGTTCAGCTCTCGATAATCTATACATAGTCGCAAACTTCCATCCTTCTTCTTAACAAAAAGGACCGGTGCGCTCCAAGGCGATAAACTTGGACGCACGTAACCCTGTTCCAACAGCTCTTCAAGTTGAACCTTCAGTTCCGTCATCTCCTTAGGCGCTAACCGATACGGAGAGCGTGACATAGGTTTAACACCTGGTACTAGCTCAATTGTGAAGTCAATCTCACGCTGCGGTGGGGCTCTAGGGAGATCGCCAGGGAACACGTCAGGGTACTCGGATACCACTGTGATACTGTCCAAAGTAGGCTTAGGCTTCGAAGCCTCCACTAGTGTGAAGAACAGCTCTGCACCAACACGAACTGCCTTAACCACCTGAAGAGAAGACATCAAAGTCTTGCTCGACCCTTTCAAGCCCGCAAATGTCGTCTCATGACCAGTTCCCAATTTGACCTCCTTGCGATTACAATCAATGTATGTCTGCAGCTCCGAGAGCTGGTCCATACCAATATCACATCGAACTCCACCAGCAGTAGTAACGATGCTTGCAAGTCAAACTCTTCACTCCCAATCCACATTCTTACGCAGCAGACTCTATCCGCGCGCATTGAACACCCATTTGGCAATAACACATCCAATTTGTCCTTTGCCATCGAATAGGGTACTCCGATGTGCGAAATAAATCCTTTGGACAAAAAGGAATGTGAAGCTCCCGTATCAAAGAGTTCTCTCGCCGGATTATCACAAATCAAAACAAAGCCTAGTACAAGCAGTAATAATCTAACATACGCAAGGTAACCAGTATTTAAAGCTAAACTACTATAAACTTAAACGGTAACTGTCACCACGTCGGCTTGCTTTATGGCCTCCTGCTGGACAATATTATAAACCCTAAACTGGGTTGGAGCATAGTGTGATGTGGTTGACTCCACCGCTTTGCCCTTCTCCTCATACGTTGCTCCCGGCTTCCTCTAGGACTTTGGGCGTCCGCTCCAGCAATCTCGGGCAAAATTCCCCGACTTCCCACAATTGTAGCATGCGCCCGGGGTTCGGCCAGTAGTTGCCCCCGAAGCACCAGAAGAAGGGGCTGGACCTGAAGTCCTATCCTTCTTATTAAACTTGCGAAATCCAGTCTTAGAGGTAGTCGGTACCTTGAACTCTGTCCTCTTTTCACTAGAGTCTTTCTTCGCTTGTACATTCCTCAGATCCTTCTCCAATGACCGGGCCGTATTTACCAAGGTAAAGAAGCCCTGCATCATAGGCCCAGAGAGAAGTATCCTTAGTTCATCCTATAGAACTTCATAGAATAAGTTTTTCTTTTGCTCCTCTTCAGCGATTATAGAGCTTGCATACCGACCCAACCGTGTAAATTCGTGGAGGTACTCATCCACGCTACTCTCTCCTTGCACCAGCTTCTGGAACTTATTCTCCATCGCAATCCTCTAAGCCGAGGGAAGGTACCTTACCAAGAATAGTCTCGAAAATTCCTCCATCGAGACGTCCGTGAGTTGTCTTCCCCCAAGTTGTGTAGCTCCAAACCTTCCCACCACAACGTTGTATCACCATCCAATAGGAAAGTGGCTATGGTAGTCTTTTGTCACTCCTCCGTTTCCGTAGCCATCAAGACTCTCTTTACTCGGGAGAGCCAATCCTCAGCTTGAGATGGGGTTCCAGTCCCCGAGAACACCGGAGGATTGAAGCCAATAACATGTTTGAGCTGCTTTTCAGTCGCTCTTCTCAATATCAACGACTCCACCATCACTTGTTCAACCCTTCTCGGTTTTACTGCTTGAAGCGGTACCTGCTCCACCGCAGGGGCAGGCTGCTGTATTTGCCTTGCAGGCTGGGCATTTATTATAGAGAACACCGCTTCAGCCACCAATCTTATGGTTTCTATCGAAGGAGGTGTTGTAGGCAAATCATTCAGTGCGCTACTTGCATTAGAATGTGAGTTTTCTAAACGCCCTGCACCACTCCTGGTCACCTATAGATGTACAAAACACCATTAAGTGACCGAACAATATTGTAAAAAGCAATTATAGGAACACGCAGGTTCCTAAAACATGTGTATTTTCATTCCTAAGTGGACATTCATGGGTTCTTTTATGTTATAACGATGACGCACATACATGTGCTCAAAACCCCTTAAAAGAATTGGTCCACGAATTCCAATAAGCATGACCGAAACCAGTAGTATGATACCAAATTGTAACACTCCTATCCGTCACACACCATATAGCAGTAGGTCAGGCCGGGGCCAAACGCCACAAACCGCAGACAGACCAAAGTGTTACTAAATGAAACCCTCCTTCCAATAACCACGTCCTACACAAAGAACATTCTAGCAGAAGCTTTTAAATGTTGCAAAGAAAAGAACCCAAAACACAGCATTAATGTCCACTAAAAACCCAAAATAGGAATGAACGTACAAATACATAATGTACTTGGCCTTATGGTCTTACATGAGTTTACTTTAAATAAACAGTGTCTTCCAAACATCGGCACGCAGGCCGGTCACACATGAGAATATCAAGTAAACATTCACAAAGGCCTTCGAGAGTCGGCTCAGCAACAAGGGCTTCAACCCGCTATTTTCAACTAGGCTCCGCAGCACTTGGAAGCAACAGTTCACCGCAACGGTGGCAAACAAAAGCAATGGTTTGCTAAAGCTGACCAAATTATAATGACCCTACCCCTTTCTTGGGGTGGCGGTGCTCATTCCCTGCATTGTATTAGTATAATACAACGATTAAAGTGAAAGTACAACATTTGCACAATACACCATAGGTGCAGGACCGCATAGCCAAACACCCCGTGCTCTTAGGGAACTTACTCGGTGAACCCGATCCGAACCCGGTCCGTTCCGCGGTCCACCACCGCCCCAAGGATGGTAAACAACATGAGCATTAAATTCCTTTCAGCCAAAGCCTAGACTCGCTCTCCAAGCCAACTTTCACTGAACCACTTGGAGTGGGTAAGGTTCCACCCGCCCGTTGCTCACCTTGCCACGACCATTTAGCCATCGGTGCAGGCCAAGTTTCCCCCAGTCCCATCATATTGATCAAACAACCATATATAACCCGGTTATGTACACGGCTGGCTCCCAGGCCACCGTTATGGCAGAACTTCGCTTTTGCCCAGATTTCTGGGTTGATGGAGCCGACTTCCCACGACATGTGGCCAAGGAGCGTCCTCCATCTGACGATGATGGCGACCCGGTAGATTTGAATGGAGATGTCGGCCCGCAACACTTTGATGATGGCGACAGCATGCTTACAGACGACCCTTGGAAGCGTCGCCAAAAAAGCCGTCCGGACCGCAAGCCCAATTATTATTTATTAATAATATATATTAATAAATAATAATTGAGTAATAATATATGTTATTAGTTGTTTTATTTCGAAATTATCATTTTTATTTCATGTTTAATTTCATGTATTATTTGTAACATGGTTATGTTATAAAACCATGGTGTATGTGTTGTGTTTATTTCATTTTCATGTTGGGTTGCATGTAGCCCTTTTCCCTTGATTGTAAAGCATATATAAAGGCATGCACTCCTTTGTTTTTCTCTAGTGAATGAATGAAAAGAAAATCAATTTCAAGATTGAAATCCTCCTCCTTCTCTAAGGCAAGTTTCGGCCCCCCTCTATTCCTCTTCTTCGTTGGCCGCCGGCCACCCTCCTCCTCCCCTTCTCTTTCGGCCTCCCTTCTCCTCCCCTTCTCCCTTCATCACTTCTTTACATCCTTGCTACCCGAGCCTTACCATCCTCTTCATCCCTCACACGACCGGCCACCTCTCTCCCCCAACCAACCCGAGCCACCTCCTAGCAACCCTTGTCGAGCCACCTCCATCACCAACCTCCAAAGCCGCCACCTAACTCCTCCATCATAAGACCCGGCCACCACCCAAAACTCCCTCACCCGAGCAGCCCTCACCCTCTTCAAACCCGAGCCCCTCCACCACCACCAAAAAGGAGCCCCACCTTCTCCTCTTTCCCTCCACGCCAAATCTCTTTCCTAATCCAAAATATTTCTACAATATTCCCCCGTATTTACCATATTCAAAATATATCCCCGTCCATAAATTCTCTACCTACCATGTTTGAATTATATCATTCCTTAATTATTTCCGATATCCTACCACCTTTTCTCTCTCCTGCCTTATTGGGAAATATTATTTCCATATTCAGAAGATTTCGCTGGGACATTCCAAATATAGCGTGATACGAAGAAGGCGACGGATTTCTCTCCCTCCGGCGTAACTCTGGCGGAGCCGTTGAAGAACGATTCTATTAGAGTGAACCGGATTCATCAAATCCAGTTGGGTAACGAACATTTCCACCTTTATGTGTTTCTCTTCTTTAGATAGATCTTGTGGCATTGGCAAATTACGTGGCTTGTGTAACGCGTGAATTTTCGTGGCTAATTTATTTTAGTTATTGTCGTGTTTATTTCTTTCGTTTAAGTTCGTGAGGCGTGGCGGACCTCGTTTTATTTTGTTGGGAGAGAATCACCCTCGTCCGAATCTTTTGTTTTCGGTGGATTCTCTTTTGGTACAACAACGCTCGACCGAACCGTGTGGGTTCTTTTCGCTTGAGCGGACCTTGGCCTATCACCTTGGTATTATTTTAAGGGGCCTCGCGAACCCCCCGTAATATTTAAATAGTAACAATATTAATTAAACCGTTGCTGCGTTAAATGCTTGAGTGTGACATACGGGATATTGGAGAGCGTCGTGTTAGTTATGTCGACCACCCAAATGCTCGAAAGAGTGGGCCTGCATCAATTTGGTATCAGAGGGAGGTTCACGTCAATTTTCTAATTGGCACCCTCCCCCTCTTATTTGGCACGTTAACACGCACTCACTCGTTGCATGGTATTTCATAAAAATCAATTTTTAAATTTTTGGTCTGCAAATAGCAGCCTAAAATTTTCAATTTTTTTCAAATTTCAAAAAAAATAAATTCTGGAAATTCTCTATCATTTTATTAGTAAAAAATAAAGAAAATATTTATTTTTATTAAATCATTATTTTTATTAAATCTTTATAAATTTTTTATTTTGGTCTGCAAATAACGGCCTATCTTTTTATTTTTTTCAGCAATATAAAAAAAAATTTATTTAATAATCTTCATATTATTTCCCGCAAGCAAACCAAAAATATATATTTTTACCCTAGCTATTAGGCGGGAACAATTCCATCTTTCCTAGAATTAGTTGTTTAGGTACCCTTTTCTTTGCATTCGCATAAAATTCGGATCGAGTGTCCTCTCCAGTTCACACTGAAATGGCTTTCGACGTTAACGCTTCCAATCGTCTCCTGACTTATCTATACAATAATATTTTTACCTATGATGGTTATGGGGATCCCAAGTATTTTAGATACTGGCTTGAGGGGGTAGAAACCTATTTCGAATATAACCAATTGGGCGAATACCAAAAGGTTAGTGTAGTCCAAGAGCGGTTAAGAGGTCGAGCCCGCAAGTTTTGGCTGAACGAAGAGAAAGAGCGCGGTGCTGGTAGCTATCCTTATGCTTGGCCGCACATGCGAAGAATTCTCTCAGCGAAATTTGCTTCCCCCTACCGCCTTAGTACTAGCCCGACATCCGATAGCCAGTATTATTATGGCACTAAAACCAAACCAGATCATAGGAGTGACATATTATCCCAAGATAGGTCCTTTCCCCAGGTTGGTAGAGCTACCCCTAGCGTACCTGCACCCACCTATAGAGGAAGGGAAACAGTGAGGTCCCCAATCCCGAGTTCTGTACAGGTGATTGTTAGGACTGCCATGAGACCGCGGGGTGAGAGTAATCCTACCCATAAAGGTAGTCAAATGATTACGATATATGTGTCAAGTGGCGCACCTGATCTTGGCTCTATTAAGCATCCTACCTCGATTATGCCCATAGGCCCTATTAAGTCTCTCCCCGAGTTGCCTGAATTAGTCATTGACTCTCCTGTTGAGTCAGAGGCTGTGTCTAGGACTGTGACCGTCACTGAGGACGAGGCCGAATATGCTGGCGATTTGAGTGACGATGAGGAGATTGGTTACCCTAGTGAACTGGACAAGGATTTCTCCTCTGAGGAATCATCTCCTCTTCCTTTCGGCGATGTATCTGAGGCGTCTCCCTTGATAGTTATGGAGTCTTCTGATGACCCTGAGTCAGAAGACATTCTGGCTGAGTCGGTAGAGTCATCCAATGTTGAGAACATACCTGTTATTAAATTAGGTGATGACTTGCTAGGACCCGGTATTATTATGGTTGACCCAGAATTAATAGATGTTTCAACGGTATTGGAAGAGTCACCTTGGGATGGTTGTACAATTTGGGATAATCTTAGTGTGATACATCCGGGAGTTAGTTCGTTTACGTTATCAACGCTGCTTAAAAGTCAAGTTAATTTTGATACTCCCCGGGATTCGATTTGACCATCCCTCTATTCTGCTTTAGGAAATGTACCCACCTCATTGGAAGAGCTGGTCAACGAAGGTTGTGAAGCTTTGGTAGATTTACCCTGCGCGGAAGACTTATCTTTGGAGGACGGTTGCACTGAGGGTCCAATAGACATTTCATTGATAGATCATTTGTTTGGGGCCCGTGTTAGTTTAGAAGTTTTGTCAGGTATGATTTTGCCAACCTATGCTATGACCACTGATTCTGAATTAAATGATATATCTAATGAATTGGAAGACATGTTGGCTGGGTTTTCAGTGAGGACGAATCCACTGTTTAATTTTTCCTATGATTTTAACGGCCTGCAACAAGAGGCTTGTTCTTGGGCGAGTAATCCGTGTTTTGACGTTGAGTGTTACTTAACTCCCCCTACAGAATCACCCATGTCGACTCTCCCTCCAGGTTCATTTAACTCGAGCAGATTATTTGTTAGGACACGAGCTAGTCATTTCTAGCCCTTTATATTTGTAGAAGTTTATTATTACCGCCTCCCCATTAGGCTTACTTAGATGGATGTGGGTAAACATAATTGGTGATGAGAGTTTTCTGTTGGCTATTCATTATGACATTTTTAAATAAAAATTTAATTCCAAATTTAAAACGAAAACGTTAGGCTCCACTGAAATAATTTTTGAATTTAAAGTACCCATGCCACCTGACATACTTCCGTTATTTTCTACTATTAATTCTAGTCATGTTGCACATGGGTTCACCCCACATGGTTTTAAGTTAATTAGGCGCATTCTTATCCTTTTAATCCATTAAAATGCGTCCTTTAATTTACTTGCGAGTTTGTGTAAGAAAGTCTCCCATAATTATGTGATTGATTTGGTTTTGGCTTGTCTCACCCCTGAACGGATGCTCCCGGGCACCTTAGAAATAATAACGAATCAGCTAGTCTATTCTTTACGAATTTTACGGAAGTTTGGTGACATGACATTTCTTTTAAAAGTTTCCACTGTTTGGGGCATAACTCCTATTTTCATCGTTACATACTTTACGCTTTATGCTTTTATGCTACTTGAAATGTCTACCTCTCCGTATATATTTTCCACTATGCTTTCTATTGGGTTGGGTGGTGACAGTTTCCTAGGATCGTTCTCCTTCTCGATCTCCATCGGAGGTATGTTGGTGGATGTTGTTGAAATTATTTTTCCTTCTTTGGCTAATGCGTATTTTAGGTCCCTCCAAGACCACCTTTTGCCATGCAGGTTCTTCTTCCCCGCCGATGACCTTCCAGGCGAGTACACACAAGCATACTCATCAGTGATGAGTATTTTTAGGAGGAGGAGGATTGATGGAGCTGACTTCCCACGACATGTGGCCAAGGAGCGTCCTCCCTCTGACGATGATGGCGACCTGGTAGATTTGAATGGAGACGTCGGCCCGCATAACTTTGATGACAACGACAACATGCTTACGGACTACCCTTGGAAGCGTCGCCACAATAGTCGTCTGGAGCGCAAGCCCAATTATTATTTATTAATAATATATTAATAAATAATAATTGAGTAATAATATATATAATTAGTTATTTTATTTCGAAATTATCATTTTTATTTCATGTTTAATTTCATGTATTATTTGTAACATGATTATGTTATAAAACCATGGTGTATGTATTATGTTTATTTATTTTCATGTTGGGCTGCATGTAGCCCTTTTCCCTTGATTGTAAAGCTTATATAAAGGCATATACTCCTTTGTTTTTCTCTAGTGAATGAATGAAAAGAAAACCAATTTCAAGATTGAAATCCTCCTCCTTCTCCAAGGCAAGTTTCGGCCCCCTCTATTCCTCTTCTTCGTTGGCCGCTGGACACCCTCCTCCTCCCCTTGTCTTTCGGCCTCCCTTCTCCTCCCCTTCTCCCTTCATCACTTCTTTACATCCTTGCTACCCGAGCCTTACCATCCTCTTCATCCTTCACACAACTATCCACCTCTCTCCCCCAACAAACCCGATCCACCTCCTAGCAACCCTAGCCGAGCCACCTCCATCACCAACCTCCAAAGCCGCCACCTAACTCCTCCCTCATAAGACCCGACCACCACCCAAAACTCCCTCACCCGAGCAGCCCTCACCCTCTTCAAACCCGAGCCCCTCCACCACCACCAAAACCGAGCCCCACCTTCTCCTCTTTCCCTCCACACCAAATCTCTTTCCTAATCCAGAGTATTCTCTACAATATTCCCCCATATTTACCATATTCAAAATATATCCCTGTCCATAAATTCTCTACTACCATATTTTAATTATATCATTCCTTAATTATTTCTGATATCCTGCCACCTTTTCTCTCTCCTGCCTTATTGGGAAATATTATTTCCATATTCAAAAGATTTCACCGGGACTTTCCAAATATAGCGTGATACGAAGAAGGCGACGGATTTCTCTCCCTCCGGCGTAACTCTGGCGGAGCCATTGAAGAACGATTCTATTAGAGTGAACCGGATTCATCAAATCCGGTTGGGTAACGAACATTTCCACCTTTATGTGTTTCTCTTCTTTAGATAGATCTTGTGGCATTGGCAAATTACGTGGCATGTGTAATGCGTGAATTTTCGTGGCAAATTTATTTTAGTTATTGTCGTGTTTATTTCTTTCGTTTAAGTTCGTGAGGCGTGGCGACCCTCATTTTATTTTATTGGGAGAGAACCACCCTCGTCTGAATCTTTTGTTTTTGGTGGATTCCCTTTTGGTACAACAACGTTCGACCGAACCATGTGGGTTCTTTTTGCTTGAGAGGACCTTGGCCTATCGCCTTGGTATTATCTTAAGGGGCCTCGCGAACCCCCTGTAATCTTTAAATAATAACAATATTAATTAAACCGCTGTTGCGTTAAATGCTTGAGTGTGACATGCGGGATATTGGAGAGCATCGTGTTAATTACGTAGGCCACCCAAACGCTCGAAAGAGTGGGCCTATATCATGGGTGCAGCTTGGAGTTAATCCCAAAGGATCCCTGCTGCAATCTACCACATAGAAAAACCCTAAAAAATCCATCGGCACGGAGTCTTCTCCGACCATTCATGTATAATGAAACATCACCGATCCAGACCAACTTGTCCGGATAGGCTTCACACACCATATCTATGTCCGTACTTCGATTCCGGACTTTATATGCAAAACAACGGGGACTATTCATGTCTACCCGAAGGAATACCTCACACTCACTGCTCACTCGCGGGAGGGATTTTCCTATGCAAAAAGGAATGAGGACTTCACATGTACAAGAAGAGAATCGTTACCCTTGTGGTTCTCTTTGGCGCCATGAAGATCTAAATGGATGGAAAGCACCGCAACAGCCTCACCTCCGTAGATTTGGACTCGGATCGAGAATCAGGGCTCGAAGCTCCACCGGCAGCCGGAGTTGACCTTCTCCTTCGTCCTTGCTCTCCCCTCTCTCTAAACCTTTTAGAAATAGAAAACTCAAAGATGAATAAGGGTTTCAAACCCTATTCCCATACTTAACTCAGCAAGGACCAGCCTGGGCCCTTGGATCCCAATAGAAGGAAATGAAAGACCATGATTCGCCCTAAAATAACATTTATGGTCCAAACACGGCTTGCGACACGCCCGTGTCCAAGTCCGTGTGCCTCAATCGATGTTTAAACCGTCGCATCCCGACCAGGATACGGGCTTAGACACGCCCGTGTCAACCTTTAACACGCCTATGTCAATCAGTACATGCCCGTATTGCGAGGCGTGTTCCTCACTCGACATAGGACCAAAACATCCCGAAAAGTACACGGTCATGTGACACGCCCGTGTCATATGCCATGTGCCAGACACGCCCCTGGTACACGCTTGTGTCCCAGGCCGTGTAACTCACTCGACACAGTCCGACAAATAGCCCGAGCAGGACACGGACCTAGACACGCCAGTGTCTCAGGCCGTGTGCCTGACCTCCAAAGATCGTCGACTGCATTTCATCGACCACGCGATAAATCATCCAACTCATAGCTAGACATGGCCATAGATACGCCTGTGTCCAAGGTCATGTGACCCTTACCAGGCCCTAAACTTGGCTTCAAATGCTATCTGTCCCTCTTTTGAGTTTCTGGGCGTTACAATCACTACGTGAAGGATTGGATGACTTGCGAGAGTCGTTCGAGGAACACAAAAGATAAGTGAAGAAACATCATAATAGAATGCAAAAGTTTATCAAATTTCTGACCAAGTTCCTGAAGTGAAAGCTAACTCTAGTTGAGGCGATAGAATGGGAGAATCCGGTAGTGGAGCCTCCACGACAGTCTTTGCGCCGACCTCGTCGGACACAAAGTAGTGGTCAAAGCTTTACTGAAGAACAATAGGATACAGTGTTGGGCATAACAAAAATTTCTGAGGTTCAGACAGAAAAAGGCTTTTGGAGATATCGCCGGGCGATATCCAGTAATGCTGGGTGATAGTGCATTTTAATATTTTTCTATTTCTAGTTTGGACTTTGTGTTGTAATAATTTTTGAACTATTCTGAGACTTGTTTTAGTGCTATTGTAGTTCAATATGATTACTATTAATGTTTTGGTTATATTCATTTTAATTTTAAATTTTTGTTGTTTAAAGTTAATTTTTTTGTTTTATTATTATGTCGATTCATTAGCTTGATATGTCCAGGATTCCTTATTCTAGTCTCAGTAAAGAAAAATGGGAATCTGGAAGTGGTTTTGTGAAAATATCAGCAAACTGTGAATCCGTGTCTATAAAATTAACTTTTACTGTATTGTTTTTAATGTGGTCTCTAATGAAATGATGGCATACATCTATATGTTTGGACCTAGAGTTATGAACTGGATTGTTGGTTAAATAGATTGCACTTTTGTTATCGCATTTTAGTTCAATGATGTCGTGGTTTATTCCAAAGTCTTCTAAGGTTTGTTTCATCCATAAATCTTGTGCACAAAAACTACCTAGTGCAATATATTCGGCCTCGGTGGTGGATAAGGCAACAAAATTCTGTTTCCTACTCGACCATGAAATGAGTGATGGGCCTAGAAAGTGACAAGTGTCATTTGTGCTCTTACGATCTGATGAACAGCCAGCATAATCAGAATCTGAATAACCATGTAAAATAAAATTATCATTATGTGGTACCACAAACCTAGCTTAGATGTACCAATAAGATATCTAAAAATGCGTTTAACCGCTTTTAAATGTGATTCTTTAGGATTAGCCTGAAATCTAGCACATAAACAAACTGCAAACATAATATCAGGTTTAGATGCAGTTAAATACAAAAGTGATCCTATCATCCCTCTATATAATATTTGATCTATAGAAATTTCACTCTCATCTTTTCATAATTTCAAAGAGACACTCATAGGTGTATTAGCTTATTTTAGATTTTCACATCCAAATCTTTTTAAAACATCATGAATATATTTAGATTGACAAATAATAAAACCATCATGCCTTTGTGTAATTTAAAACCCAAGAAAATAAGTGAGTTCTCCTACCAAGCTCATTTCAAATTCATTTTTCATAATTTCTACCACATTATCACATAAATCTTTATTAGTGGATCCAAAAATAATGTCATCAACATAAATTTATAAAACTATTATATCATCATGAACATGTTTAATGAAAAGTGTACAATCTGCACTACCCATTATGTAATCATTCTTTAATAAATACACAGTCAATCTATCATACCATGCTCGGGGTACTTATTTTAAATCATAAAGGGCCTTTTATAATTTAAAAATATGATCAGGAAATTTATCATGAACAAAGCCTGGAGGTTGTTCTACATAAACCTCTTCCTTAATATACCCGTTAAGAAAAGTAGTTTTTACATCCATTTGAAACAATTTAAATCTTTTAAATCTAGCAAAGGCAAGAAAAATTCTAACTGCTTCTAAACGTGCTACGAGTGCAAAAGTTTCATCAAAATCTATTCTTTCAATTTGTGAATATCCTTTTGCTTTAAGTCTAGCTTTGTTTCTAGTGACCCTAGATTCACTATCCATTTTATTTTTAAAGATCCACTTTACACCTACAATAAGATGATTTGAAGGTCTTTCAACTAGTATTCAAACCTTATTGCGTTCAAATTGACTAAGTTCTTCATTCACAGCTAAAAACCAAGAATCATCATTTAAAGCGGTTTGCACATCTTTTGGTTCTATATCATATATAATGCAAAGGTTTGAAAATAAATCATGTAAAGATGAACAAGTACTTACCCCTCTTGATGGTTCTCTAATAACCAAATCTTGTGGATGATCTTTTGAAAATCTCAATTCACTTGGAGGCACATATTCCGCCACTTCTTATTCTTATAGTTCTTCTTTATCTCCAAGTACTTCATCATCATTCGACCTTGATAGAGGAAAGGGCTCCTCATCATGACATGTATTGTTAGTTTATACACAAGAGAGAAGTTCATCAAACTTAATATGAATTGATTCTTCAACTATTTTTATCCTTTTATTATAAACTTTATAAGTTTTACTTGTTGAAGAATAACCAATAAATATGCCTTCATCACATTTTTCATCAAACTTTCCTAAAGTGTCTTTAGTGTTCAAAATGAAACATTTACACCCAAAAACTTTAAAATAAGATACATTCGGTTTCTTTTGAAAATATAATTCATAAGGTGTTAATTTCAAGAAAGGTCGAAGCATAATGCGATTAATAACATAGCATGTAGTTGTATAATCCCGTGTTCGCCGAAGGGACTCGAGCAACTAGGCGGGTCGGCCTCCAAGGGTCGCCTAGGCGGGTTGTCCTCCAAGGGTCGCCCAGGCAGGTCAGCCTCCAAGGGTCACCCAGGCGGGTCAGCCCCGACCAGCCTCTCCTAGGCAGGTCGGCCTCCAAGGGTCGCCCAGGCGGGTCAGCCTTGCCTGCCTCTCCTAGGTGGGTCAACCTCAGCCCTTCGACCTGCACCCATTAGGCAGGTCAGTCCTGCATGCCTCTCCTAGTCGGGCCGCCCTCGGCCTGCGCCTTCCCAAGCAGGCCATCTCCAACTTACGTCCCCTAGGCGAGCTACCCCCGACCCGCGCCTCCTGCCGGGTAGAGGCATTGGAGGGATACTCGCCCAGTCCCCAATGGGAGAAATTCCTTGCCATTTTGCCCCTGCAGGTCTGCCCTTAGCCAGCTAGAACAGCAGAGTTCGGTTGTTGGCAGGCCAGCCCGAGGGGCTTTCCATAATTTCAAGCCAGTAGAGGTTAGTTATTTGCAGACTATTTTCATAAATCTATAAATAGGACCCAAGGGGTACCTCATAGGGCATGCTTACTTGTCTCCCAGTCTTCTAGTGCTTTCTGAGGTACCTTAGCCCGACATTTGGCTAAGGAGGGGAAGCGCTCAGTGATCTTCCGAGTGTGTGGTGGGAACTCCGCTCCGAGCCCTTGGTCTAGTCCTTTGCTCTCTTTTCCTTATTGTTTTTATTACAAGAGCAAAGTAGGTGTGCGACCACCCCTTCCCCAAAGGTTAACTTTACAAGAGACCGATTTCCGATTTCAACATTTTGGTGCGGTGAGCGTGGAGAGTGGTCAGCACAGAAAGCCTTCAGCGAGCTCAATGATTGGAGGAGAAGGGGAGGGATTGGACAAGAGCGACTTGCCACCCCATCCCCCTCTCGCGACGATGGGGATGCTCGAGGAATTCAGGCAGGAGTTACTCGACCTGGTTCGATTCGCACTCGGCTCGCGTGCCGAGTGCTCGACTCCAGTTATCCCAGTTCTCGCAGATCCGGTACTCGGCGAGGCCGCTCCCGCCCGACAAGCGGGGAAGGAAGTCGCCGAGGAAGGTCGGGGTGCCGAGCTCCCCGGGCGAGTGCTTTTCCCGGTCTCGGGAGGCAGTGACAGATTTGGCGAGTTGGGAGAGCGAGACCCTCCGGATCGCCCGGTGGGGGGAGAGAGTCCCTTCAGCGAGCTGGTCTCCTCTGACCCAGTCCCAGATGGGTTCAAGGAGCCCGACATGTCCTACTACACTAGGAAGGGAGACCCGGTCCAACACATCCAATGGTTTGAGGATGTGGTCTCGATTCGGCAGATGTCGGATGGCTTCAAATACAGGCTCTTCGCCATCACTCTAAAGGAGAAGGCCAGGGAGTGGTTTCACCAGCTACCGGCCAGTTCCATCTACTGCTTCGAGAACCTCTGTCGGGGGTTCATACTGAGGTGCACGACCTCGAAGAAGAGGAAGAGGGAGTCAGAGTCCCTGCTCCGCATCAAATAGGGGGTGAATGAGACCCTGGGGAGCTACGTCGATCGCTTCCACGAGGAGGTCACCAAGGTTCAGGAGATGTTGGGCCACACTTTGATGATGGCCTTCACCCTGGGGCTGCAGCAGGGTTTCTTTCGAAGGGAGTTGAAGAGGATTCCCCCCTCTCCTATGAGGAGTTGATGGAGAGGGCGGAGAGAGAAGTCGACGGGGAGTCGTCGAATCCAGAGTTTGCCCGGAGGTTAGCCAGGTGGGCTACGGAGGAGGAGAGGACCAGGGGAGGTAGAGAACAGGAGGAAAGAAGAGCTGAGCCCCGGCATAGGGAGCAGCCACCGCAGCAGCCCAGGTGGGGGAGCCAGGAGCCGAATCAGTGACTAGGGTGGAGGCCCGAATGGCAGGAGCAGGGGGCGAGGAGAGGGTTCTGCAAAGGGGACAACCGCCAAGGAGGACAGGGCCAGTTCTATCCTCCAAGCGAGAGGCAGGGTCAGAGTCCCCCCTCTTCGATTAAGAGGAGGCTATGGCCGTATCCATGGGGGAAAGGAGAAGAGCCGCCCGGAGGAGAAGAAGGGAGATTAGGGTGGAGTTACCCTACTGTGACTTCAATCAGGAGGAAGGGAAAGCCACGACCATGTTCCCGAAGTTTCTCGAGATGAGAGGAAACAGGGAGTAGCAGTAGTAGCAAGACCGCTAAGGGTTGCGGATTGAGGAGGTCCCGCCTCGGGCAGAGGAGGACAGGTGCAAAGACCGGACATATGTGGGAACCCGGGGAGGGATCATAGAAATCCATGGGGGGCGGGGATCGAGGCTTCCCGTAAGAGGAGTTTCCACACCATATACTGACAGAGCGTCGGCTCCACATCCCAATCCCCGCCCCCAGAAGGAAGAATAACATTCACGATCAAGGACATGTCGGGTCACGAAGACCCCTTTTGCGATGCGCTGGTCATCCAGACGGCCATCGAGGATTTCACCGTCTCTCGGATCCTCATCGACAACGGGAGCTAAGTCAATGTCATCTTTAAAAAGGTGTTTGACGCGATGAAGGTGGAGGCCAGGAGGGTGTTGCCCTCAGATGGGCCCCTGTTTGGCTTCTCGAGGGAGAGGAAGGAAGTCGAAGGAGGGGTAGGACTCCAAGTCTCTCTGGGAGGGCAGTCCCACAACTGCAAGTTCGTCATTTTGGACCCCCCTAGCAGCTACAATGCCATCTTTGGGAGGCCCCTTATCAGCGCCTTCCGCTGCGTCCACTCGTCTTTCCACCAATGCTTAAAGTTCAATGTCGAGGGGGTCCAAGTCCGGGTCCGCGGAGACCCTAAGATGGCAAGGGAATGCTATGTCACCATCGTAAACTCCATCTCATGGTAGGAGGGTATTGAAGAGATGGGGCGGAGGATGGAGGAGGCAGAGCAGGGGGTTGGCCCGGAGGAGATGGAGGTGGAGGAGAGTTGCGTCCAGAAAGAGGAGGTGAAGAAAGTTCGGGAGCCGGCCGAGGCAATGGCCGTGGAAGAAGCTGAGGAAGAGGCCCTCGCCCCAGGAGGAGGGGATGCTGAGGAATAGGGGGAGTGACCTTGCCTGGAGGCGGCCGAAGAGGTGGTGGAGATGGAGGTTCTCACCCTCGGAGGCAAGGTGGAGAAGGTTCGTGTCAGTAGGGGGTTGACTCCGGAGGCCCAAGGCAAGATGCTGGAGTGCATTCAGAAGAATGTGGACATTTTCGCTTGGAGCGCTGAAGAGATTCCCTAGATCAACGCCGACGTGGCCTGCCACCGCCTCAACCTGGATCCGGAGGCTTGCCCCGTCCAGCAGAAGAAGAGTCTCATAGCGGACAGGTTGGCCGAGCCGATTCAAGAGGAGGTGACCAAGCTCCTTAAGGCCGGTTTTGTATGCGAGATCCAATACCCCAGCTGGGTCTCCAATGTTGTAATGGTTAAAAAAGGAGACGGTCGGTGGCATATATGTGTTGATTTTTCTCTTCTTAATAAATCATGACCTAAGGATTGTTACCCCTTGCCTCAGATCGACATGCTGGGACTCAGCCATTGGTTTCCCTGTAATGTGTTTTTTAGATGCATTTTCAGGTTATCACCAGATCAGGATGCACCCTCCCGACATCAAGGATGTCTCCTTCATCACCGGGGATGGGTGCTACTACTACAATATGATGCCCTTCGGGCTAAAGAACGCAGGGGCGACCTATCAAAAAATGATGGATAGGGTCTTCCAAGAGCAGAAGGGAAGAAACCTAGAAGTGTACGTCGACGACCTCATGATCAAGATTCGAGACGGAGACTTTCACCTCCAGGATTTGGAGGAAACTTTCGCCACCCTGCGTGAGTACAAGATGAGGCTGAATCCCTTGAAGTGCGTCTTCGAGGCAAGCAAGGGCAAATTTCTGGCCACATTCTCACCCCCGCTGGGGTAGAACCCAATCCCGACAAGGTCCTGGCGATTATGGAGCTGGGGTCGCCTAGGAATACCAAGGAGGTGCAACGGTTGACGGGGAAGCTGGTAGGGTTAAGCAGATTCCTCTCCCGGACCGGGGAGAAGTGCTCTCCCTTCTTCAAAACCTTGAGAGGAGGCCGGAAGTTCGAATGGACCTCGAAACACAAGGAGTCATTAAAGGCCTTGAAGAGGCAGCTGACTCAATCCCCCCTGCTCCAGGGGCCAAAGGAGGGGGAGGACCTGTTCTTGTACTTAGGAGTTGGGGCAGAGGCCCTGAGCTCGGTTTTAGTTCAGGAAGAGGGGAGGAAACAGCTCCCGATTTATTATGTGGGTAGGGTATTGAGGAAGGTCGAGCTCTGTTATCCCATTTTGGAGAAGCTGGCCTTCGCTCTAATCATCTCGGCCCTGAGGCTCCGACCTTACTTCTAGGCACATTCGATCCGAGTGGTGACTGACCACCCCCTCCTCAACATCTTCGAGGGGGTGGAGCTTTCGGGCAGATTGGCTAAGTGGTCGGTGGGATTGAGCAAGTTCGACATCTCCTTCGTTCCCCGCCTCTCGATCAAGTCCCAAGATATGGCCGACTTCCTGGCAGATTATGTGATTGAGGTGGCGGAGGGGGAACTCACTTGCCCAGTGCCTTAGAAAGTCATGATGGACGGTGCCTCGGGGAGGCATTCCCTTGGGGCAGGGGTCATCTTGGAAAGCCCCCAGGGAACAAGGATCGAGCAGGCAGTGGTGATACATTTCCCCATCACCAACAATCAAGCCGAGTACGAAGCCGTGATTACGGGTCTGTGCTTGGCCAGGGAACTAGGGGTGAATGATGTGGAGGTCCTCACTGACTCCATGGTGGTGGCTTCCTAGATTAACGGGGAGTTCGAGGCGAGGGAGCCGACTCTGCAGCTCTACTTGGCAAAGGTAAAGGGAGTCATCGGCACCTTCCAGACTTTTTCCATTCAACACGTGCCCAGGGAAGAGAGCGAGCAGGTATATCAGCTGGCAAAGCATGGCCCCCAGGTGGGGGGTACCCTCACAGATCTCTTCCGCCCATCCATTGAAGAGGGGGAGCTGATGGAGGTGGAACAATACCCCTCGTGGATGGATCCCTTCTCAACGTACTTGTCCACTGGGGAGTATCCTGAGGGGATGGACAAGAAGAGGCTCAAGTACAAGTCGGCATACTATATCATGCGAGATGGCCAGCTATACCGAAGAACTCTCTCTGGGATGTTGGCACGCTACGTGACCGAGAGGGAGGTCCCGAGGATCTTGGAGGAAATTCACTCCGGGGAGTGCGGGAGCCATTCCGAGAGTCGAACCTTGGAGGGCCAGATCATCAGTTAGGGATATTTTTGGCTGACCCTGAGCCGAGACGTGGCGAAGTTCACGAAGGAGTGTCATAAGTTCCAACTGTTCGCTCTCCTCCAGCTGCAACCGACCCAACGCCTCAGGAGTATCACAGCCCCTAGCCATTTGCAATCTGGGGAATGGACTTGGTTGGGCCCTTCCCCCAGGCCAGCGGCCAGAGAAGGTTCTTTCTCGTGATGATTGATTATTTCTCTAAGTGATTGGAAGTTAAAGCATTGGCTAAGGTAACCTCCCAGGTCATCAAGAACTTTGTATGGGGGGAGATTATCTGTCGTCACGGGTTGCCTCAGGCCATTATCATGGACAACGGCCCTCAGTTTGCCAGCGCCGAGTTCATTAGCTTATGCGGACAGCTCGGGATCGATCTTAGGTTCGCCTCGATTCATCACCCTAGGAGCAACAAGCAGGTGGAGGCGGCGAACAAGATCATTGTTAACCACCTCAAAAAGAAGGTAGAGAATCTAAGAGGAAGCTGGGTAGAGCAGCTCCCTTCGGTCCTCTGGGCCCTAGAACCACACCCAATACGGCGACGTGAGAAACTCCTTTTAAACTCTCCCATGGGTGCGAGGCGATACTTCCGATAGAGTTCGAGGTCCGAACCCCTCGGGTGGTCGAGGTCGGAGATGGCAGAGAGGAATGGAGGGACGAGAATGAGGAGGAGCTGCGGCTCTCACTTGAAATGGTTGAGGAATTGCGATACCTCTCTGCCGTCAGGCAAGAGGAAGCGAAGAGAAGAATGGCAAATACTTTGACAAGCACGTCAGGGTCAAACAATTTGCGGAAGGGTACTTGGTCTTAAGAAAAGTGGATGTCGCAGAGAGGTCAGCAACCGTGTGGAAGCTCAATCCCAACTAGGAGGGACCATACATTGTATAGGAGGTATTGAAGTCAGGAGGGTACCGCCTTCGGAATGTGGAGGGAGAGACCCTAAGTCTCACCTGGAGTGGTGATGACTTAAAATGTTTTTTTCCCCTGAGTCATGTAAATGTCGTTTTAGTTTCTAATAAAGCTTCTATTGATGAACTTATACCCTGACGGTGAAAAGCGCAAATGCGAGTCCGCCCCAGACCCCCGAGCAGATCCCGCTTCCAGGCTTCCATCAAGATGGCAGGGCTGGATGTCACTCGGAAGAGTCTTCCTTAGACCCCGAGCAGATCCCGTTGCCAGGCTCCCATCAAGTTGGCAAGGCTGGATGTCACTCGGAGGATTCTTCCATAGACCCCGAGCAAATCCTGCTGCCAGGCTCCCATCAAGCTGGCAGGGCTAGATGTCACACAGAGGAGTCTGCCTTAGACCCCGAGCAGATCCTGCTGCCAGGCTCCCATCAAGCTGACAGAGAAGGAAGTCACTCGGAGGAGTCTGCCTTAGAACCCCGAACAGATCCTGATGCCAGGCTCCCATCAAGCTGGCAGGGCTGGATATCACTCAGAGGAGTCTGCCTTAGACCCCGAGAAGATCCCACTGTCAGGCTCCCATCAAGCTGACAGGGCTGGATGTCACTTGGAGGAGTCTGCCTTAGACCCCGAGTAGATCTCGCTGCCAGGAACCCATCAAGCTGGTAGGGCTGGATATCACTTGGAGGAGTCTGCCCTAGACCCCAAGCAGATCCCATTGCCAGGCTCCCATCAAGCTGGCAAGGCTGGATGTCACTCGGAGGAGTCTGCCTTAGACCCCGAGCAGATCCCACTGCCAGGCTCCCATCAAGTTGACAGGGTTGGAAGTCACTCAGAGGAGTTTTCCTTAGACCCCGTGCAGATCCCGCTGTCAGGCTCTCATCAAGCTGATAGGGCTGGAAGTCACTCGGAGGAGTCTGCCTTAGACCCCGAGCAGATCCCGCTATCAGGCTCCCATCAAGCTGGTAGGGTTGGATGTCACTCAGAGGAGTCCATCCCAAACCCTGAGTAGACCCCAAGAGCCCCGCTCAGACCCCCACTAACCGACGTGGGCGGGGGACCTCGTCATGAGCAGCATATAAGGGAAGGAGCTAGCCACCCTCGCCACAAATGGATCGGCGGGTCGACGAAGGGATCTCGGAACGATGATGAGCCAAGAAAGCCGGCCCCAGCCTAGAGATCGACGGATCCCATGGAAGGTGTCCAGGCGGCGAAGGAGCTAGCCGCCCCCATCACGAATGGATCAGCGGGTCGACGAAGGGATCTCGGCATGATGGCGAGCCAGGAAAGCCGGCCCCGGACTAGAGATCGGCGGGTCCCATGGAAGGGGTACAGGCGGCGAAGGAGCTAGCCTCCCCCCCGTCATGAATTAATCGGCAGGTCGACGAAGGGATCTCGGTACGATGGCGAGCAAAGAAAGCCGGCCCCGGCCTAGAGATCGACATGCCCCACGGAAGGGGTCCAGGCGGCGACAACTCGACTGCGCCAAGGCCCCCGGAAAGCCGGCCTGCACAAAGCCCAACCGCACGCCAGGGTTTTCTCGCCCACCCAATGACGCGAATGGGGTAGCGAGCCCGGATGGAGTAGGCGAGTTGCTCCCTCGCATCGCGACTATCCAACTTACTCCTCGCTCCTAAGCCTAAGTTCAAAGTCTAAAACGAGCGGATGACCTCACTCGCTCGCTCACCACCGCAACGTCCAAGAGAACATTCAAGGATAAAAGAAATCATAACAAGCGTGAGAATCAAGAGGCAAATGCGAAAAACAAAGATATTTTCGTTTCAGATCAAAAAAGAGTTTTGTACATTGGGGAAATCAAAAGAGATAAAACTATTACAAAAACTGGGCTCTTGCCCGCGTCACTGCCGCGGTAAAAGTGGGACGAATGCAAGCTCCCGACAAGGCGATCCCTGAGCGGAGGGCCCTTATATGGGGTGGTAGGGCCCGTCGCCCAGCTTTGGTACTGGAAGGAACAGCTCCGGTACCACCTCGCTCGCCAGAAGTTTGGCACCGTCGTCCTTGATAAGGTTGGCCCTCTGTAGCGTCTAGAAAGTGTATTTCGCCGCGTTGGCCGCATTCTTCTGCATCATCACTTCAATCTCGTGATCGATGTAATGAGCGAGCTGACAGCCGCTTATAGATGGCAGCGGGGAGGCCGCTGTAGCCTCCAACGCGTCCACTCGCTTCTGAAGCGCCTGCTTCTCCTGTTGGAGGGTGGCGACCTCAGTGCCCAGCCGGCTGGCAGTCGCCGCGTCCTGTGAAAGGGAGAACAACCGAGTTAAATTATGCGGGAGGGAGGAAAGGTTGAGGCGAGTTGAGAAACCTACCGCTCCACCTAGGTACTGAGCGAGAGCGGCCTCAGCCGCTTCGGCCCGCTTCCGCAGTTCACGTGCCTCCTCCTGAGTGAGTCGGCGAGCCGCCTCCTTCTCATCGACTAACTTGTGGAGGGACGGGGCGCTCTTGTCCAGCCGAAGGCACCGCTGACCAACCATATGGGCCAGCTCCAGGCTGCGAAACTGGGCCCGCGCGCTTTCATAGATCAACACCTGTGTCGCCTCCTCATCGTAAACGGCGGCGTCCTCTCGCCCGTAGACGCCAAAGGCGATATTGTAAGCATCCCCGCTGCTGGAGTCATCCTCCAACCAGCTCGGCAGCAATGAGGAGATGTAGACCCGGTTGGTCTCTTTGTCCCATTGAAGTAGAGGGACTCCAGACTCATCCGCGGGTCCCTCCCTATAACCAAAGTTACGGTGCCCCCGAGGGATTTGCTTCCCGGCGGGCAGAACCTCCTCTGGCGGCTGCAACATGCCCGCCTCTCCTCCAGAAGATCTGACAGTCGGAGAGGTCGCGGGGGCGGGAACGGTCGGTTCGTGGGGGCCTTTCCCGTGTCGCGAGCCGGTGGAGGTGAGCCACCCCCTTTCTTCGATTTCTTGGGCGGTTGTGGGTCCTGAGGCTGCTCGTGGCTGGGACGCTTCGCGGGAGCAGGGGTTGAGAGCTCGCGATTGGCGGCAGCAGCCGCTTCGGCTCGGGCATGCTCGCCGGTAGCGAGTCGTATGCTCTCATAAGACGGGTGGAGAGGGATGTCGTGTTCGCCTGCAAAAGCATGAAACTTAGAAAATATTTGACGGAACCAAAAGCGAGTAGATGGGAGAATCGCTTACCCTCACTGAGCGGGACAGGGATGAGGTTGTCCAGGTTTCGGCGGAGGTAGGCCACCTCAAAGTTCTTCCCAGCAAAGAACCCGAATAACCCCACTTCATGGCCCCCCAGGGGGGGGGGCGGTAGCTCGCCTCGCTGAGTTGGACGGGCGAGAACGGGATGTTGTCAAAGTCCCCCTTGACGAAAATGAACTTCTTGAGCCAGTTGTGGCTCTTGTTGACGATCTCCCGCACCTTCACGTGGCTGCTGGCGAAGCAGGAAGTCCCGTCTTTATATGCGCGGAAAGAGAACAGCTTACGGAATACCGCGAGGCTGAACTCAACTTTCTCCTCTCGCAGGAAGCAGGTGAACCCGACGATCACTACAACCGAGTTTGGGGTCATCTGCCCAGGGACCACCTCACAGTACTTGAAGATCTGGCGGACTTCCGGCCATAAGGGTAGCCGGAGGCCCGCCTCGAAGTGGGTCGTGGGGAATGCGAGCTCGTCAGCGAAGAGTTTGTTTATCCGTTCCTCCTTACTGGGCTTCCTCACCTCGAAACCGGGCGGGACAAAGTTGCTGATTGTATCTACAAACTCTCTCTCCATAAAGACGGCGAGGGGGAAATCATGCTCGAAGAAGGTCCAAGCATACTTGCTCCTCCCCTCCGCCTCACCAATGCCACCTCCCATCCTGCAGAAGTCTTGCCGAGCGGGACAGGGGATTTCTCACAAAAATCTAGGTGAAGGAGGAAGTCTTAAATGCGGTAGGTGTGGAAGGGTCGGCAGGGCCTATTTATAGAATGAGAAAGGGCTGGAAAATGGTCCTTTTGGCGGGAAGAGTGCGGATAATAATATAGCCCTGGCATTTCGACTTCCGAACCCAATCCGGGTCCTCGTCAACCTGTCAGTCGGCCACAAAACGCCCGAGCTCGCACGCCCGCATAATAGAAGAGCGGACGCAATGCGAGCTAACTTTGACCCGCGCGCGAGTCACCTGTCGCACGACCCGCGAGCGGCCAGCTCGCCTTCGCCAGTACTACATAACAATGGCGGGGCGAGGCGACTCAGCAAGGCCGAACCCGCCCGAAGGAAAGCCGGCCGAGCCAGAGCATCTCTCCCACACCTCCTAAGGAGATCAAAGCGTCTACAAAACCAAAAGAAAATCGCAGCAAATACTCGCCCATGACGGACAAGAGTGGTCCTGAATTATTACAAATGTTCACTGTCCGAAGCAAAGAAGTTAGCACTCTGAGCATTTCGACCGCTGCGTGCGGAGGCGATTCAGACCCAGCAGATCACAACCTGCGAGGGGAGGGGAAGAGCTCAATGCGGGATCCACTTCCACCTGCCTCCCCTTCCCGTGCTGGTTTGGGGCGGTACGTAAGGGTAGTGATACACGCGGACCGCCGACAGCTCCCGCTGGGTCCGATCAATCTGCTCCGAGGAACGTCTGAGTCGTAAGTTTATAGATATTCACTTCATGGCCCAGTACAAGGATTATTCTAGCACCAGACCTCTAGTTTGCAACATATCCATTTGATATACCTTGAATTTCTTGTGAGCATCATAGGCCAAGAAAATTTTGAAAGCTTCAAGCCTTGCAACAGTTGTGAAAGTGAGGATAGATATAACTCTAGAGGGGGGGGGGTGAATAGAGTATTCAAAAATTATGACACCCTACTCAACTCCCTTAGAGTTAATTTGCGGAATGAGTTTATAGATATTTGAAACCCTAGAGCCTAACACAAAGTAAAGTGCACAAGAGAAAGCTAACTGTAATTACAGTTGAGCTTTGGTCCTATCACAACAACTAGCAATCCTAGTTATTTCTACTCACAACCACAATGCAATAATTAAATTAAGCAACACAGACGACACAAGAAGATTTATAGTAGTTCCCTCTAAATAGGTACGTCCACTCTTCTACCACCCTGGTAGGAATCCAATACAGGTTTTTGTTCAGGTGCCCTGCCACCAACTGATCTGCTTTAGGTAGATCAAGTAGACCCTTTGAGCTTTTGATCAGGAGCTCAAAATCCAACACAAGTTTTTGATCAGGTGCCCTGCAACCAAGGTTCACTTTTGAAGGCAGTAATAACCCTTTATATAGGAGGTTGAGAGAGTTAGAATGACTTCTCTATTATTAAAATAATATTAGAGAAGCAAGTGGATTGCACAGAGCTAGAAAGCTCTAAAGAATCAAGGCTCTCCCTGGCTTAGTGATATCTAGGAAGAAGTCTTACTTCAGGGTACAGGAACTCTTCTGAACTCTTGACAGAGAGCTGTCTTGAAGTTCTTAAAGGAGCAGCTTGAAGAAGACTCTTGATTTGTAATGGATGTTCTTCTTCAACAGCTTTTCTTCCTTCTTCTTCTTCTTCTTGAGACTCTTAGTGAATGTTCCTGGCAGCAGGATGAACTCAGGATTGAAGAAGAGAGAGTTGAAGAAGGATGATCTTATTAGTTGAATGTAACAATATCTGAGAGCTGTATCTCTTCTTGTTGTGTATGAAACTGTGTGTATACTCTGCTTGCTTAGTATATTTGTATGTATCTCTCTTCTATATCTCTTTGTCTTTTGAAAGCACTTTATATATTAGCCTTTGTAATGGCTCTAATCTTTGTTTGAATTTTGTCTTCTTCTGAGATCTGTGATCTGGGCTGCAAATAGCACAATACAAAATATATCCTGCAGACAGACATATTATAAAGGGATAACGCTTTCTCAGAAGCTGCAAATCCAATCTGATAAAAGAAATATTAGAGAGAGTCACATCAGACTAAACTCTTTACGGCCGAAGAAGACTTTTGTGTCTAACGGCTATAAAAGATAGCATGGCAGATAAAGCAAAAAGATATTTCAACTAATAAGACAAAAAATTTTGTCAGATAAAGCTTGACTTATGCACAAAGGATGGGGCAAAGATTGCCTTGAGATGTATGCATAAAATCAATGAAATAATCTTTAATAAAATGCCAAATAAATAGGAAATAAATCATAGAACAGAAGGAGTACAAAATTACTAAAGGCAGACAGAAGAACGTCGAACGATGATGAGTCCTCTTTATATACCTATTTTCGGACTCATCTAGGCTTATTTTCTTGTCTTTGCACACCGTTTTGCGTCATTTGCATTCCTTTCGATTCGCTACGGTTTTCCACGTCTTGTGCACTCTTTTAGCCTATTTCTGTGTGTGTGTGTATTTCCCTTTTTGCTTGCATATTATTTATGTCTGTGACTGCCATGATCGACATCCCGTCCAGTTTTCCTGCAGGTTCTAGGATCGTGTGGGCGTCCGGCATCGGACTTTCCCCATTTTTGGCAAAGGAGTCAATGGTCGTGCGTTTTTACCCACGCACGACCATCGACCTCTTTGGCGCACGATCATCGGTCGTGCGCAGTCATGACCTCTCATGTGAAAGTTCTGTCCCGGCATATCGCACGATCACCAGCCATACCGCGCACGATCACTGCTCGTGCGCTGCCGGTCGTGCGCAGTCATTATATCTTTTTCCACTTTTCTGCCTCCATATCGCACGATCACTGACTATATCGCGCACGACCACTGGTCGTGCGCCAGTGATCGTGCGCGCTGTTTAAATTCTGTTTTCTATAAATAGCGCAGGTTTCGCCCTATTCCGGAGTTCGACATTCTTCCGCCGTTTTTCGTCCCAGACGAGGGTTTCCTCCGCCCTCCATCATCCTCCACCATAGGGAGTTGCTCCGGGCAAGCTTTTAACGCCAAATCATAGCCGGAGCTTCCTCTCGGCCTCCTCCTTCATCCCCAAGCTTCAAGCGGAGTTTTGACCTAGCTTTCTTCATCAAGCTAGGAGGAGCTGGAGCCGCAATCTACGGGTCATTTCAACGAAGAAGACGGGTCCATTGGGAGTGAGTGACAGCCTCCTCTACCCCGGACGCAGTTGAGGACCGAGCTTGGACTCGGATTGACAACCCGGGATTCCAACCGTGAACCCTCAATAAGGCTTCGGATTCGGTCGATTCGCACACCTCTTCCTCTTGTATTTGATAGCTTAGCTTAACTCTTTGTATTGATGAAGTATTTTTATTGATTAGCATTTTCACTTATTCATGTCTATGTGAGTTATTGTGATTTTGTTATTATTGCTTGAGGTGCGCTATATTCCATCCTCCATCCATCCACCCTTGCCGCACTAGCAATTGCTAGTGGCGTGCGTTGCGAAGAGGTGCACACGACCCTCATTCCGCCGTTCTAACCACCTCATCCGCTAGCCTACTCTTCCATCCGCCAAGCGATTCGGTGCATAGCGGCCCGTGTAGTTTCCATCCCGCCTGGCGAAGCAGTGCATAGCGGCCTGCATAGTAGGATTTCCGCCGTTCTCTCCACCTCACACACTTGCCTACTCGCCCATCCGCCTAGCGATTCGGTGCATTGCGGCCCGACTAGTCTTCCATCCCGCCTGGCGAAGCAACGCATAGCGGCGTTGCATAGGAGTAGTTGTTAGATTTTTACTTTATTTTCCACAACCATCAAAACCCCCATCGTTACCTTCGCCCCGAGGACTTCAATCTCAAGTCCGCCTCGACATTAACTCATCCCTTACTGTGTTCCTCAAGAGACCGACACTCGGGGATTTATTCCCAAACTTTATTACTTGTGCGACCGGTGCGCTTGCCGTAATTCCACGCATCAAGTTTTTGGCGCCGTTGCCGGGGAACACAGTCGTTTGAGTTTTTGGAGAGGAAGATTTGAGATAGATACCCTTTCCATTTGTATATTTCATGTTTTAATTTTGTTTTGGTTTTTAGTTGTTATTTTTTTTATTATTATTTTATTTTATTCCCTTTCTAGTTTTTATTTTGCTATAGCAGGCTGTTCCACTCTTTATTTGCTTGCGAGTATTTAATTTTTGCTTAGAAAATTCTTGTGGTGAATTCTTTCTTGCTGCACCATGTATTCTTATGCGAATATTCGTTGTCGTTGGTGCGGGGATTATAGGCATAATAGTGATGAGTGCCCCACTGAAGAATGGGAGCATAATTCTCGTGGTTCAGTGTATGGAGCACCGTTGTCTTATGGTACTTCATACACCGTACCCCAGTCTTATGGTCACTACTCTTCTCCGCCTTCACCTTTTTCATATTCCTCTCCGGCTCCACCTGGACCGAGGAGTAATGGAAAACGGTGTTTGTGTTGTCGTAGCACCGACCATGTGTTGAAAGATTGCGCAGAATTTCAGCGCCAGATGGAGGCGGATGATGAACCGGATATCCGGATCGTCTCATCCACCGCTCAAATGGCCGCTCCTTCTGTTTCTGATGATGTATCCGTAGTACCACCTTGTCTATGGGGGACTGCTGTGGATATACCCATCAGACTTTCTACTGATCGATGTGAAGACATTGCGGCACCTTCTCTCCTTGTGCCTTCTTCCCCTATTTTTTATTCACCCCCGGAGGAACCTGCGCATATTATCTCTGATGTTGTTGTTCCTCCGCTTTCTTTGCAAGAATCATCTACTCCTCTTTTTAGTGAGTTGGTTGATGATGTTGTGCCCTTTGGAGATTGGGAATATGAGGATGCGCCATGGTGTGACGAGGACATTATTCTCGTCAATGGAGAATATTATGTCTTGGAACACAGTGACGCACCGAGGTGTGTTGATGAGGAGATACTTGCTGATGAGGAAGTTCCCACTTCCTTATTGGTTGAGGAGGTCCAAATCACCATCGAGGACCTCATAGTCTCAGCTTCCCCTCGTCATGACTCACATGACGCCGACAGTGATCTATGCTTGGATCCTGCTGAGAGTGATTCCGGGATCACTCTCCCTATTTCCGCTTCTTTTAGTTTTTCTTCTCCTTTATTCCTTGACCCCCCTTCTCCTTCTGCGCCTGTGCAGGTTGACTCCCTGCAGGTGAGTTGGGTTGACATTGAGCCTTGTGCTCAGGTTGTCGGCGAGTGCCCCAGCTTGCATGAGGAGTTTCCTACTCCTTTTGCAGTTGAAGCCTCTACCTTCACCTTCGCTCCCAACGAGCTTGTGGTGGACGATACCTTGCTAGGCAAGGATTCTTTTTGTGATAAGATGAGCGAGGACCAGGTCGCCTCCTCATCTTATTTCCTGCTTCCTCTACCTAAGCTTTTCAGGTATTATTATCTAGGTAGAGGGGTAACTGCTCTTTCTCCATATCGGTACTTGCTACCGCAACGGATAATGGAACAGTTACCTGTTCATTTTTCTTTTCATAGGCCCATTAGCTAGAGTTGTATAGAATTTAATAAGTCGTGCTGGGATGACAATAACCCCAGTAGTTATCTTAAATTTCTGCATTTTACTTTTTATGTCTAGCTTAGTTTAGTATTTCTTTTTGTATATTTTTCTTTTGTTTTTGCGGAGCTCACCCCTGCAGGTATTCATGGAAACTACGCATTGGCGGGGTTGTGATTCTTCGTTTGGCGGGCCTGCTTCTAGTTTTCACGCGTCTTCTGGTATGCTCACTAGCTGAGCATTGGGTAACCTCTTCCCTTAGCTCTTTTTGATTTAAATTTCTATACCATTTGATGTGTTGTTTAGTTTAAGTCTGGGGGAGAGTCAGTTTACCTTTTGCACGCGCACCCTTCATGTGCATACTAGAAGCTTTTATAGTTATTGTTTTGTTTAGTTCATTTCTTGCACACCACTACACCCACTTGAGCGCGAGCTTAGCTGTTAGCGTGCCGCGAGTTGAACTTGTGTCTTTGTTAGATTTGGAAAATTTATGTGCTAGTTTAGGATTGTACGACGGAGTAAAATGTTGGCCTTGCTGTGTTTCTAGTCAACTGCTCTCATCTCGTGTAGAAATTTGAGTAGATTTAATTTTTCTGTATGCTTATAGTTTTATATTTTTCTATCTGCGTAAATTCTTTTTATTCTACTCAAAAGTTGGTGAATCCGGTGTGAATCAAACGGTAGCGTAGGAATGTGTGTAGCCGCCACTAGACTCGTATTGCTTGAGTCGGGAGGAAGGATTATCTTTCTCGGTTGCTAAGAACTTGCCCCAAGCTATTCTTGAAGCATTGGTACACGGTTAGTCTAGCGTAAGAGTGATGTAGGCCACCTTTTGGCCGGGTTGAGCTTTGTACCCATTCCTAACATCGCCCTTGCTAGCCCCTTTGTGCCTACCCTTCCTTTTGATTCAGCTCCACTATATTCGCCAAAGCCTCATAGCCGATCCTAGTCGCACACCCAAGTTGAGCTTAGTGTTTTATATTTTCATGTTGGGATGTGATGTGGTGTTATTATTTGTGAATATGTGGATGTGCTCCAAGATTTATATCTGCTGAGATTGTGAAAATAAAGAAAATGATTTGAAAAGAAAAGAAAAAAAAAAATATGTGAAAAAGAAAAGTGAAAAGTAAAAGTTGAATTGAAATATTTATTTGAGAAGATTTGGATTTGGAGTAGGCGGTGCACACACCCATTTAGTAAAAGTTAAGTCTGGGGGTGTGGTGCACCCGTGTTTATTTTGTGGGCAGCGGGTGCAAGTTTTGTACATTAGCTCATTTGGGTTAGGTGCATACCCTTCATGTTTATCCTTGTTTTCCTCACCGTAACCCAAGCCCCATTATTACCCGAAGTCCTACGGACTTGTGCTTGAGTTGACTAGTGCCGTGGAGAGAGTGCGATCGGGCAAGCTTATGGTTTCCGACATTGGTGGATTCCTTTGGGGGTAATCTTGAGCCCCGGTCTTCGGCAATGCTCACCTTAGTGGCCTGTCTACTTTCTTCCTGCGTAGGACCGGATGATTCACCGTGATTCCACTTTTGAGTAATAATAAATTTTTGATACGCATTGTGAAAAATATAAAATATTTTGTATACTTAAAAATTTCCTCTACTTTATTTTTATGCACGCGAGCATGCGACTTCGCATGGTACTCCGTTTTGCAATTTCTTTGTTAGCTAGTTCATTTTCCCCGTCTGCTTAGGTTTTGTTTGCTCGGGACGCGCAAATGGCTAAGTCTGGGGGTGTGATGAGTCCTCTTTATATACCTATTTTCGGACTCATCTAGGCTTATTTTCTTGTCTTTGCACACCGTTTTGCGTCATTTGCATTCCTTTCGGTTCGCTACGGTTTTCCACGTCTTGTGCACTCTTTTAGCCTATTTCTGTGTGTGTGTGTATTTCCCTTTTTGCTTGCATATTATTTATGTCTGTGACTGCCATGATCGACATCCCGTCCATTTTTCCTGCAGGTTATGGGATCGTGTGGGCGTCCGGCATCGGACTTTCCCCATTTTTGGCAAAGGAGTCAATGGTCGTGCGTTTTTACCCACGCACGGCCATCGACCTCTTTGGCGCACGATCATCGGTCGTGCGCAGTCATGACCTCTCCTGTGAAAGTTCTGTCCCGGCATATCGCACGATCACCAGCCATACCGCGCACGATCACTGCTCGTGCGCTGCCGGTCGTGCGCAGTCATTATATCTTTTTTCCACTTTTCTGCCTCCATATCGCACGATCACTGACTATATCGCGCACGACCACTGGTCGTGCGCCAGTGATCGTGCGCGCTGTTTAAATTCCGTTTTCTATAAATAGCGCAGGTTTCGCCCTATTCCGGAGTTCGACATTCTTCCGCCGTTTTTCGTCCCAGACGAGGGTTTCCTCCGCCCTCCATCATCCTCCACCATAGGGAGTTGCTCCGGGCAAGCTTTCAAAACCAAATCATAGCCGGAGCTTCCTCTCGGCCTCCTCCTTCATCCCCAAGCTTCAAGCGGAGTTTTGACCTAGCTTTCTTCATCAAGCTAGGAGGAGCTGGAGCCGCAATCTACGGGTCATTTCAACGAAGAAGACGGGTCCATTGGGAGTGAGTGACAGCCTCCTCTACCCCGGACGCAGTTGAGGACCGAGCTTGGACTCGGATTGACAACCCGGGATTCCAACCGTGAACCCTCAATAAGGCTTCGGATTCGGTCGATTCGCACACCTCTTCCTCTTGTATTTGATAGCTTAGCTTAACTCTTTGTATTGATGAAGTATTTTTATTGATTAGCATTTTCACTTATTCATGTCTTTGTGAGTTATTGTGATTTTGTTATTATTGCTTGAGGTGCGCTATATTCCATCCTCCATCCATCCACCCTTGCCGTACTAGCAATTGCTAGTGGCGTGCGTTGCGAAGAGGTGCACACGACCCTCATTCCGCCGTTCTAACCACCTCATCCGCTAGCCTACTCTTCCATCCGCCAAGCGATTCGGTGCATAGCGGCCCGTGTAGTTTCCATCCCGCCTGGCGAAGCAGTGCATAGCGGCCTGCATAGTAGGATTTCCGCCGTTCTCTCCACCTCACACGCTTGCCTACTCGCCCATCCGCCTAGCGATTCGGTGCATTGCGGCCCGACTAGTCTTCCATCCCGCCTGGCGAAGCATCGCATAGCGGCGTTGCATAGGAGTAGTTGTTAGATTTTTACTTTATTTTCCACAACCATCAAAACCCCCATCGTTACCTTCGCCCCGAGGACTTCAATCTCAAGTCCGCCTCGACATTAACTCATCCCTTACTGTGTTCCTCAAGAGACCGACACTCGGGGATTTATTCCCAAACTTTATTACTTGTGCGACCGGTGTGCTTGCCGTAATTCCACGCATCAAACGACCCTCGGAGATCGTCGACTGAACTACAGAGATCGTCGACCTGTCAGAACAGATAGTCGAACGACACAGATAGTCGAACTATCAGAGTAGATAGTCGAGCTACCAAAAAGATAGTCGATCCATCAAACAGATGGTCGAACTATCAACACAGAGCAGATTGTCGAACTATCAAACAGATAGTCGAACTATCAACAATAGAACAGATAGTCGAACTATCAAACAGTTAGTCGAGCTATCAGATAGTTGAACTATCAAGGCAGATAGTCGAACTATCAAGAAATATGTCTGGTCAAAATAAGTCGAGCGGGGTTCGACGATCGACGAGGCAAATACCACAGATCGTCGAGCTTACAAGAGTTGAACTAACTCAGAGATAGACGATCTACTGAATGACGATAGTCGACCAACTGATAGACGATCGTCGAATAGCATTCGACCATAGTCGAACCAAAAACAACTTAACCAAATCTTAATCTGGATAAGTGATAACTCTACAACTAAAGCAATCTAACCAAACAACTAACCTTTGACCATAGATAAATCTTGGGTCAAGAAACTAATTGAGAAGACTAAACTCAAATCCAAACTAGGGTACCAACAATCTCCCCCTATTTGGGTTAAGTCTCTTAAAACAAAACTACAGGAAATAAATATAACTTAGGAAAAGGAACATCTAAGTATCAAATTGCATTAAACAAACAGTCAAATAAACATACTGTCAAAAAATAAAACTTAAGCAACATCAGAATCTGATTTAGATACAGAAGAACCAGGAAGAAAGGAAATTTTTCTGAATGGATCTAGAGCTTCCTTCTTTGATATCTTTAAATCTTGTTCTCCAATGATTTTAGATTCTCCTGCTCTTGGCACTACTGCTTCTGGATGCTTTTCCATATATTTAGAAGGATCAAAAACCTCAGGTCTAACCTGGAATTTATCTAGCTCCTTCTTTCTGAATTTAGACATAGTAATTAAGCCTGTAATATCCTTACCTTCAGCTCTGGCCTGTCTGATTTGAGCTGATCCAACTAGTTCAAGAAATCTTGCCATCCTGTAATCAGGATTAAGCTCTTGGCTTTCATATTCATTTTCACCAGTTGGATCTAGAGGTTTTACTATTTTGAATTTTGTAGAGAGTTCTAGCATACTTGCAGCTGGCTCTTTATTTTCTTGAATAACTAGAGAAGAAGGAGGAGCAAACTCTGCATATTTTTTACTTGATTTTTCAGAGTAAATAATCCTTTTTCCTTTTGAATCAGTTTTCTTTGTTTGAGCTGGCTTTTTGGATGGTATGATTTTGCTTTCTTCAGGAGAGGATGCTTTTCTCTTGGGTGAAGGAGGATGAGAAAAGGTTGGCTTCTGATATACTACCTCCTTCACTTGCTCTTTTGTATCAGCATCCTGTCTTTGATGTCCAGATTGAGATCTGCCTTGATATCCTGGATTGCTTCTTCTTTGATGTGCTTGAGATGGAGTGAATCTAGCAGAAGGGGCTGATGGATTGGATGAAATATTTCCAGATGCTCCTGCACTAGGAGGTGGAGGAGGAGGGCCTCTGGGATTCCACTTTGGAGCTGGACTGTCATACCTTTTGCTTTTCTTTTTCTGCTTTTATTGATTTCTGGATAGTCCCATCCAATGTTGATATTCTTTAGACTTTGGATCTATCCCTTTCAGTATGTAATAGGGAACATCATGATAAGGATTAGGAGGAGGAGGAGCAGCAGCTTTCCTTTTTCTTTTTGCTGCTTTCTTCTTCTTAGAACCTTCTGATTCATCAGAATCCTCCTCATCATTGGAATGAGATGATAGAGGTTGATTATAGGGATCAAAAGCCTCTTGCTCAGCTTGTTCTTTGGCTTTTAATGCATCTTTCTCTCTCTCTTCTTCTAAGGCATCCTGTGCCAGAAGAGTATCCAAATCTAGTTCTGGGGAGTCATCCCAGACTATTGATTTTTCTTCTTGTACATCTGAAACTTTCTCTTGATCATCTTGCACAGCTATCTGAGCTGGAGGAGTAGATACAGGATCTTGAACAGCAGGTTCTTGAGCTGGTTCTGGAGCTGGTTCTGGAGCTGGTTGTTGAGCAGGTTCTTGAGCAACTTGAACTTCTTGAACTAGATCTGAAATCAAAGGGACACAAAGGTGTTCTAAATGGTATCGAAACATCCCTTCCAGGTATTCACAGGCTAGCATGTCAGTTAACATGTCAAGGAATTGAGTAAATGAATTACCTTCAGGATTTTCTTCAAAATTTTCGAACTCCCACAAGTCATCTAGATAGGAGGTAATGACTCCTTCTAGGAATAGAGAAACTAAGGGAGTGGAGGCTTCTTCAAGGCACACTTTGAAGGCAAATTCTGCTTCCATTATGATATCAGATGGCCTCTGAACTGGTGCTTGTTCTGCAGATGATGTTGTAATGTCAACTGGAACTGCCGTTTCTTTTTGAATTTTAGCTTGGGGATCTGCTGGAAGAGTAACAAGGAGCAGTCCTGAGGCATCTTCCTCGAACATCTCCCCCTACCTGATTTCAGTAGATACTGAAGTCAGGCCCCTAACTGAAGAGGGCTCAGCAGACTTAGAGAGAGCTATGATGGAGGATGACAGGGAAGAGATGGTAGAAACAAGAGGTGCAATTGCTTCTTCAATCATGATTTTGATTGAAGGAGTAATTAGCTCCAGGATGTTTGCAATGAAAGCTGGAGTTATTTCAAATGATGTGGAAGGGGGAATCACAGTAGATGGAAGATCATCAGGGATGGTGGTCTCCTGATGAGATATGTTGTGAACTGGTGATTGATGGGTGGATGCAGGAAGATCAATATGATCTGAATGAGAATTTGGTGACTGAGGTGGAGTGGGTAGATTCTCAAAAACCAACAGATAAAAACTAGGATGATAAATCCTAGCAAGATATGAAGGGAGTTGAGAGGACTTAGCGCAACCAACTCAACCAAAAGCCCGGACCGATGGAGGAAGGCGCCACTAATCTTTATATCAAAGGTCCTCGGGCGGATCCATGGGGCAGCCAGTTAATCCATTACCGCATAGCACCGCAGCGCGGGGGCGATTCCGGACCGCAGCCCCAACAATCCCCCCCCCCAAAAACGACCCCAGGGTTTCGAACCCGCAACCTCCCTCAGATACCACTTGAGAGGACTTAGCACAACCAACTCGACCAAAAGCCCGGACTGATGGAGGACGGCGCCACTAATCTTTATATCAAAGATCCTCGGGCGAATCCACGGGGCAGCAAGTTAAGCCATTACCGCATAGCACCGCAGCGCGGGGGCGATTCCGGACCGCAGCCCACACAGGAGTGGAGATGCTGGTGGTGATGCATGGAGAATAGTGGAGGAATCAAGTAGAAGAGAGACAGTGGATGTAGATGGTAATGCAGAAGTGGATGGCAATGCAGTAGAAGTGGATGGTAATGCAGAAGTAGAAGTAATGGGAGGAATGGAGGAGCCTTCTTCAGGTAGGTGGGGAGTGACTGATACAGTCCTTGTGCTCTCAGATAAAACAGGAGCTACCCCAGCTGGTGAAGGATTCTGAATGCTCCTTTTCCACTTAACAAATAAGGTGGGATGCATTTTCTTACTAGCATTGATGGAAGTTGCAACTTTACCCAACAGTTGAGGATATTTTTATTTCAGAAATATTCCTATCACCCTTCCAAGGGTTACTTCCTTCTTGATGTTCTTCTTTCTTATCAAATCAAACATTATCCTTGCCCAATCTATATCTTTCTTATTGATAATCGCACTCATCAAGGCAAACTGCTGCCTGGTTATATTGTCATGAGCCGAGTGCTTACCTAACAGCACTTTTCCAACAAGTTCAGCTAAGAACTTAATCCTCAAAGGGAAGTTAACTTTCAGCAACTTTGTAGGAATGCCCTCAGCATGTCCTAGCTCGACAAGAATCCTTCCATACTCTTGACTATCTTGGTCATACTCATCTTGTCCATTCAATAATCCGAAAATTTCAGTCAGAACGGCAGGAGTCAGGATTACCTCTTCGCCGCCTATTGTCCCGGTCATGGATTCGTCGCTGGAAGACGAAGAGTAAACCCACTCTTTGATCTCTGGGATATTTATCTTGATCCTTGTTGACATCAGCTTTTCCAAACCTTGATCCTTGTAGAGCTATAGCATCTCTATAATCTCCGCATCGCAAGCGCTGAACGAGTCGAAATCCACGCTGAAACCGGCGTCAAACTTCATCGCTGTCAGGAGAGCTGGAGCAACCGCCATTGATTTGGTTGGAGAGGACGACGAAGACGAAACGACAGAAGGCGTGGGGCAGAGATCAAGCAGAAAGATGGAATACGAAAAGACGAGCTCTGTCGACTATTAAAAAGACGATCTCTTAACCTAGGTCGACCATCGGTTTTATATTAAAACAGCAATCGTCGATCTATTTTAACAGATACTGGAGACGATAGTCGAACGGTCGTTCGGCGATCGTTTCCTAAAGCAGAGTAGTCGATCAATCGTTCGACTATTTCTGTCTTCACAAGAAAACAAGTCGTCGTCACCCATAGGTCGACGATAGGCTCGACCTGTTCGACTATCGTCGAACGTCGTTCGACGATCTTCAAACAGATTTCAACAAAGGCAGAAGTCACACTTAGTCTTTTCCATTAATCATGCCTAGTTGAACCAAAAAGAACAGATGCTTCTGTTCATCTAAGGGCTTGGTGAAAATATCACCTCTCTGAAGTTCAGTGGATATGAACTCAAGGCTGATCTTGTTCTTTTCCACACAATCTCTCAGGAAATGGTGTCTAATCTCAATATGCTTGGTTCTAGAGTGGTGCACAGGATTTTGTGCAATGGAGAAAGCACTGGTACTGTCACACATGATTTTAGTGTTCTTGTGTGTGTACCCATAATCCAAAAGCTGGTTTTGTATCCACAGGATCTGTGAACAACAACTAGCAGCTGCTATATATTCAGCCTCTGCAGTTGAAGTTGAGACAAAAGCCTGTTTCTTACAGAACCAAGAGACCAATCTCTCTCCCAGGAACTGACAAGTTTCTGAGGTACTTTTCCTGTCAACTCTACAACCAGCATAGTCAGAATCAGAGTATCCAATTAACTTAAATTCTAATTCAGCTGGGTACCACAGTCCTAAATTTGGACATCCCTTCAGGTATCTCAAAATTCTCTTGAGAAGAATCAAATGAGATTCCTTGGGGTTGACCTGAAATCTAGCACATAGGCATGTGACAAACATTATATCTAGTCTACTTGCAGTTAAATACAATAGGGAACCAACAATGGCCCTATAGTTTTTCTGATCAACTGGCTTACCCTGATCATTAGAATCTATAACTACATTAGTAGCCATGGGTGTATGCATTGCTGAAGCATCAGCCATCCCAAACTTCTTTACCAATTCCTTAGCATATTTAGATTAGGAGATGAAGATGCCATCAGTATCTTGCTTTACTTGGAGACCAAGAAAGTAAGACAGCTCACCCATACTACTTATCTCAAACTTAGAATGCATCAGGTCAGAGAACTTTTTGCACAGTTTGGGATCAATGGAGCCAAAAATAATATCATCCACATAAACTTGAACTAACAGGATGGTGTCCTTGTGATGCTTAACGAAAAAAGTTCTATCAACTACTCCCCTAACAAAGTTGTGCTCTAACAGGAAACTAGCTAGAGTCTCATACCAGGCTTTGGGTACTTGTTTAAGTCCATAAAGAGCTTTTTGCAACTTATAAACAAATTAGGGTTGAGTTGAAGAGACAAACCCAGGAGGTTGTTAAACAAACACCTCTTCCTTTAGCTCACCATTTAGGAATGCACTCTTGACATCCATCTGAATGACCTTAAACTTCATATAGGCTACATAGGCTAGAAAGATCCTTATTGCCTCTAGCCTTGCAATAGGGGTAAAGGTTTGGTCATAGTCTATACCTTCCTCCTGTCTGTAGCCATGAGCTACAAGCCTAGCTTTGTTCCTTACAATAATTCCATTTGCATCCAACTTGTTTCTAAACACCCACTTGGTGCCTATGATCAGTTGGCCTTTAGGTCTTGGAACAAAAGTCCATACTTTACATCTTTCAAATTGATTAAGCTCCTCTTGCATAGCAATGATCCAGTGGGGATCTAGCTCAGCATCTTTTAAGGTGAGAGGCTCAATCTGTGAAAGGAAACAAGCATGCATCACATCCTGTCTTAATTGATGTCTTGTTTGCACACCAGCTGATAAGTCACCAATCACTTGAGATGTAGGATGATCTCTAAGTGTGACAAGATCAGCAAGTGGGATGTGATCTTCAGCAATAGTTGGGATTAATTCCTCCTGAGGAATTTGGTCAACTGTTGGTGGTATAGCAACTGCTTCCACAGTGTCTTCATAACTGTCTGAATCAGTGATATGAAGAGTTGATAGATGGAGAATCTCTTGAGTGACATCTTTGCATGACTCAGGTACCTGCAATGAGCTTGAGGAAGGAGAAGTTTCCTTCTCCTTATAAAACATCTTTGACTCATCAAAAGAAACATGCACAGACTCCTCTATTTTAGATGTTGATTTGTTAAAGACCCTATAAGCTTTGATTACTTGGGAATATCCAAGAAAAATTTCCATTGAAGCTTTTTCTTCAAACTTTCTAAGATATTCTTTGTTGTTATTGTGAATATACACTACACAACCAAAGACTCTAAAATAATTAATTTTAGGTTTCTTTCCTTTAAGCAACTCATAAGGAGTTTTACTCTTAAGCTTGTGTATTAGACATCTGTTCAAGACATAATTAGCTGTGCTAACAGCTCTGCCCAATAAGAGAGAGACATGTTAGCATCTGCCAATAATGTTCCAGCAGCTTCAATCAGGGTTCTATTCTTCCTTTCCACTACCCCATTTTGTTGGGGAGTTCTAGGAGCAGAGAAGCTATGTTTGATACCTTCTTTCTCATAGAATTCTTGCATGAGAAGAGACTCAAACTCAGTACCATGATCACTTCTGATCAAGGCCACATGAGTAGAATACTCAGTCTGCACATATAGCAGAAAGTCTGTAAGAACTTTGAAGTTATCAGCCTTAGTTCTCAAGAAGAACACCCAAGTGAACCTAGAGAAGTCATCTACAATCACTAAAGTGTAAAACTTCCCTCCTAGACTCTGTACATTTATTGGGCCAAAAAGGTCCAAATGTAATAAATACAGGATTCTAGGTGAATCACTTTTATTTACAGATTTAAAAGAGTTTTTGGTTTGCTTGCCTAATTGACAAGCCTTGCATAGGCTTTCCTTCTTGTAGGGGAAAGAAGGTAAACCTCTAACAAGGTTGTATTTAGATAACCTAGATATGTTCTTGAGGTTAACATGGCTAAGCCTCCTATGCCATAAGGTGTTATTATTTGTTACTTCATTAAACAGGCAGAGTTCAGATTGGCTTGAATTAAAATCTACTAAATAAATATTACCCTGTCTAATGCCTACTAACACTACATTACTATTTAAAGTAATATTACAGAGAGTGTTAGTGAAAGATATCTGATATCCTGCATCACATAAGTGGCTTACTGAGATAAGGTTGTGCTTCAGTCCAGTTACAAATGCAACCCATTTGAATGTTACTGCTTAAATGGTAGTCCTACCATATCCTTCAGTTTGACCACAGCTGGAATCTCCAAAGATCACCTTTGGTCCAAGCTTGGCCTTGTATCTTGACAGATTTTCTTTGTTTCCTGTCATGTGTTTGGAATAGCCACTATCCAAATACCATTTATCTTTAGTAATTGGATAGGTCTTCACCTGCAAATTAAACAGTTAGACATTGTGGACCCAGACATCCTTGGGTCCATTATTCTTCACATAATGAAAACTTGGAATAAAAGAATAAGCAGGTTGGGGTTTATATCCTAAGGGGTAAGATCTCCTAGGTGGGATACTCCATGCAGTTGATGGGTCAACAAACCTAGGGTTTCTATTTACATTAGGATTTCTAGGGTTCAGGTGATTATTTTGAAAATCATATTGAGATCGTCGATCATCGTTCGACGATCGATGCTCAGATCGTCGAGCATCGTTTGACCATTGAGCCTTCGATCGTCGAGCAGCGTTCGACGACTTTTGTAGTTCCTTAAATTTTTGCTTTCTCTTTTCTCTCTTAGCTTTATTTAAGGCTTTGTTAACTAGATTTACTTGCTCAGTAATCTTTATTCCATCAGCTGAAATAAAGTTTACTAGAGTTGAAATATGATTTTTAAGAACCAAGGGGGGTTCACTTGATGAGGCTCCTAAGCCTAGCTTATTATTTCCTGACCTAGTGTTTATCATGCTAGTGATCTCTAGCAGCTTAAGGCTTCTACCATTTAGAGATTCTTCTAATCTTTTTGACTTAGCTAGTTCATTTTTAAGAAATTTTATTTCTTCACTAGACTTAGTGACTTCTGCTTCTAACCTAGCATTTTCAATGGAGAGGATTTCAGATTCTGCTATCCTATTTCTAAGATCCTTAATTTCTTTTTCTGAACTAATTAAATCTAAACAAAGGGATTTAAATTCAGATTTAAATTCAGCAGAAGAAAAATCATAAGAAGATAATACCTGATCTTCTGTAGGCATTTCTTCATCATCATCAGAACTCTCTGCAGCTAAGTGATTGCTGCAGGCATCAATTGCCATAAAGCAAATTTCCTTTGTCTTCTTCTCTTCCTCATCTTCACTGGAGCTTGAGGAGGAAGATTCCTCATCTGAATCACTCCAGGTTTCAGCAACAAATCCTTTCTCCTTCTTCTTATTTTTGTAGGAGGAGGACTTGGAGTGCTTCTTCTAATGTTCTTTTTCTTTTCTCTTATCCTTGTTCTTTTCCTCTAGACACTAAGGTAGAATGTGTCCAGGTTTCCTACAACCATAACAGATAATTTCTTTAGTAGGAGATCTGTCATACCTTGGTTTATCTTCAAATCTTGAAGACTTCTTTCTGAAGTTCTTTCTGCCCATCTTGAGAAACCTTTTGTCAAAGAGTGTCATCAGCTCCTTATTGGAATTGCTTCCTTCAGAAGCATCAGTAGCTTTGAGAGCAAGAGTTTGCTCTTTCCTTGTTGGAGTGGGAGTCTTAGCTTCAGCTTCAGCTTCCCTGGGCTTTAGAACTTGCTCGAAAGATTTGAGCTTGCCAAGGAGGGCTTCAGTTGAGATCTCAGTAGTACTTCTGGCATCCTTGATGGGCTAGATCCTAAGATCCCATGTGCTGGGGAAGCACATCAGTATCTTATCATTGACCTCTATCAATGTTATCTCCTTATCAAGGGTTCTCAGCTCATTGATGATTGAGCTAAGCCTGGTGTACATTCCTTCAACTGATTCAGCTTCAGTATTCTTATAGTTTTCATATTGGGATATAAGGTTAGACTTTCTTCTGTCCTTCCTCTCATCAGCTGAACTAGCTATAATCTGGTTTAGTGAGTCCCACATGGCTTTTGTAGAAGTGCAATCAGCCACTTTCTGGAAGGTTTCATCAGACATAGTCTGAGCCAGAATATTCATTGCTTTAGCATCAGCTACTTTTGCTTTCTTGTATGCATCATTGTAGTCTGGAGGTGGCACTGCACTGAGATTTGTAGATGTTGTAGCAGTGGCTGCAGCAGGTGGTGTTGGAGGTCCTGTCAAAATAGAAGAAAAAAATATCTTCATCAATAGAATTCATATATAACTTGATTCTTGCCTTCCAGATGCTAAACTTAGCTAAGTTGCAAACTGGAGGTCTGGTGCTAGAATAATCCTTGTACTGGGCCATAAAGTGAATATCTATAAACTTGGTATCTATCAGGATCTTGTGACTCAGGTGTTAGCCTATACAGTCAGTCAACCTCCCTCTGATACCAATTGAAAGTGAGGATAGATACAACTCTAGAGGGGGGGGGGGTGAATAGAGTATTCAAAAATTATGACACCCTACTCAACTCCCTTAGAGTTAATTTGCAGAATGAGTTTATAGATATTTAAAACCCTAGAGCCTAACACAAAGTGAAGTGCACAAGAGAAAGCTAACTGTAATTACAGTTGAGCTTTGGTCCTATCACAACAACTAGCAATCCTAGTTATTTCTACTCACAGCCATAATGCAATAATTAAATTAAGCAACACAGACGACACAAGAAGACTTATAGTTGTTCCCTCTAAATAGGTACGTCCACTCTTCTACCACTCTGGTAGGAATCCACTACAGGTTTTTGTTTAGGTGCCCTGCCACCATCTAATCTGCTTCAGGTAGATCAAGTAGACCCTTTGAGCTTTTGATCAGGAGCTCAAAATCCAACACAGGTTTTTGATCAGGTGCCCTGCCACCAAGGTTCACTTTTGAAGGGAGTAATAACCCTTTATACAGGAGGTTGAGAGAGTTAGAATGACTTCTCTATTATTAAAACAATATTAGAGAAGCAAGTGGATTGCACAGAGCTAGAAAGCTCTAAAGAATTAAGGCTCCCCCTGGCTTAGTGATATCCAGGAAGAAGTCTTGCTTCAGGGTGTAGGAACTCTTCTGAACTCTTGACAGAGAGCTGTCTTGAAGTTCTTGAAGGAGCAGCTTGAAGAAGACTCTTGATTTGTAATGGATGTTCTTCTTCAACAGCTTTTCTTCCTTCTTCTTCTTCTTCTTGAGACTCTGAGTGAATGTTCCTGGCAGTAGAATGAACTCAGGATTGAAGAAGAGAGAGTTGAAGAAGGATGATCTTCTCAGTTGAATGTAACAATATCTGAGAGCTGTATCTCTTCTTGTTGTGTATGAAACTGTGTGTATACTATGCTTGCTTAGTATATCTGTATGTATCTCTCTTCTATATCTCTCTGTCTTTTGAAAGCACTTTATATATTAGCCTTTGTAACGGCTCTAATCTTTGTTTGAATTTTGTCTTCTTCTGAGATCTGCAATCTGGGCTGCAAATAGCACAATACAAAATATATCCTGCAGACAGACATGCTATAAAGGGATAACGCTTTCTAAGAAGCTGCAAATCAAATCTGATAAAAGAAATACTAGAGAAAGTCACATCAGACTAAACTCTTTACGGCCGGAGAAGACTTTTGTGTCTAACGGCTATAAAGGACAGCATGGCAAATAAAGCAAAAAGATATTTCAACTAATAAGATAAAAAACTTTGTCAGATAAAGTTTGACTTATGCACAAAGGATGGGGCAAAGATTGCCTTGAGATGTATGCATAAAATCAATGAAATAATCTTTAATAAAAAGCCAAATAAATAGTAAATAAATCATAGAACAGAAGGAGTACAAAATTACTAAAGGCAGACAAAAGAACGTCGAACGACCCTCGGAGATCGTCAACCGAACTACAGAGATCGTCGACCTATCAGAACAGATAGTCGAATGACACAGATAGTCAAACTATCAGAGCAGATAGTCAAGCTACCAAAAAGATAGTCTATCCATCAAACAGATGGTCGAACTATCAACACAGAGCAGATAGTCGAACTATCAAACAGATAGTCGAACTATCAACAACAGAACAGATAGTCGAACTATCAAACAGATAGTCGAGCAATCAGATAGTTGAACTATCAAGGCAGATAGTCGAACTATCAAACAGAAAAGATAGTTGAACTGTCAAACAGATAGTCGAGCTATCAGATAGTTGAACTATCAAGGAAGATAGTCGAACTATCAAGAAATCTGTCTGGTCAAAAGAAGTCGAGCAGGGTTCGACGATCGACGAGGCAGATACCACAGATCGTCGAGCTTACAAGAGTTGAACTAACTCAGAGATAGACGATCTGTTGACTGACGATAGTCAACCAACTGATAGACGATCATCGAACAGCGTTCGACCATAGTCGAACCAAAAACAACTTAACCAAATCTTCATCTGGATAAGTGACAACTCTACAACTAAAGCAATCTAACCAAACAACTAACCTTTGACCATAGATAAATCTTAGGTCAAGAAACTAATTGAGAAGACTAAACTAAAATCCAAACTAGGGTACCAACATCACTCCTTCCAAAGCCGCGAGTCGCTCCTCTGTCTCGGCCTTATCCTTATCCACTTTGTCGAAGACCTCCCGTAGCAGCAGCGTGTGCTTTTGGAATAATCACTTTACTTGCTTCTTCATCTTCTCGGCATCAAGTGGGTCTCCCAGGTATTATGAGATGTTGTCCACGTCGGGGGGAGGCGAGTACCCTCCGCTCATCTCGGTGTTTGAAGAAGAGATCATATTATAGCCTGCAGAGATAAGGTCAGAAGGAGCGATGACGATAAGCGGGCCAAAGCCAGAGGATTTACCTGGTGTCGGTACGTCGCACGCACCATCAGTAGGCCTAGAGGTGCCCGACCGACCCTGGAAGGATTCCCCTCCAAGAGTAACAAAGGGTTTCCACAGGCCGTGGGGCCTTGGCGATGGAGGCGCCGTAGGGGGAATAGGTATCTGTGGCAAAGGACTAGCGACCCGATCGACCGCCACCAGGGCGGAGCTCCCAGGTTCTCCTTCATTTGCCCCATCTCCCCGAGGCATCTCCTACCAAAGGGAAAGGAAAAATCAGGAAGCAGGGCGGTGGATCAAACATGAGAAACATATATACCTTCGGGATGACCTCGACATCGCCAGCCGAGCTGGAGGTGGGGTCATTGGGCACCCGAGACCGCCGGATGACCTTTGCTTTCTTTGGCTTAAAAAGGGGGACAGGCGACCTGCACGCCATCCATAGGGCAGCTTTGAGAGCCGAATCCCGGGCACCCTCCCTGGCAGCCGCTAAGCGAGCCCGCATCTTCTCAGACATAGGCATCTTCCTACTATAGATCGTCAAAGGGGGAAAAGAAGAGGAGTCATCCTAGAGGCCTGACAGCTTATTTATAGCGTGAAGGTGGGCCCCCACTGAAAAGATTCCCTCCAGCTTAGCAGGACGTTCGCTTAATACGTGGGGTTGGATGTTTCTTTCCGATTCTTTTGCAAAGCTCGCAAAGAGCGAGGATTATGTACATCCCCGTGCTCGCCGAAGGGACTCAGGCAACCAGGCGGGTCGGCCTCCAAGGGTCACCCAGGCGGGTCAGCCCCGACCCGCCTCTCCTAGGCAGGTCAGCCTCCAAGGGTCGCCACGGCATATCAGCCCTACCCACCTCTCCTAGGCGGGTCAGCCTCAACCCTCCGACCCGCACCCATTAAGCGGGTCAGTCCTGCCCGCCTCTCCTAGGCGGGCCGCCCTCGGCCTACGCCTTCCCAGGCAGGCCATCTCCAACTTGCGTCTCCTAGGCGAGCCACCCCCGACCCACGCCTCCTGCCGGGTAGAGGCATTGGAGGGCTACTCGCCCAGTCCCCAATGGGAGAAATTCCTTGCCATTTTTCCCCTGCAGGTCTGCCCTTAGCCAGCTAGAATAGCAGAGTTCGGCTGTTGGCAGGCCAGCCCGAGGGGCTTTCCGTAATTTCAGGCCAGTAGAGGTTAGTTATTTGCAGACCCATCATAGGGCATGCTTACTTGTCTCCCAGTCTTCTAGCGCTTTCTGAGGTACCTTAGCCCGACATTTGGCTAAGGAGGGGAAGCGCTCAGTGATCTTCCAGGTGTGTGGTGGGACCTCCGCGTCGGGCCCTTGGTCTAGTCCTTTGCTCTCTTTTCTTAGTTGTTTTTCTTGTAGGAGCGAAGTAGGTGTTCGACCACCCCTTCCCCAAGGGTGAACTCCACAAGAGACTGATTTCCGGTTTCAACAGCAGTACTTATAGCTTCAGCCCAAAATGATCTAGATAATTTGTATTCGGATAACATAGTACGAGTTAGTTCTTGAAGGGTTCTATTTTTCCTCTCCACCACACCATTTTGTTACGGTGTGCGAGGAGCGAAAACTTCATGCTTAATTCCTAACTCAGTACAAAAAGATACAAATTTATCATTATCAATTCACCTCCATGATTTGAACGGATGCATTTTATTTTTAAATCAAGTTCATTTTGAATGCGTATACACAATTTAGAAAATTCAAAGAATGCATTAGATTTTGATGATAAGAAAATTGTCCAACAAAAACAAGAATAATCATAAATCAAAACAAAAGTGTATTTTCAACCTCCTAGACTTTGTGTAATTACTAAACCAAACAAATCCATATGAATCAATTGTAATGGTCTAGTAGTAGAAATAACATTTTTGCTTTTGAATGAAGACTTTGAAAATTTACCTTTTTGACATAGTGAACATAAAGAAGATAAATTTTCACGTAAAATAGGTAAAGCTTTAATTAATTTATCTCGTGACAATTTTAAGATTAACTTGGAACTTGAATGTCTAAGTCGCCTATGCCGTAAATCTAACTCTTTGTTTTAAGACATAAAATACTTTAATGTTGAATGCGATAAATTATTAAATTTTATCATGTAAACATTTTGATATCTAGGAGCAATAAGAATAATATCATTTATTTTGGAATCAAAAATTTTGCAAAGGTTTGAAGATGAGTCAAATAATACATTTAAACCAATATCGCATAATTGACTTATAGAAATTAAGTTATGTATTAAACCTTTCACATATAAAATATTTGATATAGTAAAGGAATTGTTACCTACTACTCCAATTCTGATGATCTTTCCTTTACCATTGTCGCCAAAAGTAACTACTCCTCCTTTCTTCATCTCTAGGCTAAGGAACTTTGAGTTGTTGCCCATCATGTGCTTTGAATACCCTGAGTCCAAGTACCACACATCTTCCTTGTCCTTAGCCTGCCAACACACATAAATAGAGGATCAGAGTAAAGATCTGGTTACCCAAGTGGTTCCTCCCATAGTATAGGTGGAAGCCTTAGGTGCCCATACTTGTTTAACAGAACAGTGTCCTGTCTTCCTACAAGTGTGAGTGGTGTGACCAAACTTATTACATTTGGCACACGTGATAAAGAAAGTTGAAGGATTTTTCAAAATATCTTGCGAATTCTTGCTGGAAGTAGCAGTGACAACAAATTTGTTGTTTTTTATTTAAAAAGGAGAATTTTTGAACTTTTTGCTATCGCCGACGATAGTGGGTATCACCGGGCGAGAGTGTCCAGAAGTGTACCTGAGTCCAAATTTTGCCAAACCATAGCACTAGTTCACCAAAATCATATTCAGTGATTTTCGGCCCACTCCAAATTTTTTAGTGGCCACTTCTAAATCATGAACTCGGGCTTTCAAGGTGGTATTTTCAGCAATTGTTGTACTGTATCGACTTGCAAATGCCTTCTTACTACCTTCTACTTGGGATTGAAAGAATTGTAGAGATCTTTTTAAGGTCCTTTTTTCCCTTGTAAGAGAATCAATATGAGACCGAGACTTAGAGAGATCCTTTTCAAGTTCTAGTATCCTTGTCAAAGAGGGACAATCCTCTTGACAAGTTACTTTCTCTTTCCTAAGTACTTTTAACTAAGTGGTTAATTTTTTTCTTTCTTTTGACAACATTTTAATTTCAGATTTGAGTAATTTAATTTAAGTTAAGCTTTTGTCAAAATATTTACGAGTTCCTAAGAATTC